>CM070037.1:44416983-44433467 GCA_036250615.1 Ptychadena robeensis | reverse complement strand
GACTGTCAGTGAAGGACTTGGCTCTCTGCCAAGACTGTAAATGTATCTATTTGTGCTCCTTTGCCTGACTCCTGAGAGGCCAAGGGTTTTTGCGCCTTTTCAGGGACTGGGAGAAGAAAAGTCTATAAAAGTGACAGGATGTGAAGTCAGTCCTAGCCCAGGGAGCTCCCCTGCTGGGGGCCCTGGGAGTGATGTGAGTGATGGGGATGGTGACGTGATGTGCCTAGTTGAGGGACCAGAAGAGAGAGGGAATTTGAGTCTGGGACGCCTAACTAGAAGGGAGAGCCGGTTATCTTGTCTGCGGAAGGATAAAGGTCTCCAGAGGAGCAGCAGTCAAGGACAATCTCCAGGAGCTAAGGGGGAACTCTATCCAGGTTCTGAGGCAGACGGATCAGTGGCAGTGAGGTCTGTTTCCAAGATTCCCCAGGAGAGTTAGTCAAGACAGTGCTGTGCTCGTGCTATTGGAAAGAAGAAGCTGCCTAGGGGAAGCTAGGCCAGAGTTCATTTGTGTGTGTTTTCATGCTACTAGAAGAGGAAGAAGCGGTCAGGTGTGGAGCTAGGACCTCAGTCGCTGGAACAGCCTTGTCCCCAACCCTCCTTCCACTTCACTACATGAGAAAATAAACTTTCTTCAATTCAACTACAAGTAAGTCTCTTTGGTCATTTCTGCTACCCGGTATTCCATTACACTGAGCCGCACCCACGGGTGTTAGTGCTACAAGTGGATTTGCTTTAACTTGGGGGTATCTCCTCTTATTTGACGATGGGTTGGTTAGACAGAATGTGAAGGGTATACTCCCCAATAGGTCCCCAAAAGGATCGATTCAAAACATTAAAAAGCCAAATGATTCGACTTAGATCATTTGGAGGACAAAGCCCTACAAGAGACCACATCAGACAGGATAGTGGTTCTCAACCTTTTCAGATCCGCAACCCTGGAAGTGACGTCGCAAAGTGACACTTCCTGTATATGTAACCCAGAAGTGTTGGTGCAAACACACCTAGCACTAAAGAGCCCTGAACATTGTATTATTCTTCGGGGCTTACTTTACTTTTACAAAGGAGTTTAAACAAAACAATATTATGTTGCTGATCACAACTCTAATTTATGGCTGCCCATTTTCTAAGTCCTGAAAAAAAGGGAAGGAAAGGGAACCATCACAGTCACAGCCACCACCAGACACACCAGAGCAGGAAGGAAGGAAAGGCTATATTTTGAATCATAAACCTTGTTTTTCAGACCTCTGAATGTATCACATAAAACAAAGCTGCACTGCGAAGTTACTCCCATGCACAGTAAATCACTACACAAAATGTCAGCTGAACATCTCACTGTAGTCAGACAAAAGCAATGCATGGATTCTATATACAGAATGGAACAAAGCAATTTTTTTTTAATCTAGAAGCCGGTTTGAGCTGAATGTAATTTATTATGTTCCGCACTGTGAGATTTATGGCGGGTCTTGCTTAGCCATGTCTGGCAGTAAAATGCCCTGCTTTCAGCTTCCCGGCTGCACACAGCAATTAATGTAGCATTCTTCCACTGCAGCCTAACCTTAAAAAACCTTGACAGCGTGTTCTTACAGAAATGTGCAGGGAATTGGATTCTAGAGCGTCACTTTTATAAATGACTTGAGGCTAGCACATTTATGATTGTTCTTCATGGAAATGCGTTATGGTACAATAAAAAAGCAGATTTTTTTTCTGCAATAATTCAGATTTATATTAATGTGTTAGTAATTCTGGTGTCTGGAGAGTGAGAATGGAGATTGTTCTGACACCTGACAGGCAGACGGGGAATTTTAGTCCAGCAGGGCTGGTAAATAAAATATATGGGTTCTAAGATGATTTCTAGACCACGATCATGAACAAAAATATAAAAGGAAAGAGAAAAGAAAAAAGAATGGACTGCATAGGTGTGGGGAAAAAGGTAATATATGGAAGCTAACAAGTAGATGCGGCTATATATAATACGCACACAGAAAAACATAAGAAAAACTAAACTTTTTAACCCAGATTGAAGAATATTGCTTAATCTTTGGTTTTTACAGCAGTCACAGTAAAGCTGCTGGTTGGGCGCCAGATAAGACACAGATAATCCCGTACATTGGTTGATACTCGTTCAATTGTTGACCCACTGATGCACAACGTGGGGACGTCACCATGCTACACTCAAGCATACGTGGATTGAATGGGAATCTATGCGCACCACTTTGTGCAATAGATCCCTGTCTGATGCTCTGGATGAGGACCCTTGGTTCAAAGCAATGAAAAAGCAATGGAGATCGAACAGGGATTTACCAACATGTTGGTTCCCTGTGCGATCGAGCGGTCTTCCTGCTCAAATGACCCAAGTCATCGTTGGCCGTGTGCAGCGTGGAGTTATCAACTGCATGGGTCATCAATTTATGGGTATCAGCCTATGTATGGGGATATAAATGTCTTAGGTGGATATACAGTTAACATTAAGGGACATACACTAGTGTCTATCAATATGTAACACAATTTCAAAATGCACATGCAGTGATAACAGGCTAACAATAATTCCAGGTGGTTTTCTACACAGGTCTACAGACACCTCCCGAGGTGTGAGAGGATCATGAACCTACTTTGTATAACACCCTATAGTATCCATGGGCCACAAGAGTCTACCCAATGTTAACAAACTTAATGGTGGATTTGGTCTAAACATACATTCATTAAAATTCAAGTCACACACAACAGGCAACAGTGATGGTAATGTAATGACAGCATCTACCAAGAAAAACTCATCACAAACTAAACAATTCTGGTGAAGCTGCAATGGAGGTCTAAAACTGCATAAATTATCCCCTCTGCAGCAACATGGTTATTAAAAACATGAAAGTATTATTTAACTACTAGTATTCAAACACAAGGTTCTTGCAGATCTGCACTCTTGGGCTTGCTTCACAAAATCGCATGCATACACAGACTTCTTCTTGGGTAACTTTAAAGATTAGAGGCCAAACAAAATCATACCGGTGCTGGATCCCACTCTCCACGTTCCTCCACAAGCCTTGTGCATGCACAATCTCCATACGGTGTATTATTTAACCACCATCAGATATTTTTCAGTATTTCTAAACATGTACAGTCCCAATGTGCAACCATTTGTGTTTTGCTAAGGACATGCATAGTCTACTCATAGAAATAAGACCCACACATGGGTCGATTTTGCGTTTGATTCCCGAACAATCGATTGCCATGCACGCGATCAAAAATTAGGGAATTGAACACACCCACCTTAAGTGTTTAATCCCACTCAAATCAAATTTCGATTGAACAGGGATCTGACATGTTGGTAAATCCCTGTTTGATCGCTACTAAGTTGGATGGAGACCCTCAATCCCCATCCAGAGTATCCGCCAGGAATCGATCACCCTTGTGCATTAGCAGCAAGATGTGAGCAGTCGGGGTTTTTTTTTTTCTACATGCACAGTCCATGCAGCTGCCCCCGATCGGCACGGTTCTCGTCCATAGAGAATGAATGGACGCTGTAAAAATCGCGTCCATTCGTGTTGATCGACCGCAGCCAAAAAACGCTTTTTTAGACCACCTGAGTGGGGACAGGGCTATTCAAATGAATAGAAGCCGCCACCCATGCTCGATGCGGGTGTTGCACATCGATTTTCATGTAATCATGTCGCAATCAATTGTAGAACGCCACAATCGATTGTAGAATAGATTTTGGTTCAATCAAACAATTGACATACAAATTAATACCTAGCAACGACTCAGTATTTAATGTAGAATCATTTGATTTGCATCATTCCATCTGTTTTACAATGAAAATCCACCACTATAATACAAAGAAAGTGGGACTCAATGAGGACACAAAATGTGTTTTATATGTCCATATGATTGTTAACCATATCAACGTGCGTAAGGGCAGTTTTATTTTTCATTGATATTAAATTTAAGCAAATAATAGAAAAGCACTTTAATACAATGATGGTTCAAAATGGATATAGTGAATGCCAAGCACACAGTGTACAGAATGGTCTTTTACCGACTTAATATCTCCACAAAATACAGAATAATATAAAATACTCAATCTTTTCTTATGCAAAAACGTATTGAGAATTTCCAGTCTTAATCCGTTTAAAGATAGGGAGTTCTATTTTTTACCCCCCAAAGAAGCGGTAAAACATGACCTCTGCATTATGCTGCCGTTCCAAGCCTCTACTTGAAGTGCAGACACAATGTCTTGGTTGTTTTTTGGGAACGTGTCCAAGCAAAAGGCGAAATCAAAACAATGTAACAACATATAATTATCTGCCATCACAAACGTATGCACAGTTTGTAAATACACCGACTTCCTAATTGTATCTCACCACACTGATATCACGTGCGCTCTGTGGCCCCTGGAAGTGTTTTTTTCTCTCTCTGGTGGTTTAGACGCGGAGGTCCACCCAAATCATAATTCTCTTTTCTGCTGTTGCTTTGGCAACCCGAAGAACAGAACTGTAACAACAGATAGTAATTCACAGCGCAGAGCTGGCCACACTCCAGGCTTTCTGTTTGTCAAGGCTTCATGGATGTGGGGGGACGGGAAATAGGAAGAAAAGGGAAAGTACAGCACTGAATTGGAAAGATCATTCCTTTTCCTTAAAAAGGCAATTGTGAGTACTTTGTCTGGAACCAAAGTTATATGTATTGGTTATAATAACTCATTCTGCTAAATAATTTAACTGACTTCATATTAACCTCATAGCACCTCAGAGAGTCCTTTTGTTAAAACAAAACTGGTTGATTGCTGGCAATTGTCAAAACCTTCAGCAGAGATAAAATAGATCATTTCATTATGTGGTAAGCCAGTGGTTCCCAAACTTTCCTTGCAGGGCCCCTGCAGGTCGCACCTGTACTCCCATTAGTCATCATGGCTGCCGACACATCTATGACGCTAAGTGTAGACAAGGCCTTTCACCCACAACCCCTCATAACGTTAAAATATACTGCTTAGAGTCCTTATATATTATGCACCTAGACGTGCGTTATAAGTTCACTTCCGTTAATTTTAACAGACTGAGAATCATACCTCAATTCACACCAGCATTTATTTTCAGACCCTCAGTGAGGTTATTTGCAAAATAGCCTTAGTATCCATTGTATCCAAGTACAAAACAGGAATTACTCCATAATATGGCCACTTTAATTGCCCAACTCAAACCTCAGTACATGATCTGCCTTCTAAGGTTTTCCAGACACCCAAGATGCAATAACTGTTAAGACAATGTGGAAGCGACACAATGCTGTATGCAGAATGATTAATATGCCAATGAGGAATGCTAAACACTCCATATTACCATCCATTATGTATGCATAATGCATCACCGGCACAGATTCCTCACTAGTAGTCATTACACGACTTGTCATTTATCTTCACAGCATAGTCCATGTGCTCAGCATAGCAGATTTATTCATTACCTCAGACGCCTCATAAAAATGTGCCACTCAACGAAAAGTCAGAAGAAAGTGCCCTGGTCATGTGTTGGAAATATGTCATTTAAAATTTAAGTTTAAAGTGCTCAAAACTTTCTCACCCCACCATATTAACACACTAATGACATTTAGGGGGGAAAAACCCCAAAAGTCCGATTTGATTTGTTTTTATACCAGACCAAGCTACAGAAAGTTCATAGCTGGTGGAAGGAGCCAGCGTATATACTTTATGAAACAAGGGGCTGTGATTGGACGCACGTGGCATGCCCAGCCTCCGGAACTCTAACAGTCAACACACGGTGCAAATACCCACATGAATCGATGAATGCTCTAACGCATTCGTCAACTGGATGGTTAATTGATGCGCACCACTTTGCGCAATCGATTCTCATTCGATACTTTGTATGGGGATAATCAATGGAACTGGGAATTACCAATATGTTGATTCCCTGTTCAATAGAGTTTTGATCCCGCTCAAAGAAAGGGTATCAATCGATCACCGCGCACATGCACACAGATGGTCTCCTTTGTGGTGCCTGAACCATTATTTACCAGGTCCCTTTCCCACTAACTGAGCTGTGCTTCTGTTACAGGCAAAAAAAACAAATTTTGCAGTGTGCCGCTCAGGTGTCTCCTATAGAAATGTTTGAGAGATGCTTGCGCTGTGCCTGCAAATATGTGGTTTTCAGTAACATGCATGGCAAGTGCAGGTGTGGAGTGAAAGGTATGCAGGTTTCCTATGGCATTGACCCTAGCTGCCTTGTGGTACTACACCGCACCTCACGCAAGATGTAGACTTACCAGGGTACACAATAATTAGTTCTAGTTATCACAGCCTTACAAAGACATGTCAATTAGATCCTTCCTTCAAAGCGGGACCAAGCTAGACAACATTTGAAAAAAAAAAAATGGTCAGACTAGAAGAACAAGAGTAATACATGCAGAACACAAAAGGATACATGCAGAAATAGATAATTAGATGCTCAGCACTGATCTCTAAAGGCTCCCATACACGTTTCGATTTTCCTATGATCAATGTCAGATTTAAATTGAATTTACAATCGAAGAATCAAACTGCGATAAAAAAAATACCCGCATGAAGAAACTGATACTTGATTGATGTTGGTTCGATCGATCAAAAGCATTATTGAAAAGGGTCGAATGTAAACAACTGTCTGCCAACAGATGTATAAATATGATTATTATTTAAATCGAACCAAAATAGTTCAGGCACAACAAAATGTATGCAAATGTATACTCGATCAATCAAAATTTCCAACATGTCCGATCACTTTTTGATCAATCTAGGTCAATTGAACCATGTAGCCAGGCATCGATTTCTGGTCAATAGACTAAATCTATCGGTTTAGGTGATGGAACGGGAAAATCGGGATGTGTATGGGGGCCTTTACTCTAAAGTACATTGTAGATTAAAAGTAGATTGAAGATGAAGAGAATGTGTCAAATCATGTTATTTATTGTCAGGTTTATGTTCCTACCATGCTTTTCACCCAGTTTTGAGAAAGCTATTTCTATTTGTTCTTTCTTGAAGAGAAATATCTGGACCCATCCCAACACAACAGCTGGAAAATATTGCCTGATCTTCTTGCCAAATACCACTGAGACTCAGATCTGATGTCAGCAAAAAGCAAATAGTAAATACAACCCTATCAAATGTCCAAGCCAACATCATTTATTTGTGCTCTTCACCTGATGGGCTTATATCTCTTCCATAAATAACATAAAACAAAGAACATACAAAGCAGCCAGAACAGACATAAAATGTTTAAACACAAAAGTCTTTAGAGAGAGGAACGACCAGTTCAAGAAAACAAAGCCCTTCCAGACAAACATTTTTATCTATCCCTTCTGATATAGAAGAGAAGGAAAACTAGCAAATTACAAATAAGGCATATTTATACCCTGAGATATTAACAATAACATGACAACAAAGTTCCAATATCCTATAACGAAAATAGATGTTACAATAAAGTCATACAACTAATGCAAGAATGGTGGGCATAGTTCAGCTGTGATCAGACTAACTTAGTACTGTTGCATTGAACCTTTATACAAGACATCAAGAGTAAAAAAATATGGGTACATTTGAAGTATCACTGTACAGTCCAGGTGCCCAACCTGCGGCCCTCTGGGTGTTCTTCAGTGGCCTCCTCAGTCCTCCCCTTAAGGCCTGTTAATGCATAGGTCAGGACTTACGGCCTGTTAATGCATAGGTCAGGGGCACATAACCCATGAATCAGAGATCATGTGCCCCATAGATATCATCAAAGGCTTTGATGAGATCTTTAAGGCACATAACGATGTATGACGATGATGAGGATTTCAGTGCCTTGGTTGTCAATTTCTCCATAATGCCTAAAGCTACATAGGTAAATAAAAAGTTTTACCGAGATTTCCCAGCTTATCTTAGTGAAAATACTCTTCCCCATCCTCTAAATACAGTTCCTGTAGTCTGTACTAGTAAATGTAAGTGAAGCAGAGAAGGCCCAAAAAGCAGGCTCAATCCATGTGAACCAACAAAACACAATTCCTATGATATTTTATTCTTAAAGCGGATGTAGACTAAATATGTAGAAATTACATATGTAAAATTAAAGTTTGACTTAACTCTGATGTATGATGGTGTCCTAGGGCTCCACGATCCTAGGATAATATACTCACCTGCTGTTCCGTTGAATGGTATGAGCGATTCCATATTTATTTTGCAGGTTTAAGAGGGTTAACTCTGGGTGCAATATCACGGGTGGCCACTTGGGGGGGGGGGGCGTTCAATTGTTTACTATGGGAACTTTCCTCTATTTACTTTAATGGAAGTGAGGAGATGACAGAATTACCCAGCAAACACTTCACTCTTGTGACGTATCACCGCGGCTACACTAGTCAGGACCAGGAAGTGAGGGATCTTCTTCTCTCACTTTTAGTGCCATTCATGAAATAATCATTTTCTGGTGGTAGGTCTGCTTTAACATTGCTAAACATAAAAATACATTACATAAACAAACATATGTGCTTCTCTAACACTAAAGTTTAACCTGCCTGTGTATAGGTCATGACAGCTATTTTTAGAAGTAGAGACATTGAGAAGGTGCTGCACATCGCACTAGAAGCTGTAGTGATGCTGACATGTAATGATGAGCCTCCATCATTGAAAACATTTAAATCTAGTGGATTAAATGGTAGACCATATGATAAAGCTAAACAGGAAAGTGCTGGATGGTGTTGGAAACTCTTAAAAGGAGAGTCTTTGACTTGCTGCAACTTCTATTGCACATGGCCAGAGTAGTATACAAAAAAAATCAGAGTAAACTTTAGAACATTTGTCGCTGTACAACTACAATGTAAGGTTGGAGTGCAGCTTTAATTTGTTCCAGCAAACCTGTCTGCTAAATGTTGCCACTAGCCAGAGAACAGGTTCTTTTACCCCAGAGAGCACACAGAAATAAAAGTATATGTGTAGAGTCAGCAGAAAAGACTGCACTATGCTAGATAATATCTATTCCAAGAAATTAAAACATGCTCTCCACACACATTTATTCCAGTAAACACACTATTTCAGAAGTTAAGCCAAGGCAAAAGAGACTTCCCGATATACAGGTCTGGTTTTCAGAGGCATGGAAATCAGATTTCACTTTATAAAAGAAAGATGCACAGTCTTTTTGCCAAGAGATTGTTCTCATCCAAAGGAACACAAAGTGTAAAAACATGTCACCCACCACCCATTGCTTGTGCTCACCAAGCAGTCTGCCAATGGTGGAGAACAGATCAGGTCCTATACAGCTCCCACATCTGGTCACATCTGGCAGCCTATGATGACTAGTATACAGAACAGGTGTCCAGAAGTTTAGAGAAATATATTGTTACATGCAGGTTGGTTCTGGATACAAAACCCATATTCCTTTTCTATAACTGCAAGGAAGGACCCGGCTTGTGGGAGCACCCAAGTACTAGCAGGGCTAATGACCTTGGCTGTTACTGCTGCATTCAGCTGCTGATTGGAGCCTATGTAGTTATATGATGTCAGTAGGGCATGTTTCCACTTTCACGATCTGCCTGAACGGAGACCGCGATCTCCCGCTGTCTGCTGCGTTTAGAATCGTGGCAGGAAGTGTAGGAGGGGGTGGGGGCAGGACATCTTGTAGATATAAATGACTTCTGTTGCGTTCAAATGGGGTCGTATGGATGTTAAAAGACCCTTGACTTCAATCATTTTTTTGGTTTTAAACCTTTTTTACAGGTTGTACAGACACCTTTGCTTTAAAGCGTTATTAAACATTTCTGCCATGGGGTGACCGAAAAGCTTTAGGCTCCACTATGCGTTAAGGATGCACTGCGTTAACAGCTCCAATAAACGCAACCCATGCATTAGGGATGCGTTAGGGATCCGTCAGGGATGCATTAGTGACGTATCGTTTTTTGTGTGTTTTTTTTACCATGAACGGATTGATCAACGCATCAAACAACACATAACCCTGCATTTCAACTGACTCAATTATTTTTCTTTGGGTGCATCAATGCACAATACGTGTACTGGCTTACGTTGCGTTAGTGTCAAGCAGTGCTCTTCGTTGATTTAATGCAACACAAGCTGATGGATCACAACGGTTGTGTTAGAAAACAAACTCACACGGAGCTGATCCAACACCACCTCTTTGGTGTCATTGATTTAGCTGGAAATGCAGGGGTGCGGGGGTGGGGTGCAGGCTATTGACCTGACATGTAAATGCAGGCAATTTTGGTATTCTACTCCCACATCTCTGATGTAAACAAAGACACTGAGAAGGTGTAGAGGGGAGGAGGGCAGGGAAACATGTGGAAACATACCACCATGGAGGTTAAACTGCTCTTTTTTACAGCCCATGTAAATAAAGCCTAAGGAATATTACAAAAAACAACATGCACAGACCGTCACCTTCTCTGTCATGACACAGATCAATGGAAGCCACACATCTCTGAGAGCACTGACAGTCTGGAAACTACCTGATCATGCTCTATAGAAAAATACACAGAGGCTTTTTCCATTATATGGCACCCCCAGTGGCCACTCGTCCTATTGCACTGATCTAATCCCCTGAAGCCTGGGAGATGAATATGGAATCTCTAATATGATTCCAGGGAGAAGCAGGTAACTATATTTTAGAACTAGGAAGTGCTACGCCACAGTCATGCCAGCTCAGAGGTAAGTCAATTTATTTTATTTTTTTTATCTAGACATCCGCTTTATAAGAAAGAGCTTTAGATATTGTGTGAATGATTTCTTGTGCTCTTTTAAAAATTAAATATGTTTATTTGTTATACGGAGTACAGTTCAAATAGTAAACACAAACTCCAGAGGACCACTTACTCAGGATATGAACAAGAAAGTAACAAAGATGACATTGGATTAATGTGGATAAATGTAGAACACCAAGTACGTACACATCTCTGCCATCATTATATAGTTCAGCGGCCCGCGCTATCTGCTGAGAATTTAGATGAAGCTGTAAATGTTTGGCCTATTTCTGCTCCCAAAACTCCCTGGAATGGATTTTCTCAAACAATTGCTTGTGAGCCATTGAATTTTCCATTATCCTTTCTGTTGCATGAAGGAGTAAGAAGAGGACAAGAGGAAGAATGAAACTCCTTATTACAAAACATTACCAAGTAGGGAACTAGCTTAACCCTCTCATGGTCTGCAATACTGCAAAACACATGTACAATATAAAGCTGATAGACCTAAACCCAAAAGTAAAAAATTACACATACAATGTAGAAGTCTCCAGCACAGGGGTGGACCCAGGGGGCGGCCCGAGTAGCTTTCCTTTGCGGTCCTTTGTCACCTTTTTGAAACAATACTCCCCTCCACTTGTTCTCTGCAATGAGTGCATATAATGGTGTCCAAACATTGCCTTTGTGACAATGCAGTGATGTGATCATGACAGTGTGGGTGCATCCTCATGGTGACAACAGGCAGTCTCCAGGAATTATCTCTGCTCATTGCAACGAATGAGCAATTTTTTTAAGTGCAGGAAATTTTAAAAGATCACAGGTTGCCTATTACACATCACAGCCATAGTAAGTGATCCCGGCGATGCATGGAAATGCCACACCTATGGCGGGTTGGCCATTTATGAAATCTAAAGCTAGCCATACACGTGTCGGATTCCATGTCCAATCGATTCATCATCCGATCGATTCCAGCGATTCTGCCGGGAATCGCAGGTGTGATCAATTGGCCAATGAAGAGTATCCATCGCAGCATACCACCTTGTCCGAGCGGATTCCGGCACGATTCCGTGTGCGATTCCACCTCCGATTCCACCTCACAAATGGCAACTCTCCCTGATCCGGGCAGAATCGGATGAGAAAGACCAACATGTTGGTTCTCCGTCGGATCCGATTCTGAGCCCCTGAACGATCGGACCTGATCAATCGGACAAGGTGGGCTGCATGCGATTCCGGCACGATCATTTCGCGTGCACGCGCCCGGAATCGATCGTGCCGGAATCCGGTGCGAATCTGACACATGTATGGGGGCCTTAAGAAGCCAATGTGGCCCACCAGTCAAAAGATTTGCCCACCCTTGCTCTAGCATTACCACAGTAGTGGAAGATCTCTTGAACTACACAAGGCATTGTGTGCTGCACATGGTAATGCAGTCAGTGGCGGTCCTAGGGCCCCCCCCCCCCCCCCCCCCAACCCGGAGTGGTGATGCTTGGGGGTGGATGAGTGGTACTGCTCGTGAGGAGAGACTGTTACGGACTATATTCAACCCCCATCCACACACCCCCCAAAACATTGAGCACTGGGGGAGACTACTCCTCCCCTCTCCCCAGGCCCCCCGGCATGACGCCACCCTGGGCAACCGCCTAGGTTGCCCATGCCTAAAACCACCACTGGCTGCGGTCCATTAAACCCCAGCTGCCCAACATGTGGCCCTTTGAGCGTTCCTCAGCGGCCCCCTTGGTCTTCCACTTGTGGCCCCCGAAACCTAACTATTAATGCATAGGGCAAAGGTACTCACCTGTCCTCACCTAGCATCTTCATAGGGAGAGGAGAGGGACTCGCTCTGGCTGAGCGCGCTGATTGGCGTACATGAAAGCCAATCAGCGACCCAAACAGTGCATGAGCAAGTCCCTCACCTCTCCTCCGCTTCCTGCTCTAAGAAGATCCCACTCTAAGAAGGCCTTTGCTCCCACTATTCCACCAACGAATGGGGGGTTATTGTATGTGGCACATAACCATTGATGATATATATCACACAAAATATGCATTACCACACTAAAATGTGCCCTAATGCTTGAAATATCATTAAAACAGGTTTTGATATTTAAAAATTAAAAACAATGTCTTTTAGCAATGCCCGCTGCCATTTTTCCATTACAAAATGATTATACAAGTCAGTATAGATTGGAAATGTTATGTGCGGCCCTTAAGTGATGCCAAGGGCCGCACTTGTTGCCCTCCATATCAATTCCGTCGCCCACAACTGCATTAAACACTACATTTCTCCTCTATAAATACACTTAGCCAATTTAAGCCAGGCTGTGTTAATATTAAAGATCCATTAACATATAAAAGTAATGACTGATATTTTTATACACTTTTATGGCATTGCATCAAAGGTGTTATGGGAGATGTCACTTTGTCTCACACCAAGATACAGCAAAGTCCGTCACGCCCAACTTTCCTACAACCTCAAGCCTAGTGCTAGAATTGTAAAATACAAACAGCAGAAAGGAACGCGGGGCCCCTGGAATAAGAAAACAAAGGCTGCCACCACCTCCAACAATATGCTGAAATCGTTTTTGTCCCTGGGTTTAGCTACACCTATCATCTGGATTTGGTTTATTATTCCCTACATGTCTGTGTTGATTATTAGAAGATAAGCGGGAGCCATACACTAAGACCTTTGGGGAACTCTGCCAATCTACGCTGCCCTTGTTACTATGCACACACTGTCTATATTGAGTGTTCCAGGCCTCTGTTACTATACTAACTGCACATCTGTCACTCGGAGAAGAACCTTCCCCTGTGGTGGCAACGACTGCTCTTATCAGCTGAATCTGAAGGTCACAGCAGCAGATCTCACCGACATGGATACTCGGAGGAGAGAAGGGAAGATTAGGTTCACCAAGACAACTGGGAGATGAGCCTTGTCTACGCTCATTGGTTCTAGCCATGGTTCCTCTTCTGTATACTGCCATGGAAACAGACCTGAAAATTAATGAGACCGAATGACATGAAATGTTGGAAGAGGAGGTGCTGCAGCTTCAGGATTCATGTACAGCCACCATATCAGCACAGGAATTGTATTACAGAGCTGCAAATTACAAGATGATACATTCAGAAGAATTGTGCGAACCTTATGCTCACTCCCCCTTAGTTTAACACCATACTAAAGATGACATGCATTTACAAAAGTGCAAAAAGATAGTGATTGGGGCATTTATTGCTCAAAGAAGGGACCAATAATGAAAGAGTAGTTAAATTTTATGCCGGCTCAATGTTATATACTATAAATATAAGGAAACGTATTTTCATCACATTTCAAGCATGAAAAAACCTTCCAAAACATAAGAACAGAAATATCCAAGATAATTAAGGGGAGGCCATAGTACAGATATGGGCAAACTTAGGATCAGGGGCCAGATCCGGCCCATTCTGGGGGGTTTTCCGGCCAGTTGTAACCTTGTAAAAAAAAACTGTCTCTCCTCCCCTAGATATTTTAACCTCCTTGGAAGTACAATTCAGTTTTTTTTTGTTTTGTTTTTTTAAATGGTTACAGGAAAATGTAAAAAAGATTACTATATCCACGCTAGTCAAAAATGTTTTACTTACATTTGAGCAAAAAGTGTCATGTCCAAAATGATTTATACCCTCCACAAACGGTCACAGACTCCTATCAGCATCCTTATAACCCTGATTAATTGGGAACAGCTGTTTTAATCAACTCAACAGGTGAAAAACAGCAACTCTCTGCAGTTGGTTTGTGGACAGTCATGGCTAAGACAAAGGAGCTCAGCGAGGACCTGAAGCTGCACATTGTGGCTGTTCACAAGTCAGGAAAGGGCTACAAGGCCATATCTAAATGTTTTCAAGTTCCAGTGGCTAAAGTGCAAAGTATTATTAAAAAATACAAAATGCTCCGCACTGTAGAAAATCTCAGAGGACGTGGTCGGAAGCTAAAAGTGACACCTGTGCTGGCCAGTAGGATAGTGAGAGAGGTGAAAAAGAATACAAGGATCACCACCAAGGCCATTCTGGTGAATCTGGGCTATGCTGGTGGAAATGTCTCAAGGCAGACAATCCAATGGACACTGCACACTGCTCGGTTCCATGGATGCAGACCAAGGAGGACGCCACTTCTACAGAGAAGACACACAAAAGCTCGCTTGGCCTTTGCAAATGCTCATCTGGACAAAGAAGAAGACTTCTGGTCTTCTGTGTTATGGTCAAACTAACTAAATTTTAATTGTTTGGTCACAATAATGTTTCCTTCATTTGGCGTAAAAGAGGAGAAGCCTTCAACCCAAAGAACACCATCCTCACTGTCACACATGGTGGTGGGAACCTAATGCTTTGGGGGTGTTTTTCAGCCAATGGATCAGGGAACCTAATCACAGTAAACGGCACCATGAAAAAGAGCAATACATGAGGTTTCTTAACGACAGGGTCAGCATGACAATGACCCAGAACACACAGCAAAAGTGGTAAAAAAAAGTGGTAAGAAATGGTAAGCAGACAACAACATTAACGTTGTGGAGTGGCCCAGCCAGTCCTGACTTGAATCCAATTGAGAATCTGTGGAGGGAGCTAAAGATCAGGGTGATGGCAAGAAGACCCTCTAACCTGAAAGATTTGGAGCTCTTTGTTAAAGATGAATGGACAAAAATACCTGTGGAGACATGCAAAAAGCTGGTCTGCAATTATAGGAAACGCTTGATTGCTGAAATTGCTGAAAAGGGTTTTTTATTCATTATTGAGACGGGTATGAAGAATTTTGGACATGTAAATAATATTTTTTTTTCACAAAAATGCCTCTTGTACATCGTCTTATTATCTGTGGGGAGACGCCTATGTCATCTCCCATCAAAAAATAACTTGCTGGTTGAATAAAAATAACTTAAAGTCAAAATCTGCCAGGGGTGTGAATAATTAAGGGCATGACTGTGTATGCATATCTGACCATTTTATGTGCAGTAAACAATAAATGGAAGAGAACCAAGACTGATACAAAAACTTCTTACATTTGCCAGTAAAGTCCATTTATATTAGCATTTATTTGTAGAACTTAGAACTACTTCTACAAAGCAGCTATATAACCTCGCTTTAATGATTTGAAACTCAAAATCCATCCTGAAACCCTTCACACCTCAAGATTCCACACAATGCCGGTTACTGCAACAAAAGGAGAAAACAGTTTGGGGGTGCTGATCCAGAAAAGTAATTCATTTTATCTTTGTCACTATCCAAGCGCCAGTGTACCATGTTATTATGAAGGGACAAAATCACAGACCTTGAGGAGCTGTGTGCGATTATGCATTAGAAACGGAATGTGCTACATGGCAAGACTTAGCCCTGGAGACATTCAATTCCATTTTGGGAGACTTGTTATGAAGTGGATGTTCTTCAATGTGTTGGCTGGCCATACAACTTTAGATCTCTCTGTCAGATATCCTTTAGATCTACCAACAACTATGTAGTATAGGGTCCTCTGCGATTGAACACAGGTAGACTTGATGGTTTAGAAAGTCCCTCATATTACATGGTTTTGGTCTAAAGGAAATCTGACAGAGAAATCTAAAGGTGTATGGGGACCCTTAGATGGCAAATAATGAGAGCTGCTAGTTCCCGGCTGCAGTAAGATCTCACTCTTGCTCATGTAGCCAAGAAGACAGCCAAACTTAATACACACTACAAATCAGAAGAGAACACCAACTTCCCAGGCGTTATATAGTCAGGTCTAGAGATGCTCCGATCAGCATTTTTGGGGCCGATCACCGATCACCAAGATCATGATC
>CM070037.1:44389020-44416883 GCA_036250615.1 Ptychadena robeensis | reverse complement strand
TCCGGTGGTCCAGCAGAGGTAGCAGGCGATGGTGTAGCCGAGAGGTGTTCCAGGCTGGGCACAACCGACCGCGATCCGGCGCGAGTAGGCCGAAGCCGTGGCCTAAAATTTCGGCCGCGTCCGGAAGTGCAGCGCGCCGCCAAACTGTCACCGGAGTGGAGGGTGACTACCAGCCGGTTGATGGTGAGGTTTGGGGACACAGGGAGTGAAGGATGGCCGGGGAAACAGGCAGGAAAACAGGGGTAAGTGGAGGAGCTCCAGAGCAGGCTTCCATGCAGCTCGGCGTCAGGCCACGCCCCCCGTGATCGGCTTTTTTGCGCCGATCGCCGATCATGCTATTTAAGCCAATATCGGCCGATCATGATCGGCGGCCGATCAATCGGCGCATCACTAGTCAGGTCCATAAATATTGGGACATCGACACAATTCTACAATTTTTGGCTCTATACATCACAATGGAGGCACATATGCAAACTTTTGTTATTCTTACACCGTTCACCTGATTTGGATGTAAATACCTATCCATTCATTCCAAATCTTTTGTGTTGGGGTATAGAGCCAAAAATGTTAGAATTGTGTTGATGTCCATTTACACCTATCAATTCTACATATGCATTTTCATATGACGTTGCCTAATGAATACAATATTCACTTATTGGACATTACCAGCATGTTTTTATATTGATGGTGTACACAGAGCATAATCCAAAGTTTTCTGTAGATGTCTTTTTTACTAAGCCCCTACTGGTTAATAACATGATGCGGGGCATTAAAGTTCTGTATAGGCAAATCAAAAAGTAAAAAAATAAATAAAAAGGTCAGAAGAGAGACAGAGAAGCTTTTTTGAAAGATTAACTTGACCTGCCAGTTCAATGTTACTTAACAGATTAAATTGTGGAGCGCACCCCTAGTTCATAATAGGGACACAGTCAGTCTCAAGCTAGTCACACACATTGCAATTCTGCTCGAACAACAATAGCAGTGCACACCACCTTGGAGAACCCATTCCTGTTCAATTTTTCCCTAACTGATGGAGGGTCTCCATCCACAGTAAAGGCAGCCATACATGCGTGTTCACATCAATCTATCGACTGGGAATCGACTGCTGCACATCTTGAAAGATCAACCCAAAAAAACAAAAAATTTGACCAAAAATCAGATCGAACCTTGATTCGACACGTTGTTCTTTTTTTGGTCAATCATATATTTGCATAATCTAGCTCCCTTTTTTCCAGTAATTCAGATTAACCTCCCTAGCACACTGCTGAGGTCCAGATTACCATAACCACACCATAGATTTAATGGAATTTTTATTTTATGTTGTAGGCCTGTAACTTCACACATATATGTAAAAAAAATAATATTTGGGGCCACAGGCGATCTACTCCTGTAAAAATTTACCCCAAACCGGTTTTCCAAAGTGGTGTGGGCATCGATTGCAGTACGATCGTCAAAAAAAACATACTTTTTCTAGGTCGATCACTCAAGGTGGGCAGAAATCAATTCCTGAATAATCAAATGCTAAAAATCGATCATTGCGATCGTTCAGGAATTGCATGTATAGCCTTAAAGGCGCACACACACGTATCGAGTGGGGGCTGACAGATGACTGACTGATGTCATCACGCTGCACTCCATCGCTCATAGCATCGGAGGGCACCCTTTGTGTGCCGGCCGTTAGTTTCAATGGGGACGCCGGTCCCCATTAAAATTAATGGCATCGGCCAGAGATCATGAGACATGTCCGTTCTCTGGCCGACCAAGCTTTGGGGCGACAGGGCTCGGTGCGTGCATGGCAACCTTTAGAGAAGAAACTAATATGGGGTAACTTTAGGGCCCAGGAAAGCAGAAACTAATTAGTAGAATAGTTAAGCTCTTAAGATCTTTAAAAAATCTGTATTTATACATTGCCAGCTTGGATCTTTAATTTGATTCATTAATTGAAATTTCACCTTCATCTCTGATACATACACAGGAAAGCCACACTTCATATCAACGTCTTCATCATTGCAATATCTCCTTTAAAAAAAAAACTACAGCTGAAGGGGGAAAGACTGCCCATTCAATGTCTATTTGACTTTCTCTGGAGAGTAACTGAATCCTGCTACGTGGCAAACGCTATCTAACAGAGAAAACGACACATCTTTCCAGCTACTTCTTCAACTACTGCCATCGCTAATCCTGGAAAAATCTGCCGTCACGTTCTCATCATAAAATGCAGCAACATTCTAAATTCACATTCAATACCTCCACACCCATAATGCACTTCATAAAACAAACTTTCACACTGCCTTCTCAACACTTCATTAAAATTGTGTTTGTCCCCATGTGTTTTACAGAAAAGCTTAGCTTCTTTATGAGGACAAAATACTCTTACTGAAAGGCAGAAATCTATGAAAGAAACCCAAAACGACAATGAATGTAGAAAATAGTACTAGAACAACTAGATGGCCTTAAAGACCAACTCTATCCCTCTATCTAACTCTATTAGGATAGTTAAGTGTTAAAGCATATTACAATATTACTATTGTGATGAGCTTCAATCACATCCAGTGCCAGGGATGGGGTGAAACAAGGACAGGAAGTGATGCAGCAACAAAAGCATGTTTATTAGACAGAGCTGAGATACAGAATCTCTGGTTTGTGTAGTTGTTGTCTTTCTATCCAAGATGGCCATGCACTATTCAATTTAAGGCCCCCATACACCTTACAATCTTACCATACAATTTCTGTACAATCAACCTTTCTTCAACCAAAACCATGTGATATGAGGACCTTTCTAAACTTTCCAATCACTATGTATTCTATCAGAGAGGACCCGGCACTACATAGTTGTTGGTAGATCTAATGGGAATTGTATGGAGTGATCTAAAAGGTGTAGGGGGGCTTTACTGCATCTACTTTAGATCTACCATTAACTATTTGTTATTTTTTATTGCCTGTGTTGGTGGTCTGTGGATAAATATGTCCTCTTTATTAAAAAATATGATCAGGGAAATTGTAGAGTTAAGGCTGGGATACACGGCTCGATTTATGAGCCGACAGAGAACGCTCGGCAGGAGCATGATGACGTCATGACGTCATTGAGGCTTCCTAACTTGCCACTAACTTGCCACTAACTGCCACTTATTGACATTTTACCAACAGCAAGTTTTTTCACCAAGACCTGGACTTGGCCTGCAGAGCTGGGATTGCAGCCTCTCTCAGTCCCCCGTCCCCCCCCCCCCTCATGGTGACAAACCCACCCACTGAAATGTGATTCTTTGCATGAATATCATCGTTGTTTATACTTGGAATCTAACAAGTGGATATTGTGATGACATCCTATCTTTCTTCTGTTACTTCTGATTAAATATTTTTATGTTGTTACTTGTGCTTACAAAAATGTCTGCCTTAACGTCCTTTTGCCTTCAACTCCACCATGGTGGGATATGTTGAAGAGCAATCCGGTGCAACGTGTAGTACTTCCTTATATTGATCTTCAGCACCCCACCAGGGGAACCACTGCTCTAGGCCCACAAAAAACCTAATCTACCTTTTCTGTCTGTTCTACCTAATGGTATACCTCCAAACCTGCCCTTAAAAAAAAGCCTTTCCCATCGTATGCGGAAAGGAATTCTTTCACCATCCTCTCACAGTCAACTGAAAAACTCATTAATGCGCAGATAGAGGTCATCAGCCTGATAGATTTTCACTATCCAATCAATTTGATTTTGATCCTTCAGAATGAATGTCTGACCTCAGCATTCTGAATAAATATTAAAAAAGTTGTCTTACACAGAAGGAACATTCTCCATCAGAGAATTTGATATTTGCAGAGGCCATAACCCATTTCAATTTACTTTAAGAAAAGTTAACAAAGTTGATCAACCAACCATTTTATTTGAAATGTTCATTATAACAATACATCAACTAGAGCACATACTGTATAGGAAAGTAAGGATAAGGACTTATTTACACGGTTGTCTGAAAATGATGCATTTTTAACAACCGGACGCCGAAAACCACAGCAGCCTGGCAAACACCAGTAAGGATGACATGGGGGCATTTGTTAACAGTTAACATATAACTCACAAGCGTCTGCACACAGCAACAATCACAAAAGGCTTGTCCCCACTTGGCTGGCCAAAGCACGGCATGGCAGCCAAGGGTGGTCGACCGCTAGCGTCTTGTCACTAGTTCACGAGTGGTCAACCGCCGGCGCATTTTTTTTCATGGAGAGTCAATGCAGCAGCCCCCAATAGCACCCATAGAGAATGAATGGACGGGGTTGACAAAATTACGTCAACATGTGATTCCTGACGGGTCCATTCAGGTCTATGGGTGCGATTTGTGGCGATCATGGCGGAAGGGGAACTGACAGCATTGAGAGCCAATAGGCTGCAGTGCTTTCCTCTGTGCTGGCTAACAGCTCGAGTGCCCACATAGAGGGCTCCGAGTGCCATAGGTTCACAATCACTGTGATTCCGTATTCCATTAAAATATCCACAATATAGAAATATGCAAAACCTGCCCGTTTATAAGGAGAGCCTCATCGCAAAATCTTAGATCACAATATTAGACAAATATAACTCACCAAACTTGAGCAAAAAGTATATTTTGTACTTTTTTGTAGATAAAATAAGAGTCCAATTATGAAGTAATTATTAACTCTTCTGAAGGAATTTGTGCATCATACCAAATAAGGCCTACTTTTGTAACGTTGCTGTCACTCATATACATGAAACTATATATTGCCAATTTCTGGTATCCTATTTCACACGGCAGATGGGAAACCGGAAGAACATGGATGTGTAACATCACATTCCAGAAAAGGGAGTTTCTTCTTAAAGAGGTTTTTGGAACATCTCAGATTTATATAAATAGCTCATCTGTTACTGCATGCCTGGGATCTGAATTCACACTGAAGAACAAATGTCTCAGGCATGACGAGGAATACTGCTCAGTCCCATTTGATTCGGATTCAATCAAGAAAATGACATTACATGCCAATACTGAATTTTTGGCATTTCATTATCCATCTGTGAATTATCATGTAACCTGTCCCAGTACCAAAACAACTCTACTTGCCTGGTTGGTGTTCTGTCTTTTTAACAGAATAAATACACAGCTAAAATATTCAGATAATTGCAAAACAGCTATTCATAAAGGCAATTAGCAAAGCCAGCTTGAGTTATCCATCAACCTTTGTAAGATCGATTTTTGCAACTCAAAATATCGACTATCAATACAATATCAGTCAATCTTACTACACAGTGTAATCGATGCAAAACCCATTTATTAATTTGAATCCCTATCCAGTTATAAGGATAAAGCTGTGTGCGCATGTTCCAAATCAAATAAGATACAAATCGATTGAGTACAACTGACTGAAATTTCAATATTACAATAGAAAAACGTATAATAAAAGAGAAAAGTAAAATAAAATAGAAAAATAAAAGGAAATGGCATAACAGAAATGAGTAAAGGCAGAAACAAATTGGACATGCCAAAAAAGATCTAAAATGTATAATAACACAGACAAGCAGTGGAATGAAGGACATCATATCTGCAAGTAATGTTATGGAGGTAAGATGAATAGGTGCATTCCTCGAGAAGCAGAAATTAATATATACCACAACAATGGTTCTTTTTTTGATTTCATGCTTGATTTCCATTGCTCTTATACACTATATGTTCCCAGTTACATTTTATATACACAGGCAAACAATGGAACAATGGAACTGCACCATCATAGTCGTTCATTACTTTCCCAGAAAAGGAAAGGGTTAAGATATATAGCATGAGGTAGACAGGTTGTGCTAGGGATTCTAAGCTGGCCATACATGGGTCGAATCCCATGTGATAAATCGCAACATAGTGATAAATGATCATTCGGTGGCTACATGCACACCACCTTTGGTAATGAATCCCGGGCCAATACTTTGAATGAGGACCCTCAGGCCCCTTCTGAAGTAATTGTGATCAAACAAAGAAATACCGACATGTCGGATTCCTGTTTGACCTACTCAAATGGTCGTATCAAGTGGGTTTGTGGGCCGAACCATTCTTCGGGAATCAAAAGCCAAAACGACCCCTATATGGCCAGCTTAAAGTTCACAAGGACTAATCGCCACAACTAGGGATCACTAGGTTTTTTTAAACATTGAAGGGCCTTTCTCCTCACCGAGCTCAACCGGCCTGACCTCCTTTTTTTTTTTTTTTGGAGGCATTGCGCAACACTGAGTGGTACCTCCTGGGACAAATCGGGGACTCTCTGGGACTGCTGGAGATCCCCACGTCTACCAACTTGACACGTCCAATATAGGCCCAAGGGAATATTGATTACCATTGTGACCATGTCAAAAAGAACAGCCGACCTACTATCAGGCTTTCCAACATGTAGGTTGTGGGGAAGGTGCAGGGAGCTGGAGGTGCTCTCACACCAAATGATGAACAGGAAATGTTTTTTCTGTATTCTCATCTCTTTTCTACTGGTTTGATGTAAATTTTTCTTTATTCTTTCTTGATTCTTTCAAATGTATGCAGTACTTATGTTATGTTTGTTAAACATCGCAAAAATGTTGAAGAAGCTGTACAACATCGCTGTACCTTGAATGTCATGCTCACCCTGTCTTCTTCTCAATAAAGATATTTTAAAAAAAAAAGTTCACAGGGACTGTAGATTAATATGAAAACGACCATATTTCCATTCACATGGCTGAAAGGAAATGCATCATTTTCACCGACCACTCTCTTGAAAACTGCCACCACTCGGGGAACACAGAATGTCAAAGATACCCACTACTATTTCATTAGGAGCGTGTCAGTACTTGACAACTGTCAGCCGCTGCACCTACAACCAACAAACACAGCAATGAAGCTACAATTTCATAGTGGCTTCTGAATGTCAACTGCCCTGAAAACGACCGTCTGAATTGAGCCTTACAGAAAGGAGAAACACTATGAACAGACAAACTATTTTCTTTCACTGAAAGTTTTACAAAATAGTTTAATGTATGCATATATAACTGATGTATTTTTAGTACAAGACACAAGATACAAATGTATGTCAACCTTTGTGTCACCTCAGGATTTAACAGCTGCTACATTTGTCACATAACAATGGCCATATCATTATCCCCCATAGCGGAGTGTGTACAGTTTCAAATATCAGTCCTTTATGGTTAAACTACAGAAAACAAACTGGAAGCCACCAGTCCTATATACTGAATTTCTACACGAGTCTGAGTAGGTTCTGTATAAACGGGGCGACTACATACAGAGCTCAACTGTACTTGTAACATTCCACATACTAAGCCAGAAGTAAACATTACATAACCCACGTGCAACGTTATCTACAAAAGTGACAACCAAAACTTGCCTAGCAAGGTATTATGATAAAAAAAATGAATGCACTCTGTACACAAGACAAATGAGCGTAGGTCATAAGATTTACTGCGGAAACCTAAAGCTGGTAATATAGGAGGTGACAGGCTGCACACAAAGGAGCGGGTGTCTAATAATTTATGACAGAGGGTGACACGTCTGCTCTGCCTTGTCATAAACATCATATGCCAAACCCAAGGTGACTTCTCTACCGCACCAACATTACATTTTATATTGATATTTGTATAGAGATAGCATGCTTCTCTTGTCTGTCGGATACAAAGGAGACACACTTAAAGGAGACTTCCAGGTAGAGTCCCATAAATATGTCACTAAGGAGATGAATTACATACAAAAGTCCAAGTCCAGTCACACAGGTAGATTCCCGTGCAATCGACCCCCGATCAATAACAGCGTGTGATCAATTGAACAGAAATCAATGTGCACATCAATTACCGTTCAATGGGGACCCGTTCTCACCAGCTTGTAGCGTGTGAATCACAACATGCTGCAAGCTAGGGAAAAATCCAGCTTACCTGACTCTAGTGCTCCTCCTGCTGTGTGCACATGGTAAATGTGAAAAGGCTGCTAGCTATACCAAGTTTGCTTCACATAGATTCTTTTGGGCTCTTACAGATTGTGATCTTTTCAAACCACGCAGCAAAATGAAACAGTGTTCTGTATAGGGATAAAAGTGCACCATATTAATGTAAAGCGGACAGCTTTAATCTGTACAGGAACTAGGCGATTGACACTAGATCTGTGGTTTCTAAATTGGGGGGGGGCGCGGAGGTATTCCAGGGGGCGCAAAGGGAGGGACAAGCAGGAAGCCATCCATGAAGGAACTAGCTGCAAACAATAAGTAGAGTGCATGTAATGTGTGTGTCTGTGTTTCTCTGTGTGAATGTGTCTCTATGTAAAGGATTCATGTCTCTCCATGAGTGTGTGTGTCTCTGTGTGAATGATGAATGTTTCTGTAAACTTGGAGTGTGTGTTTATATATATATATTTCAAATAAAGTTTGATGCCATTTCTGACTAGTACTAAGACATGATACTGCAACACAAACATGGCTAGTGTGAAACGGCCCTCAATCTGAAACTATGTAGTTTGCATGGAGGGGGGGGGCTCGATAATGTTCCTTTTTAGAAAAGGGGGGCCCTGCAGGGAAAGTTTGGTAACCACTGTACTAGATGATCACAAAAGATCTAGCATCTAAACAGGCGCCTGCACTAGTAGTTTATACCACCATGGATCACAAAATAAACCTCCAAAATGGTCTGTTATGGAAGGGAATGCAAAACAAGTGCTTGTATGTACAATAGCTATTTGTTCTCTTGTCTCTGGGACTGAGCCGTAAACATCATTCCTAGTGACTTCCATTAGTCTGATGATTAAACAACATCTTGGAGCACATTAAAAGTTAACTAAATCTGAGATAAAACATTTTGTGTGCCACACAAATCAGACTGACTCTTGCCAGGTTTAAGGTCTGTATACTCCACGGACCTTACATACAGAATGGAGAAATGAAATTGACAATGAATTACAACTTTTTTTGGTCTTTAGGTCCCTATGCACAGCTCTATTTTGCATTTGAATACCAAATAATCAATCGCTACGTGCGTTTGCTCGTTCGGGAGTCGAACGTGGCCACCCTTTCTCCATCCTATTAATTAAATGAATCAATCCTAGGACCAATAGTGCATTTTCTATACATTAAAGTGGTTCTACACTCAAAATAAAAAAAGACATCAACAAATAGACACATTACTCACCAAAAGTCACAAAAAAACAAAAACATACTTGCCTACCTCTTTTTCATTCCAGGGGCAAGCATGTTTGGCGAACTGAAGTCACATCCCCCATTCTTCAGAACCTCTAGGGCCACTCCACCTGGACGCTGGTGGGTGGTGACCACAGATGTCCCAAGTGTCCTTGCGGCAGTATGGTGCAACATCACACAGTGTGAAGGGGAAATCTCGGAAAAATCACCCCTCCTGCTGTCAAAAATGTTTTGTTTTTTTAATGCTGCCGATAATGCAAAGTGACTTGCAATGTGGTCTGAGACATCACAATAGCTTGCTTATGTAATGACTTCTTGGATAACTTGGACTTTAAACTTTCTACATTCATATAGACATATATATTTCTCTCTGGCTTGGCATCTTTAGGGAGACACAAGCTTCAAAACAAAAAAAACATGTGCCAGAAATCAAATGGGCAGATCAAGGGAACTGTTGACAAATCAAATTTCTGCATTATAAGCCTATTTCTATTTTTGGCTTTTCTACAGTTGTAGCCTCTCTGGATATAAACCACAGGCCACTGACTGCTTTCACTTGTCACATGCTGTTAGAAATAGATTTGTGACAGGTTTATATGCCGAGTACACCTGGCTACCACCAACAGCAGCTGGGAACTAGGACGTCTGAAACCAAGAGAGGGTAAAGGGAGAGGGACATTTACACCTGTCATGTTCTAATGGCCCCAGTCATTAAATAGGGGGGAGGGAAGTCATAAACACTGGACACTAACCCAAATTCATTCTGCCAATAGGAAGCCAATGCAGGTTCAGCTATTTTATTAATTCATCTCATACTGTGTCAAAGAATAGGCCTCATAAAAACACACAACTGGTAACCACATCTCGCTGTATCATGGTTACATATTGAACAAATCATACTCTATATTATGTTTATGGAATGCAAGAACCATTACGATTCTCAGCCACAGCTATTCCCTTAGCATTCAATAGAGAGGAGGGATGATTTAAATGTCAATCAGGAAGCTATCATCACCTGTCACTAGTGATGGTCCAACATTGGCCACGTCCGCCTGCGAACAGGTGGATCCACGTCCGCCTGTTTGTGGGGAAATTCAAATTCATATCGGAGCTATACCTGAAGTGACATCAGCGATGTGACAGTGGTCAGGAACTCACTTCCGGTCCATGCCTGGTATAGTACTAGTGATCGGGTGTCCCTAGTCTCTAGTGAAAAGAATTCTACCTCTGGCCGGACCAGGTGCGGAAAGGTCTGGCCGGAGGAAGAATTATAGTCTTCTTCTGGTCGAAGAGGCGGTTCAAACACCCATACTGTACACCTGAATAACAGTTTGGCCATCACTACCTGTCACCAATTAAAAGACAAAAAGGTGGCCATACACGGATTCCAGTGAACGATTATTCACAACATTCCACTCCCAAAACAATTCCGTCAAACAGGGATCCAACTTGTTGGCAAGTCCCTGTTTGATCGCCATTACTTTGGAAAGTATCGACCAGGGATCAATTGTGTAAAGTGCTTGATTCTTGCATCACCAGGCTGCAATCGATCAGTGATTGTGCGGGTATCGACCCATGTATGGCCAACTAAACTCTAACTTTCTGTCCTGAGCATCATAATAAAGTAGTGATGTGAGTAGAGTAGTAAAGAGTCTTCTCCTCATCAGATCTCTCTGGTGAGGACAAAAAGCAACAAAAGCCAAGTAAAGCAGAGAGAAGATATATTAGTTTTGTAGAGTTCTCAGTGGCTAGTGAGGAATGAGGATTCAACACAAACATGGCAGAGGTTCTTCGCACATCTGGTCATAAAAAAGTTGGGGCTAGAGTTTGACTTAACAACTCTATAGAAATCACCTCAAGGTCAACGTATTGCTTAGGAAGATGACCTTACCTAGGAATATTGGGTAGGCCAAGTTTAAAGGTCCTCAGACTCTACCATCTTTCAATTAGTTACTGTCAAACATCCTGTAACAAAAGGAGTCATTCACTTCATGCTGAAATGATGAGCACATGCGGTTTCTCTCTACTCCTGCACTGCAAAGTTTATTTTAAGACTGTCCTAAATGTATTCATGGAGCATTCACATGGGCAATTTCCCATCCACTTGTAAATGTGCTCCGGAGTGTAAAGGACTGAAAAAATGACGCCCGAAAAGCTACTGATGGACAATTCATGTCAGGGCCGGGCCGACACAGAGGCTGAAGAGGGGGGGGCATTCATATGCAAATTGGACTGGGAGAGGGGCGCACTTGGGCAGCGCAGCCTCTGTTGTTGGTGGACCTTGTCCTGGCCCTGCTTTATGTCACATCCTGGCTTTAGCGTTTTCAGGACCCCAGGTGCTGGAAGTACAGCATTTTCAGGCTCCCGTGCGAATGTCCCCTAAGGGGCAGGACTGCCAGATTGGAAATTATACGTCTACAGAAACAACCAGGTGATTGGACATGCCATAAAGATATGATAGTCCTCAGGCAAGTGCATTCCTACAACACAAACCACTCTTTCTGTCTCTTGAAAGATGTCTGGCCTATACAAGAGCTTATGGATGCACAATGGAGACACCTCCAGAACCTCCTTGCCAAGATGAAAACAGATGGTCAGAGTATTTGGGAAGTGGGGTAAAAGCAAAGGGCCAGGGGGTATTAAACCAACTCATAGTTACTGTTTAAGCTGGAACCTCCTGACCAGAACATGAACCGGTCTTCATTCAAAGTAACGGCATCGGCCAGAGATCATCGACATGTCCATCCTCTGGCCAGCCGAGCTGTGGGTTGGCAGGGATCTGTCGTCCCATGTGGGCACACACCGATTGGCGGACGATTTTGCCACCGACCGACGACGCGAGTGCGCACACCTGTTGGTCAGCGGCAAAATCGGCCGCTAATCAGTGTGTGTATGGCAGGCATTACAGTAAAGCATGTGCCTTGTCCAACCTCTTGAAAGCAATAGATACAATAACACACAAGGCCCCCATACACCTTACAATCTTACCATACAATTTCTGTACAATGGACTTTTGTTCTACCAAAACCATGTAATATGAGGAGCTTTCTACACCTTCCAATCACTATGTGTTCTATCAGGGAGTACCTGGCACTACAAAGCAGTGATATTTACCTTCCAATCACTATGTATTCTATCAGGGAGGACCCGGCACTACATAGAAGTGATATATACCTTCCAATCACTATTAATTCTATCAGGGAGGGCCCAGCACTACATAGCATTGATATATACCTTCCAATCACGATGTATTCTATCAGGGAGGACCCGGAAACTACATAACAGTGATATATATATACCTTCCAATCACTATGTGTTCTATCAGGGAGGACCTGGCACTACATAGCAGTGATATATACCTTCCAATCACTATGTATTCTATCAGGGAGGACCCGGCACTACATAGCAGTGATATATACCTTCCAATCACTATGTATTCTATCAGGGAGGGCCCAGCACTACATAGCATTGATATATACCTTCCAATCGCGATGTATTCTATCAGGGAGGACCTGGCACTACAAAGCAGTGATATTTACCTTCCAATCACTTTGTATTCTATCAGGGAGGCCACTATGCTATATAGTTGTTAGTAGATCTAATGGAAATTGTATGGAGTGATCTTTAGGTGTATGGGGGGCTTAAGTTGCCAAAATTTTAAAAAAAAGGTTAGTCCTTTAGCTTTGTGCTAAGAACTAAAGAATCTCTCTATATCACCATTAAGGCCAATGACCAAATCCTAATGAACTATTTATATGTTTCTCAATCTCTTAAGCCTCCATACACATTTAGATCACTCCATACAATTTACTTTAGATCTACCAACAACTATGTAGTGCAGGGTCCTCCCTGATAGAATAAATAGTGATTTGAAGGTTAAGAAAGCTCCTCATTTCACATGGCTTTGGTAGAGGAAAAGTTGATTGTACAGAAATTGTATGGCAAGATTGTAAGGTGTATGGGGGCCTTTTATTACTTAGGTTTTCCTAGAGACAAAACTGAGTTGAAACGGATGGGAGGGAAGAAGAGTTTTATCCGCTTGGGATGTCAGGTGTGAAAAGAACCTGTTATTTTGCATTCCATGGGGAAAGACCAGGTTTTCCTTACATAGATTAAAGTCGAATCCAAACACAGACTATTTCAGACTTTTACGCACATGAACACATAAAAGCTTGCGGCCTTGAACATTAAAAGCATGACACTAACGTGTGCTCATCAGTCAAGATGAAACAAGTCAAGCGTTTCCAGTGTAGACGCACCCCATGCCTTTCTCTATTAATACACATAAACCACTAACACCATGCAAACTATTCCACTGTATTCCATCATCATCTCCTTCTCCCCAGCTGCCAACTTCAAGCCGAATGTCAAGCAACAAAAGATATCGATCACATCCGAAACGACTGAATTTATATCTTAATAAAGTTCTATTCTGTATCACTTCTGCCAGGTATTTGTGATCACAGAAACTTGGTAAATATAGGAGATCATGGGTGTGTATTAGTAGCAACACAAACAGATAAAACAAACAGTGACGTGCAACTGGAAGCGGAGTTAAATAAACATTAAACGTTTATACAACATCTCTTTCAGAATACTAACATTTTATTGATCATATAAATAAAAAGTATTTCTACAACTTTTACTTCTCTAGCAGCCAGGTCCAACTTCCACAGAACCCATGCTCTTTATTAGGTCAACATAGACTTCATTGTCGATATTCAAGCTGCCATATGACCTCAGCTACTTTACTGCCAGGTGCCTCCTTATGGGTCGTCCTTTGAACTTTCAGGTCAATAGTAAAGAATAGGATAGCACAGGCCAACTTCCTAGGAAAAGTCAAAGTTTGCATAACAGTGCCTTGTGGGCTTGGAATACTCAAGGAGGTGCTGCAGATGCCTATGCCTAAAAGTAAGCTATAAGTGCTGAAACCCTAAAGGTGGGTTAACACCTGTAGATTATTTTGTCCAATCAATGAAAAACGAACGATTTTTTGGTTGATTGAACAAAAATCTAGAATGGCCAATTTGTTCGATGGATCAATTTTTTTCGATCTCGAACAAAAAATCGTTCAAAAAGGTCATCGAACATGTTGGTAAATTTTCAGTCGTAGTAATTCTGAATGTATTTTCATTCGATATGGGGATGAACGAACAAAAAAATCTAATGTTACATTCGATAAATGGATGAACAATGTTGGACAAAAAAATCTATCAGAAAATCGAATCAGCAGTTGAATGAACAAAAATCTACACGTGTAAACCCACCTTTAGGTCCCCATACACCTTTAGATTTCTCTGTCAGATTTCCTTTAGATCTCCTTTTGTTTTACCCATAATATGAGGGACTTTCTAGACCACCATGTATACCTTTAGATCTACCAACACTTATATAGTATAGGGTCCTCTGCGATTGAGCACAGGTAGACTTTATGGTTTAGAACAGTGGTGGGCAACTGAGTGGATATGGAGGGCCACAAGTGCGGCCCTCATCATCACTAAAGGGCCGCACATAACATTTTCATTTTTAAATAACAAAACTTGTTTTTAATGGTACTTCAAGTATTAGGGAACACCGTAGTATGGTGATGCACATTTTTTGTCATGTGTATCCTCAAAGGTTATGTGCCTCTTAGATATCTCCAAAGCCACTGATTACATCTATGGGGCACATAACCTTTGATTCAAAGATTATATGCCCCTATTCTGAGGTTATGTGCCGCATACAATAATCCCCCATACGTTAATGGAATAGTGGGAGCATAGGCACTCATCTTAGAACGGGAGATTCTTAGAGCAGGAAGCGTAAGAGAGGTGAGGGACTTGTTCAGGCGCTATCTGGCTTTCATGTGGTCAGCCAGAGCGAGCCCCTCTCCTCCTCTTCCCTCCCGAAGAAGATCCTGGGCGAGGACAGGCGATTTCCTATGCCCTAGGCATTAACAGTAGATTTCAGGGGCCACAAGTGGAAGACCATGGGGGGCCACCAAGGAACGCCCAAAGGGCCGCATGCGGCCCCCGGGCAGCAGGTTGGGCACCTAGGGTTTAGAAAGACCCTCATATTACATGGTTTTAGTAAAACAAAAAGGAGATCTAAAGGACATCTGACAGAGAAATCTAAAGGTGTATGGGGGCACCTTGAAGACCAAGAAGCAACATTGAAGACACTTCCACTGGAGTCCAACCTAAGGAAAATCTATGGGAGATCAGACAATGGTGTCCAATGAGTGTAGGGCAGTGGTGGGCAACAAAGTTGATATGGAGGGCCACAAGTGCAGCCCTCGGCATCACTAAAGGGCTGCACATAACATTTTCAATTCATACTGACAGCATGCAAAGCCAGAAACATTATTTTTTTTTGTCTGGGGGATCGGTGGACAAGTGAGTTCCTATGCCCTATACATAAGGTTTTGGTGGCTGCAAGTGGAGGACCAATCGGTTCCGCTGAAGAATGCTTAAAGGGCCGCAGGTTGGGCACCTGGTGGTGTAGGTGTAATTTTCCTGGATCAGCTTCAGGTGGAAGCGCCTTGAGGGTCATCCATAGATTTCAACCATGCCAGCTTAGAAATGGTGGTAGTATATTGTCTCTGGGCACCTTATGTGTATGGGTGTTATTTGTGGGTACAGTTTACTGAAAAACACCCCTAAACATCATCCAAGACCCAATTTGTAGTACGACCAGGGTTTAATAGACCATATATCATTTAAAATCTACTTATATACAAATGTTAAAGTTGGCAGATCATATCAAAAACTTCCACACAGATAAGTTTACAATAATGAGGATAAAATTGCGTACATCAAAGAGATGAAAGGCAATGTGGCCAACTCGTCTATCCAGCTGACTCCAAAACTTGTCATCCAATTGGCTCGTCACTCAGCAGGCCCAAACCTACACAACCAGCCCACAATCTCCTCTGATGACGGGACAAATTAAAGGGACAAAAATAACCTTTACATAACATGCCACCTCCACACCGTCATCAGGAACAATCTGTGCGTAGGGAAGCGTCCAATGCCATCCAGGAATACAATGTTTATTAAATCTACAGCCTCCTCACCCACAATCATACATCTGCCACCATTCTATAACACACACACATATATATTTATGATTCATTCTATGGATGTAAATCACCATCACTGATCATCACCCATATATACAGACAAGGTGATGGACCTGCTGCTGGGAGGAGGCCCTCCATCACCCTGCATGAAGGCAGCCATGGAATAAAGGGAATTGGGGATGACTTACACCACGGCCTTAGAGATGATCCACGACACCATCTTGCTGGCAGAGCTGGCACCGCCCGGGATCTAACCTGGCAGAGGTGCTCACCCCCCCGCCCCCTGGAATGCTGGCCACTGCAGAGTCCTCCCCCTCCTCGGGTGGGCTGCTGCTGTCACCGTGCCCCGGGTGTCCTTGCCCACGGAGGAGTCACGATGCCTTGTTGTCGGTCCCGGGGAAGTCACACTACGTCACCCTCCCCGCTCCCCAATTCTCCGGCTTCAAAGGAGGCAGGGAAAACCAGGGAACGGCGAGACCCCGCCCCTCTGCGCCCTTCCGAGCTCAGCGATTGGCTGTGGGCGGAGCTCCTGGCAGGGCGGGGAGGGCTGTGTGCGGCAACTACGGTGCGGTGTGTGTGAGAGGAGGCAGGTGCCCGCTGGTCTGCTGACCGGAGTCACCTTGTATGCTGTACACGATGCCAGTGACATGATGGGTTTATGTATCCTTCTATTACAGCACATGTCTGTCCTTCTGTTACAGCACATCACCCGCAATGTCTCTGTCCTCCACTCACTTTAATGGAGTTTGTGTAGAAAGTGTAGAAATGACTGAAGAGAATGCACCCTGTGTCTTCCCAACATTCAGGTGTGTGGTGCAGGAGGAACACAAGCTTCTCACTGATGGAAATAAGAGAACAACTCATAAAAAGGTACCAAGGTCAGCTGAGGCAGCAATGTGACGGAATGGATAACAACCCCATTACTATGAAGCCTTGTGCCTTGGCAGGAGAGCTGACACATCTATGGAGGGAGATATATTACATCCATGTATTATTACAGTGTGGTATTGGTTCCATGAACTTACAATAAAACTATTACATTGTCCCCAGTTTGCCTGTCTCCACAGTCACAAATTGTCTGCTGCGATCCGCCCAAACAAAATCAATGGACACGGTTTTGCCATTTTAAACCATTGAGAGCAATGAACTCCAAAAAGAAAAACAGCAGATAAACCATGGCTGGATCAGACAGAGAATACATGCTTTTCTGCTTGTGTTTTTCTGTCCGCATTACTGGAGCCTTAAATCCTCCAGTTCCCTTTGCAGCACTGCTTCTTGGTGCAGGGGACCACGAATCCATAGGTGACCACTCAGTGACAAGTCTCCTGATTTTCCATGCCGCCAGCTGATCAGAAAAAAATATATAAACATAAATTTTCCAGGATTTTAAAGCTAGCCATACACCTGTCGATTTTTCCTTTTGACTGACCTAACTGATAGACAGGGTCGGCGCCAGGAGCGGGCAGCCAATCAGGGGGGCACGCCTACGTAGTGCAGGTAGTGGGCCCCATTGAGCAGGCACACAGACCTGACTGGGCGGGCCTGGTCCCCCATGGCACTGCTGATAGATTGGAAACCGATTTCTGCCCACCTGGTACGATCGACCCCAAAAAATCAATATGGAAGAAGAGATAGAATGGAAGGCAATCGGACATGATGTATCATTTGTAGTGACCCTCCATTCCTGTTCGATCGGACTATTGAAGTATATACAAGCACTTCAGATATATCCACCCTGACATCATCAACGATTTAATGAATTAATTTCTGAATGAATTTGAGGAATCTTCCTTTTTTGGGAGAATGTGATAGTTTCTGGGCAGAGATCAATGATAAATCTATTAACCAAGGTGGTGTGCACTTCCATCGCTTTTCTGGGCAGAAATCAATGATAAATCTGTTAACCAAGGTGGTGTGCACTTCCATCACTTTCCTGCCCAGGAACCGATTAATTAAAAGTAATTGAATAAAGAAATCGATCTAAAGTGATCAGGCATATTGGTAAATTTTACGTAAATTGATCACTTGAATCTGAACAAAGTTGTTGCAGGGGAGGGGGGGCGGTGCTAGCTACCACCTCCCTTCATGTTTCTGCAGGTGAACCCTGCTGCTATGCCGATCAGGCAGCCTGGCATGCAGCCGCTGGGGACCCTAAATGCTGACTGCTGGGCCCCTCTGGCTGCTCTGGCACGGGACAGGAGTGTCCTCTTTCCCTCCCTGATGGCGGCCCTGGAAAGGATATTGAGGACGGCCTATGGGTGCCGTGCCTCATGAAGGCTCTGAGACATCTATGACCCTTATAATTACCCAGACACCTCATGTTTTAGGACAGAGAGAGGGAAGAGCAGAAATAGCTCCTGATCTGGTGATTACTCATCTAATAGGTTGTTAGTCCTGAGTTATCAGTACTGATGAGCAGCACAGGCAATATTCGCATTCGAAAACTGTCGCAAATTTTTTGCCTAATATTCACAGTAAATTTGTGATTTCCAGTCATTATTACTAAAGATGGTGGAAATTTTCAACTTGCTGACTTTGTGAGCTGATTGCAAAGCAGGAGCAGGAGATGTAGAAAGTAGTAAAACTGTAAAAAGTTGTTTTGCCCCTAGCATATGTAGTTACTTTTGATATTTTGACTTGACTTTGAACTTAATTTATGCAAAAACTATTTGTGTCATACTTTTTTTGTAGTAGTAGTATAGCCCCAACCCATCTCTATGTCTCCAGCAAGTTTGGCGAATGCAATGCACTGTTGTTCCGGGTACTGATGTAAAAAATCTCAAATATTCGCAATTACGAAAATAAAGCACTATATTCAAGATCTTCACGAATTCTGAAAGGGCCGATATTCACAATAGAAATTTAATATTCAATATTAGAATATTCATGATCAATGCTATTTGAGGAACCACAGAGGACTGACAATAAGTGACTGAGGTTCCTACTGGGGTATGTTACAATAAGACATGGGCACTTTAAGGACCCTTTCACTCTATCCACGGCTGCGTTTTTCCTAATAACAGACCACGTCCATTACTGGCAAAGAAAAGCGCAATTTGCAGTGTGCTGCGCTTGCATCTTCCATACAAGTATATGGGGAGATGCTTGCTCTGCACCTGCAAATATGTGGGCTGCAGGGCGTTTTCGATAACACCGTGTTATACATTGCGGCATTATACACAGCCAGTAGAGATGGTCGAATTTTTTTTCAAAAATTCGACCATTTCGCCGATTTCGAGTTAATTACAAAGCCCCTGAACATGGTATCATCACCAATCTTGCTGGAGATGTAGAGACGGGTTGGGGCTATACTCCAAAAAAGAAAGTGTGTCTCTAACACAAATAGTTTTTGCACAAATTAAGTTCAAAGTCAAGTAAAAATTTCGAAAATCGGAATTTCGACTTTAACTTTGAACTTAATTTATGCAAAAAGTACATGTGCTAAAGCAACACTTCTTTTTTTCAAATGTTCCCACAACCCTTCTCTACATCTACAGTAAGTTTGGTGATGATACCATGTTCAGGGGCTTTGCAATCAGCTCACAAAGTTAGCAAGTCGAAAAATTCGACCATCTCTAACAGCCAGTGTGAACGAGCCCTAAAATATCAGGACTTGGCATGTACTGGGGCTGCACACAGATATATTCTAAAGGTGCCCATACACCTGACAACAGATGCTCGATAGGTGGGCATTTTGAGCACTGACGTCACGCCGTGCGCGCTAGCATCCATCTAGCTAGCGGCCATCTGATCAAGTGTTATCAGACATGACCTTAAATCATGGTCGATCTCCACTGCTTTGGATGGGGACTGTGGGTCCCCATGCAAAGCATTGGCTGAGCTTGATGACGCAGCAATCAGAGCTCCATGGCTCATCTATCTCACAGGCATCGACACGTGTAAGGCAGCCGTAACTTTTTCTCAGTCTGCAATTACTCAGTTTTAGAGATCACCACACATTTTTCCAATATTCTTTACTATACTAGCCTAACCTTAAAATGTTATCTTCTCTTCGGGCTATAATTCCCTTCTGCAGCATGGACATTGGAGCAGTTGTCACCCCCTATACAAGTCCTGTCCTTTCAGTCTCCTCTCTCTCATTAAAGCTGGCCATAGATGTCTCGATCCATGGCCGGCTTGTAGCAGACTCCTTGTAGTGACGTCACCACGCTGTGAGGAGTCGGCTACAGAACGGACAGGAATCCTTTGTGTTCCAGTAACACACGCGATTCCTGTCAGATTGCAGTTGCAATTTAAAAATAGACTGTCAGTCAAGCTGGGCATACACGTACCAATTCCTGCACGATCTGATCCCTGATCTGATGCAGTGCGCGCTCCCATATCCCTTAGGATCGCGTTGTGCAGAAATTGGAGGCTGCAACTGACGAGGATTGGGCTGAAATCACCCGTCCTGTCGGATCGCACAGTAAATTTGTGATCTCCAGTCATTATTACTAGAGATGTTGGCACAGGATGGTAAATTGTAGCCCGATCCTATTAATTCGGCTGGCCACGGCTGCCCCCAGCCGAAGTAATGAGCTGCACATTAAGAGTGCAGTCCGATTCTCGGCACTTGCAGGCGGGCGTGATCACGCCGCTCCTAGTGCAAAGAATGGGATAAGGAATAGACGGTACATCGAATCGTCTATTCCCAACTTTACATTGGTTCATGTTACTACCAACCAGGAAAATTCATTCAAAACCTATTGCTTAAGTCCAATTCCTTTCCTGTAATGAAGATAATACAAACCATAATGAAGTTTGAATACAATCAGTTTGGAATCATCTGAAAACCTTAACCTTAAAAAAAAAGGTCAGATACTTGAATGATCAACAGAAATTTTATTTCAGGAGCCGATTTCTTACAATCAACTTAAATGCTTGTTTTAAATAGTTGGCCTGTGAATGGTCAATTTGTTTTAAGTGCATCCAGAAAGTATTCATAGGGCATCACGTTTCCACATTTTGTTATGTTACAGCCTTATTCCAAAATGGATTCATTCATTTCCTCAGAATTCTACACACAACACCCCATAATCACATGAAAAAGGTATACTTGAGGATTTGGCAAACTTATTAAAAATGAAAAAAATCAGAAAGCACATGTACAATCAGGTACATAAATATTGGGAAATCAACACAATTCGAAGATTTTTGACTCTATACACCACCACAATGCATTTGGCATAAAACAAACACAATGTTCTTTAACTGCAGACTGCCAGCTTTAATTTGAGGGTATTTACAAATCAGGTAAACGGTGTAGGAAATACAACAGTTCAAATCCATTGTGGTGGTGTATAGAGCCAGAAATGTAAGAATTCTGTTAATGTCCCAAAATTCATGGACCTGACTGTATATAAGTATACACAGCCTTTGCCATAAAGGTCAAAATTGAGCTCAGGGCATCCTGTTTACCCTGATCATCCTAAAGCCTGCCATAGACACCTCGATCTATGGCAGACCTTTAGCAGACTGATTACAGCGTGGTGACGTCACCACGCTGAAAGCAGTCTGCTACATGTCGGACAGCAATCCTGTGTCTTCCACTGACACACAGGATTCCTGGCAGACTGAAGCCAATTACCTCGGAGGGGGAGGAGACTCCTCCTCTGAGATAACAGCGGTAACAGCCTGCAGCTGTCAGTCGCACGGAAAAAGAACCGGCATGTCGGATCCGTGTGCGATCCGACTTGCCAGCTTTTTTTCTACATAATTCAAGGTGGGCTCCCTCATAGTTGCGGCAGACCAACCTTGATGTGCTCAGCGGGAGCGAGCACGCAGGTTGGTCTGCTACAACTATGGCCGGGAGTCTGCCCGTCTATGGGGGGCTTTAGATGCATGTGCAGCTTAATTTGCGTCCACTTGTGGTAAATTCAGCTGATTGGACAAGATTGGGAATCGGACACATCTATCTATATAAGGTCTTACAGTTGAAAGTTCATGTCAGAGCACAAACCAAGCATGAGACAGGATTGTCTTGTGGCACAAATCCTGGGAAAGTTACAGAAAAAAATCTTCTGCTTTGAAGGTCCCAATGAGCACAGTAGCCTCCATCATATGTAAGTGGAAGAAGTTCAAAACCACCAGGACTCTTCCTAGAGCTGGCTGGCCATTTAAACTGAGACATAAATAATAATAGATTTGATCAAGTAACAATGGCACGTGTTGGTAAATTTAAGTCGATCGATCTAGTATCTGATGGGTTTTCCAGGTATTTCAATCATACTGTGGAGCATTGTCACAGGTCTTAAGCCCCCCATACACCACATACAATTACCATGCAACTTCTGTACAACCAACTTTTCTATTACCAAAACCATGTTATAGGAGGACCTTTCTACACCTTCCTATCACTATGTATTCTATCAGGGAGGTCACTATACTACATAGTTGTTGGTAGGTCTCATGAAAGTTGTATGGAGGAATCTCAATGTGTATGGGGGGCTTAAGGAAATGAATCAATCTGTTTGTAATCTATTTCATTATTTGGTGGTAAATGTAAAGCAGAGCACGGACGGCTCGAATATCGATGTTCCCTGCAGCAGCGTGATGGGGAGCCAGCTCTGCTCTCTCCAGCTCAGCCGATGCTTTACATGGAGACCCGCGGTTTCCATGTAAAGCATTGGACATCGGCCGTATTTAACGGTTATGTCCAATATCCCGGATTTCCTGTTTGAAAACAGAGATGGGCGCATGTGATATGGACCAGATAGATGGCCGTGAGCGTGCACGGTGCTGGAAGTGGCCATTGATCTGGCCCATATCTTCACATCTGACCCTGCTTAATACAATCAAATTTAATACAATAGTATTTAAAGCCTATCTAATGAAAAATCAACTGTGTATTCCCAGCTTAAGCACACAACCAGGATATCAAAGGAGTGGCTTGATGATAAGGGGGGGTTTCCACATCCATCGGGACCCCCTCTGCTAAGCGCAGTGCTTGGCGGGGATCCCGACAGATCACATACACTTTAAGGCAGATGCTGTGTTCAGACATCCTCCAATGCAAGGGTTAAAATACTCAACTACGTTAACCTGTGCATCGGCGGAACGGCTCGGCGCTGTGAGAACACAGCATCCACCGCCAGGACCTTCCGCCAAGCAATACGCTTAGAGGAGGGGGTCCCGACGGAGTTGGAAACATACCCTTACTCTGTGAATGTCCTTGAGTGGCCCAGCCAAAGCCCAGACTTGAATCCCATTGAACATCTCTGGAGAGATCATAAAATGGCTGCACTGGCGCTTCCAATCCAACCTGATGGAGCTTGAGAGTTGCTGCAAAGAGGAATGGGCGGGGCCAAGGACAGGTGTACCAAGCTTGTGGCATCATATTCAAATAGACTTGAGGCTGTAATTGCTGCCAAAGGGGCATCGACAAAGTACTAAGCAAGGGCTGTGAATACTTATGTATATGTGATTTCTCATTTTATATGTAATAAATTTGCCAAAACCTCAAGTAAACTTTGTGTGTAGAATTCTGAGGAAAAAATTAATGTAATCAGTTTTGGAATGAGGCTGTAACACAGTGGTGGGCAACTGAGTTGATATGGAGGGCCACAAGTGCGGCCCTCAGCATCACTAAAGGGCCGCACATGACATTTTCATTTTTAAATAACAAAACTTGTTTTTAATGGTACTTCAAGTATTAGGGAACACCGTAGTATGGTGATGCACATTTTTTGTCATGTGTATCCTCAAAGGTTATGTGCCTCATAGATACCTCCTCCAAAGCCACTGATGACATCTATGGGGCACATAACCTTTGATTCAAAGATTATATGCCCCTATTCTGAGGTTATGTGCTGCATACAATAATCCCCCATACGTTGGTGGAATAGTGGGAGCATAGGCACTCATCTTAGAACGGGAGATTCTTAGAGCAGGAATCATAAGAGAGGTGAGGGACTTGCTCAGGCGCTGTCTGGGTTGCTGATTGGCTTTCATGTGCTCAGCCAGAGCGAGTCCCTCTCCTCCTCTTCCCTCCCGAAGAAGATCCTGGGCGAGGACAGGTGATTTCCTATGCCCTAGGCATTAACAGTAGATTTCAGGGGCCACAAGTGGAAGACCAAGGGGGGCCGCCAAGGAACGCCCAAAGGGCCGCATGCGGCCCCCGGGCCGCATGTTGGGCACCTAGGCTGTAACATAACAAAATGTGGTGAAGTGATGCGCTGTGAATACTTTCCGCATGCACTGTACATGATCAGCTGATTAGTTGTTTGTTTTAGCAAGCTAATAAAAGTAATATCAAAGTTTTATGGACGTAAAACCTTTCTAACATCCTGTGCTCAAACATTGTAGCACTTTTTAAGCGATGTGACATAAGAATGTGGCTTAGTTCAGAAGGACTTTGTTACTGTTACTCCTCAACCTTGAAATTCTGCCCCTCGCAGCGGCCCCATGCAGCTCCTAGATTTCAGAAATGAGCAATTTATGCATTTACAGGATTTGTTTTGTTTTATACGGCTTTGAAGATGAATTATTCATGTCCTTCAAATTTCAAGCATGCTCCTATTTAGCGATCTTGAACGTAACAAAAGCATAAATTTTATCCCATACATTATTAAAGACCAGCTACATGCACAATGACAGTTCAGAAGGGGACATTTTTACTTTAGTCATTTCCACTGAAGTCCTTGAATTCTCCCTGAGAGGAGAGTAAATTACCAATCTGATTACTCCTTGCTTTGATTTCATGAGACAAAAAAAAAATTGTGCTTGACAGGTAATACCACTGAAGGAACAGCTTACATCAAACGAAATGCTAATTGTCAAAGCAATATATGTAATGCTTTCCATGGCTCTTAAAGGTACACATCATCCAAATTGCACAATTAAACCGTAAAAGACTCACTGCAACACAGGCTACCTTCCCTGTACTTATTTTTTTTTTTTTTATGACCTTATCTGTAATGTTCATATGGCGTTTAGGGACGCACCAATACCCCCTGCGGTAATCACACTTCGGCACATGCTATGCATATGCATGACGTCCTGCCCTCGTCTGTTCACAAGTGGCCAAGTAGTTAGTGCAGGACAGTAAGTCAACCTCCGCTGTCCACACGGCCGGCGCCATGTGAACAGTGGAACATATGGAAGTCATGCATATGTGACATCCCCGTCATGCGCCAACATCCCCGTTAAGGCATGTGATTAACGCAGGGGGTATCAATGCATCCCTAAACACTGTGCAAACATAGGCTCCACACTTTAGGTAAATTGTTATGATACAAATTGCTTATCCTTATCATAATCCCCAGTGAGTCCAGCCTTTGCTTTCTTGCAGGACTATAACTACTGCTGAAATCTTTAACACCCATGTATTTACCAGCTACCCATTATAGGGCCCCTCACCAAGTATATGAGAGGTCCTGGCAATTATGAAGCTATGAATCCCATCAGTGATTGGGAACACTCCATTGTTGTATATGCCCTGTTGGGAGATTTAAGCCTGCCATACACGCACAGATCGGCGGGCAAATTTGCGGCCAACCAATTGGCGTGCTCGCGGCCATCGGTAGGGGTGCCCACACCCTGTCGCCCCACAGCTCGGCCGGCCAGAGAACGGACATGTCCGATATTCTCTGGCCGATGCCTTTACTTTCAATGGAGACTGGCATCTTCATTGAAGGTAATGGCCGGCACACAAAGGATGCCCACCGATGCAGTCAGCTCGGGACTGCAGCGTGATGACATCATCACGCTGCTTTCCAGAGCTGATCTTAGCAGCTCTGTCGGCCCCCACTCGGTGCGTGTGTGGGGGCCTTAACCCTTACTTCCTGTCAGGACCAGAAGTGATCATAACTCTTTATCTTCATCATCATGGAGAAATAGTTTTTGAGGGAAAATCACCCCAAAGGTGTAATAGACATGACAAATGTAATTAAGTGGAACCTGTTATGATACATATCTTCCCTCTACTGAAGCATTATATTTTACAGAACACCAGCGAATATATATTGAATGTGGCCAGGCTACACATTGTTACACATGTAATTACTTAAATACATGTGTACTTGTGAATGAACTTCAAAGCAATAGTTGATTATTATCAGTGTTTTTCTACAGATATTATAGTTGAGATCAAGTATTTAGGCATTTAGGTTGTAGATCTTTGTCCAGAATTTCTCCACTATAAAATATTGCAATCAGATATGGTGGCCAGTAGTCTACTCTTCAACCTCTGCAATATTGTAGTAAAACACAGCCCCCCAGATACTATAACAGGAGTGGTACTGTCTTAGAATTTCATCTTTGCAATTGGTTGTGAAAAAGATGTTCCTGCTAGATATTCCCCCATGAACTATGAAATGTAATATTGCAACATGGAAGTTTAGTACAATAACAGAATGACAGGAATAACCACCTAGAGTCACAGAGCGGGGGCACATAAAAGTCACTAACACTCTGCTAAGTACGGTAATTTACTGCAAAATTCCAAACTTCCTCAGGCAATAACCTAAGTGCAAAAACTGTGCTCCATGAGCTTCATAAAATTGGTTATTTTTTTAGGGTAGCCAAATACATATCAACTTTTGCTCAATCAACCTTCAATTTAAAACGTAAATATCGACTTTAAAGGCCCCCATACACCTGATGAGTCAGGGTCGATAGATGAGCGACGGAGTGCCATGTGATGACGTCTGCACTTTGTCACTCAGAGTATCGGCGGGCACCCTTTGTGTGACTTCCATTACTCTGAATGGGGGCGCCAGCCCCATCCAAAGTAATGGCATCGGCCAGAGATTTACGGGCATGTCGGTTCTCTGGCCGACCGAGCTTTGCCCATGTGGACACCTGCGATCCGCGGCCGATTTTGACACTGACTGATGGCCGCACCTCGCTAGGTGTATGGGGGCCTTAACTCTAACTTTGATCAATTGTACCACCACACAGTGTGATTGCCTATGCACATGCTTTATTATCTAATCAGATACGAAAAGACTGAAAACCAGTTACTAATTTTCCAACACGATCTCATCATTGCTCTTTCCTTTTTTGCTTAATTTCCATCAAGTTTGATCAATTGGATAGAAAAATATTATGTGTATAGTCACCCTTATATTACCAAATGCAAGACAAACTTCAGATGGAGTGGCGGCCTACCTCTGCTAGTCCCTGGGGCAGCAGTAATGTGTTAATTGGAAAGATAAATCCGACATTTCTGTCTAAAATGTACAAGTACCATCAGTTTTCTGATTCCACCATATGTTAATTGGTCCCAAAACTTATGTGGGTATAAAGTCATAACTTTTCCTGAATACAATTATATACACTGCTGAAAAAAATAAAGGGAACATAAAAAAGAGACATCCTAGATCTGAATAAATGAAATATTCTTATAAACTATTATTATTAAATGGAAATTTAACAATTTATCAACACATTTATCAACCCATGGAGGTCTAGATTTGGAGTCACACTCAAAATGAAAGTAGACAAAACACTACAGGCTGATCCAACTTTGATATAATGTCCTTAAAACAAGACAAAATGAGGCTCAGTAGTGTATGTGGCCTCCACGTGCCTGTATGACCTCCCTACAACACCTGGGCATGCTTCTGATGAGGTGGTGGATTTAGAACAGGGCCGGGACAAGGTCCACCAACAACAGAGGCTGAGCTGCCCAAGTGCGCCCCCTCC
>CM070037.1:44363314-44374600 GCA_036250615.1 Ptychadena robeensis | reverse complement strand
TGTGCGGCCCTTTAGTGATGCCGAGGGCTGCACTTGTGGCCCTCCATATCAACTCAGTTGTCCACCACTTATTTAGATCATGCTAGTTCTCTGGCCATTATACGGAGGTTGTCTCTGAAAATGTTCTATTTAGATTATGATATTGCTATGGTTATCATTTGGAGGCTGCTTCTGTTGATGTACCATTTAGATGATGCTAGTTCTCTGGCCATCATTTGGAGGCTGCCTCTGATGATGTTCCATTTAGACAATGATATTGATGTGGTTATAATTTGAATGCTGCTTCTGTTGATGTACCGTTTAGAAAATGCATTTTCTTTGGTTATCATTTGAAAGCTTCATTTGTTAATTCCATTCCATCCAGTATTTTTTTTTTTTCATTCCATCCAGTTCCATTTTTTTATTCAATTCCATCCAGTTCCATTTATTTATTCCATTCCATCCAGTTCCATTTAGATAATGCTAGATCTCTGGCCATCATTTGAAGACTACATTTGTTAACGTCCCATTCATAGTTCCCTGTTAATCATGCTAATCCAAAACACTTCAGTATGAGCATTTTCAGTAGGTCAACAATGGAAGGGGTGTATTTCTCTGTATTTCTCTGTTTTCTTATAAAGACAATGGCATGCACTGAACATGCAGGTAAGAGTAGGGGTATGGCCCTGTACCATTACAGGTAATAATGCTGTATATATAGTTTGTGTATATTTGAAGGATTATCATTGTGGTTTCTCTGTGTACAGTGGGGATTCCTCTTCTTAGGAGAAGTGGAACACAACATGAGCAGTCAAACATGAATAGTGCAGTTCTGTTCTCCCCAGTAGGTGGGGCTGCAATGCCTTCCCAAAATTGCTCCCCTGACTGGTGCCTCTCAAAAACTTGTAAACTTTGTCCAGGTTCACACATTGGAAATATGACAGGGCCTCTATTTGTTTGGTGAGTATATTCAATGAACAGGGATAAACTGTTTGTTGTACTTTAAACAGCACTGCACACTATGTTGGTGCTATATAAATACCTGATGATTAACATACCTAAACTCTGTCACGTTACATATTTTTCCTTAGGAAACACACAGCTCATATGTTTGTATATGCTGATTGCATCCGACTGTCCAAACACATTACCGTTTCTTTCACATTTGAATTGTTTCATTGTGACCCACTCTATTAAATGAACATGGAGCTGATATATAAAAACTGGTACTCCTGGGGAAACATAGAAAAGGTTCCTTTAATGATAAGATTATAGATAAATGGTGCTAAGAATTGATGACGATTATTGGTAACAGTTTTATACATATCGTACAGATCTAAAGGAACTATAAGACCATTATTTATTTATTTATTATATAGGAGCTCTAGGTAAAGAGCAAGTCCACTGGTTTCAGCGCTATCAACTAAGGCCTATCCACTGGGTGTCATTGATGTGTAAGCATTATGGGTATATGATGCCCAATGGGTGGCTTGGCAACATTGCGCTCAGGTTTAGGGTGTGTTCATTGGAACAATATTGTAAAGGCAGCCAGGTCTGTTTAAAAAACTATTATCTCATGGTTTAATTAATTGGTGGAGCTGGTAAAATGAATAAAATGGTGTCACCAAGCCGGTCGGGATATCTTCGGTAGCAACCAAATCCCCCCACCACCACCTTAACAACTTCAGGAGGGATAGGGGGCCCGGAAAATTGTCCAGTGTGGGGCCCCATGAATGCGAACAGCGGCCCTGGTGGGCACTACTAGCACACAAGTGTTTTCATTTGCAATGCCAAAGATAAAGGATATTTCAATAAACCAACATTTTTTATAGCAGAAATATGATTTTCAGCCTTTAACACATTGATATTACACTCTAGGAACTCTAGGAGTAAATTTAGAGAATAATCTATTATAGCGTTCATATAATCACTTTGAGGATTATGTATCAAAACTGGAGCAAGGAAATTGGGAAAACTGGATTAGCTGCCCATAGCCACCAATCAGACTATATTTGAAGTAAATATTCTGCATAAACTTTTATCAGTTTGTGTTATAAATTCCTGCATGAACCCTTCTGCAACCTGGGTAATAAATAATACATTTGATTTGATTTGATGATGGTGTTAAGCTGTAAAAAAGCCTATTTTTACAGAAACCAAATAAGTATGTGGATCAAAATCCACAGACATATCAAAACTGAGTTGATTTCATGGAAATCTCAAATAAGATGCTTCCAAAAGAAAAGGCAGACCATCTGCAGCTTAGCCCCATGACAGAATCATGTACAATTCCAGGGCTGCAAACAGCTGCCATCGAAATATGCAAAAGATCCAGATGCCAATGTAGGCATCCACATGGCATCATATTTGTTACTTTGTTACGGAATTATCAACACAGGTCGGTCGCACATCGCATTTATAAAAATAGAAATTTTCTTTCATTTACAGTATTATATATTGAATCCTAAATAACTGCTGACTTATAGAAGGATTGACGTTGAAGCAGATTTTCTATTAAACTGCTAATGTAATGTAAAAGTTTTGGAAATCAGCCCTGCTAGTTAAAATAATGTATTCTCTGGGCTGTGTGCCCTGCCAAAATCCACAACTCATTGGATTTTGCACATATGACTCATGCTCTGCGTTTAAGAGTCTTGGAATAAACAATGAATATCTAACATTCAACCTGTACCCATTACATGAGCATGAGAATGGTAATGACAGGTTCTCATTAGGAATTCCCACTGTCTTACTGAAAAAATAGACAATTATTCTAAAGGTTTTTATATTCTAATATTATTCTCTACATAAACATATACAGAAGATAGAAGCACGTTTATTATAGATTTGAGAAAGGAAGACATATACTTTATTTCTAATTTTAACCTCCCTAGCGTTATGCCCGTATATTTTACTCTGCTGATTTTTACCCACCCTCTCTCCTCTCCTCTGGCATCGCTTTTTCTGTGTCATTGGTGATGCCGGCGATGTGGGCCGGGAAAACAATGCCTACTCTATAACATGGAGGTCTATGGCACCACCCCCACCTCTTCGTCGTTACCGATGATGCTGAAGAGACAGTGCAGGAATCAATCTGCGGGTTGGCACAATTCTGAATCACTGCGGTCTTGCCAAGTATAGGTAGGCAAACTGAAGTCTCACCAACAGTACATGTTCTGTAGCTAATCTTATCTTCGATGTTCAGGATGGGCAATCACCTACTTGTCTAGGAGTCCACAAACATTGGACTGTGGGTGGGTAACATTAGTCTAAAGCAGCCATGGCCAAATACAGCTCATGGGCTTTGCCTGGCCCATTTAGCTTTTTACTCTCCTGTGTGATCTGTGGATCCATTTAAAATTACCCTATGGGGATCTAGTGGTGATAGTATCAGTTGAAGGCGGATCACTGTGCGACCAACTTGTGGTGCTATTCGGGTTGATCTCTCCAGGTGGCCGTCTCTGTTTTGCAGACGATTGACTACCGAGCAAGCGAAGTGGTTGATCATCCACAAAATCAACCGCGGATGGACATGTGTATGGAGGGCCTTACTTTATGTATTGTTTACTCCCTTTACTGAGCCAATTTCCTGTGAATTACTTCTGCTGTGTATCTGGATTGCTTTTCTGATTAACCCTTTACTTTACTCATTCAATCAGGGGCTTGGCTGAAGGAGAGATGGGGTATCCTACCTTAACTGAGATTGGGAGGAGATTGATCTCCCTGAGACACTTTTTAGTTTTAAAGAAAAAAAAAAATCTCCATGTCATCACGCTGCAGCCGGTCACCCAGAGGATCGGTAGGCACCCCTTGTGTGACGGGCATTACTTTGGAGGGGGACACCAGGATTTGGATTGGCCTGGAAAAACGGACATGTTGAGATTTTTGCCCACATGTATCAGCCCCACCATGTGGGCAGCCATCATCCGCGGGCATTTTGTGGCCGGTCGATTGGCACGAATGTGCATGTCAGTCAATTGGCTGAAAAATTGCTTGTGGATCACAGCGTGTATGGGGGGCTTTAGTCAGGTTCGTTAACATATGTTCGTTAACATATGTTAGTCTAGAATAGGCAATATGCAGATGGGGGATTAGTCCTTGCGTGACATATTTCTAGTGTGACTCTTCTCAAAAAGATCAATCTTTGTCTATTGCAAGACACCAAGATACTTGGATACTTGGATATAGTCAGCTATAAGGTACTTTCCAAGCCACGCTACAACAGGCCATTGGTTATTAGTTAGTGTCACCTCCAAATCATTATTTTTTTGCTTTCCTTTGCTTCTAATTCAATTATATTTATTTTTATTGCAACCTAGTTTGGGCAGAGTTCTTGTTTTTTTTTATATTGGCAGTAATGAGGCTTACACATCAACCTAGTAGTGCTGGGCTCATGAGAACAAATATATAATAAAACGTGTGTATATAGTAATGTGCCAGTGCTATAAATGAGTTATATCAATCAAGTAAGGGGCTCAGTTTAATTGTAACACTCTCATATTATATAGTTATCACACCTATTATTTAATATAAAATATATATATAAATTTACAAATATTTGATATATCTATACATACACACCGTACCAACAGATGTGTGATAGATAAATAAATGTTGCATTCTGCTGTGATAGAACATTCAGTCCATGTCTGAAAATAGCCGTCCTTTTGAAAGAGCATAGGCTTTGCTCAGACACAATGCTATGGGCAGCCCATTGTCTGTACTGCTGATGCACCTGCATTATTATTTGTAACCATAGCAGTGTTCTATGCATTGGAGAACATCAGGGTTGGAGCTGCCGGATCAGTTTCCTCTCTTTGTCTCCGGCTAGGTATGTCACAGTCGTTTATGTCTGTGCACTGACTGTCACATCTTTGGCAAATAAATATGTCTGGAGATGAATACTGCAAAGAACATTTGCAAACACTTTTCTCTTCTGTGCTTCTGTAGTTATTATTTTTGCCAAAAAAATTCTCTCTATGCCAAATTAAATAGTTTTGAACATTAGATGGTTTAACAAAGAGAGTCGGTTGGGAAATCTACATTATTATTATTATCATCATCATCATCCTTACGCAGTGCTGTACAATTAAATAGAGTTGATACACAACACAAGACAACACACAGGTACAGGTTATGACACAGTGGAGGACCCTGCCCAGACGGGCTTACAATCTAATAGATTGGGGAACAGCGTATACAATAGGTGGTGGGAGGGGGGGGGTAGGGACTGGCATGGTTGTGATGTTAGGGATGAGAAGATGGGTAGGCGAGACTGAAAAGGTGGGTTTTTAGGGATTTTTTTAAAAGAGCTGAAAGTAGGAGCAAGTCTAATGGGGTGAGGAAGAGAGTTCCAGAGAGTAGGAGCAGCCCTAGAGAAGTCTTAAATATGATGATGTTATGAATGGGGATGTCATTAGTAGGTCACTGGAGGAGCGGAGGGGGCGGTTAGGGGTGTATTTGTGTACCAGGTTGTAGATGTAAGGAGGACAGGAGGTGTGGAGTGATTTAAAAGCAAGACAGAGAACTTTGAATTTGATTCTCTGGACAATTGAAAGCCAATGTAGAGATTTGCAGATGAGAAGCAGTTAGAGGAGTAAATGAGTCTAGCAGCAGCAGAGAGAAGAGGTGACAGTCTATATAGAGGAAGACCAGAGAGGATGGTGTTACAGTAGTCCAGACGAGAGATGATGAGAGCATGTACCAGGAGTTTGGTGGTCTCTGGGGAGAGGAAGGGCGGATTTTGGAGATGTTGCGGAGATGGAAGTGGCAGGATTTAGCATCACTGTGCCTCTTTTATTCCAAGGGGGTCTCAGCATGGCAATAGGCATTGGATAATGGTCTTAATTTTGGCCATTGTGGATATATGTTCTGACACAACCATGTATCACCCATCCTTAGTTGGCCAAAATCAGGTCTAACAGATGGTGCCCCATATTGATCGTGCCCCCCAGAAGTTGGTCCAACCTATCACCCATATGAGCAGCTTGGTGGTGGTGGTGGAATCTGCAAGGAGATTGCATGTTCTCCCTGTGTCTGTGTGGGTTTCCTCCGGGTTCTCCAGTTGCATTACCACGTTGCAATTGATCTTTGAGGATTGCAAAGGAGTCGCCACGTGTATGACCAGCTTTAGTTACATATGACTTAGATTGTGACATATGACTGTGTTAGTAAAATATACATGACTACATGTATACATAATACACATGTAACAGTATTATCTGAGTAGGGGCCCCCATACACCTGGATTAGATTTCTCTGTCAGATTTCTTTTAGATCTCCTTTTGTTTTACCAAAACAAAATATGAGGGACTTTCTAAACAATCAAGTCTACCTGTGTTCAATCGCAGAGGACCCTATACTACATAGTTGTTGGTAGATCTAAAGGATATCTGACAGAGAGATCTAAAGGTGTATGGCCAGCTTTAGAAATAGATATCAGTGGTTGTGAGAATGATTTGTGGAGGTCCCGGGGATTAGACAAACTTTTATTCCCCTGTAAATGGGCCAAGTATGGAAATAACCCCTATTATGGGAGCGAGACAAATGTAGTGTCTGCGTGGGCCGGCGTCATCTGTGACTACTCGCCTGTTGTCTGGAAATGTTTGTTTGAAGCATGTGTGTGATACTCAGATGTCTCTGTATGGAGGAGGAAGTGTGCTGACTATAGAGATGTATAAGGATCATCCAGCTGGGATGTGGGAGCACCCTCCAGCAACATGCTTCATTGTTTTCCTATACAATCACCTGAAAATGTACTCAGCTCCTTAGTACAAGCGGTGGACCCTTCAGGGACTTTAATGCTCATTTATTTTCACCTGGTGGTCCAAAGGATGGCTACATTCACACCATTGTATCTTTGGAGACAGAATGTAGCCAGCATTGTGTTATTGGCAGGTACCCCCTGTACATTGCTTGTCACCATCATGTGCACAGTGTTATATTGGTGGGATGAACACTTCATTCTGGATGATGATCACACAGCAATCACTGTGAAGCAGCAGAGTAGCTAATCCAGGTTACCCAGCTCTGCTGGATAAATGATGGAGGTGAGGGAGGACGCCCCAATGTATTGGATATCAGCAGCGCGCGTACATCGCCGAATAGTACATTCCATCACCATAGAACACAGCACAGGACAGCTGATCTCCCGTCACCCCGCTCAGGGGATCTGAGGTCTTCCCAGGGAAAGTCATTATAATGTACACTATCACAGCCACTCTCCATTGGACGCTTCGCGCTCCCGGCTCCTGATTGGCCAGCAGATCCCACGAGCTCTAACTTGGAGCGCCTGGTTGGGGGCTCTGGGCACTCTTTTCACTGTTCTAGTGAGGTCTGGCGGAAGGACATGGGCGGCTGCTGGGGGCTCCGATCGGCCGTAGCATCTGATGGGGGCGGGGCGCTCTGTTTGTAGTGCTCTGTAGTGTCGGGCTGAGAGGGGGACACGGGGGCGGGGCTTATGTTCCGTGAAAGGCGCACCCCCTGCATCCCTATAGCTGTGTATGTCTCTGCCAGCCGCTGGGTGGTGCAGCCTTGTGCTGTTCTTTTTCATCAACAGGGTGCCCAGTGCCAGGCTGAGCAGGTGTCAGCTATTGAGGGGGTATGAGAGCTTCCCTTCATGTAGGGTGGGCAGACGAGGAAACCACCTCAGCAGGAGGGAGTGGAGTTAGGGCAGGATCTACAACATATGTGTTAAATTGGGGGAGGGGTACACTTTAACCTTAACATTGGGTATTAAATGACCCTGTCTTGTCACTGGTCACATGGTGTGTGTCCTTTGACACCCCTTAGTATAGGTGTAATTCTTTAGGAACAATGGGTTCTATTTTTTAATTATTATTATCTGCAAAACTAAACTGCAGACACAAGTAGATGTATATTATAATACAAGCATGGTACCCGCTTCTTGTGATCCCAGGACATCAGAGCTCAGACTAGGGGAGAGGAAGCAGCTCAATGAGTCAACCACTTATACTACAGTGTAGACAACTGTGCTGCATGGCCAATCTCAAGCCTGGATGGACCAAAGTGAAAATCCTTCAGTAGGTGAAACATTTCTCATGAATGGATTTTAAAAGTTTGGAGTCACATGCTCACTTACCTCCATCCTGTGCTCACTATCTACCTAAAATTGTGAGCCACATTCTACAGTCCTTCCAGCATCCTCATTGGATTTTTCCCCTTACAGGAAGTGAAGTAAAATCTCCCCAAGAGACCCAGAATGGAGACATTGTACGATGACTGATCCCTTATCTCTCCACTGAATAAATGCAATGGAGCTCCATCCATCTTTAGAGGAGTCTCTGTGCCTCCACCCTTTACATCCAGTGCCTGAGTACCTGTAGTGATCACTCTCCCAATGCCAGCTCAGAGGTACCACCCTCTCAGGAGTTCTCTCTCCTGAAGAAGCAGCCACTCAGCAATCCTACCCACAGCAAGCTAAGGACAGGTCTGGCAGGAAAGAAGTATGGGCGCCCTGTCATCATCTGGGCACATACCTAATGTGCAACCCTATTATTTGATAGGGCAGACTCTGTCCTCATCTCATTGGAAAAGAGGTGGCAGTGCCTTGTGTTCTGCAGGGTGTGTAGGGTCAGAGTAAGTGATGTCAGATACCTTTCCAATGACTCTGAGAGACCCCCAAACTCTGATCATTGGTTAGCTAAGGTGGGTACTCAGCTGAGAATGTGAGAAGCAGCTTGTCCTGGGTAAGCTCCTGTACCCTGCTGGGAGAGCTCTGTACCCCTACACACAGCTGGAGTGGGGTAAATTGCCCTGAGAATGACACCAGAGAGGCCAGGTGGTCAGTTATCATCATAAATCCCTGGCATTCATTGTGGCAGAGGTGGTCTACACATCATCATCATGGACAGGAACCTTGAGGATTGACACTCCCGGAAGTGTCAGATTCCCATCAGACCTTATCTGAGGATTGAGCAGTGTGAGAGCAGTCTCATCTTCCGGTTTCAATATTTTTGTTACATTACAACAATAAAATATGAACAAATGTATGTAAGCTTTTGTAACATGAACATTTCTGAAAAAGAAACAAAATAAACAAAGATGAACAGGTGAGTCAGTCTGATCTTCTCCACCTATCACTGTGTGTACAGTGACAGGGCCTCTAGGCCTGGATCAGGTACAGCGGACACCCTGCCATCACCAGAAGTCATATCACAGAATCACAGAAACAAGAGGGTGTGCTGGCAGGAGCTCAATGGGCTACGGGCACCATAGACTGTGTGCCAGTGATGGAGGCCATTGTATAGGTGGGCATTGCTGTGATCATAACCATGCTGCAAAGGTTAGTGTCCAGCATTCCTCATTACTACAATCCAGACTCATCTCACAGACACAAAGAGACAACATTCCCTCTGATCTGTCATCCATGCCATGGAGGAAGGTGGCATCTGATGGCATGCTATTAATGTGCACCACAAACCCAGCAATATCATGTATGATGTGGAGACAGGCACAGCGCTAAGCATCAACTGTACATCTACATTCAGTCCTGGCATAGTCATTCAAAATAAATGTACTTGAAATATTACCTCTATGTATGTATTAGGTTCCTGCTGGATAAATGATGGAGGTGAGGGAGGACGCCCCTAATATATCTTTTATGTTCATTGGTCAGTGGAATGGAGAACAGAAGGATAATCTCAGCCATGTACTGCTGCTTTTTTTTATCCAATCGAAAGAAGTCATGAGCCTGGCTATATTGTGTGACAGGACAAGCAGTCCGATGATGAACTATATTCTGGGCTCTGGAGAAGAGGTCATTGTGCCAGCCAATTCTATTATTGTACCATTCTCTTAATGGGAACTTTTTAATGATAAAGTTGTGGTGTGTACATTGTTCCAGTAAAGCCGGCCATAGAAGTTTTTTCTTGGATTCTCCTACAGTTCAAAGTCATCACGCACGGCCGGTCTTTCAGAGAATCGGCCGAGGACCCTTTGTGTGCCCGTAGTTACTTTGGATGGGGATGCTGGTCTGTAAATTCTTAGATAAATTTAGGTTTTAAGCATTAAGATAGCCATACACTGGCTGATTCACCCCCCCCCCCCACTTCCGTGTGCGTTTTCCTCTAGGCCGCAAATTGGGTGTGTATGTGTTTCGACATGTCAATAAATTCCTGGCCAATCCCATTACTTTGGATGAGGATGGCTGTCTCTATCAAAAATCACACAAAGGGTGCCCACACAATCCTCTGAGAGGCTGGCTGGCTGCAGAGTGATGATGTCATTTCGGCCGCTGTACAATCGGATGGGGATCGGACCGCGTATGCCTACCATTAGAAATCGGCCACAAATCTTACCGTTAATGACCAGCTTTATCTATTAAGCGCCAACATATTACGCAGTGCTGTACACTGCCCACTCTAACGAGAGCTGAATATGGAATATGTAGGATTTTGGGGTGTCATAAGTGCAATGCCTGGCAGTCATTTGTCTATTCCACTAGCCTGTTGAAACAAACACTGGAGAAATAATACAGAGCCATTGGCCAACTAGTCTGTGACAAGACCACATGTGGATGGGCACCCAGTGGCACTTTGTGGGCAGGTTTAGTCTAAAGAACAAGAAGAGTATTGTGGTAATACTGTGGCTGGCAGGACCCCCAGTCTGATAGGGCTATAGTGATGGTCCATGGGGCAATACTATAGGACTTACACTACCACACTGGGCACCTGCTGGGGTGAGGGTATCTGAACAGAATACTCAATCATTGTCAGAAAGCCTGCAGACATATAGATGACCTTGTCCCTCACTGGCACAGTCACCCGGCGCCCTGTCTGCCCCACGTGAACCCGGCTGTCAGACATTGAGCATTGCCCGGCCGCTGGTGGGGGCGAGCGAGGAGCGTGCACGTGCGGAGGGATCCGTGGGATGCCGGCTTCCACACAACACCGGCACACAGTTCAGTAGAGCAGCTGGGATCCGGGGAGCTGTGGCAGTATGAGCGGCCGCCGGTGAGACGGAGGGCTCGCTGGATCCTCTTGTCTTTTCTTCCCGGGACTGGAGGCCATGGCGCTGGGACCGCGGCCGGAGCTGGTTGGGAAGCGCTTTGTGTGTGTGGTCGGAGGAGAGGAGCTGCTGGAGATCGGGGAGATCGCTCAGATCGGACGATGGGGATGGAGAGCCGGGGTCATACGAGCCGTGTCCCACCGGGATAACAACAACCCCGACCTAGCGGTAAGAGCCCGGGCTCAAGAGGGTCCAATGTAGACTGAAGGAGAAGATTCCTCTCTGGCTCTGCGGGGACCACTGGGGCAGTCCTGGCTGGGACTCGCTGCTCCTGGTGCC
>CM070037.1:44331594-44359873 GCA_036250615.1 Ptychadena robeensis | reverse complement strand
GCGTGGTGCCTGGTCCTGAGTCACCCTTGTTCCTCTCTTGTGCGCCTAATGTCCCTGTTGTGTTTTTGGAATGCCAATGAGTTATTTGAGGGGGGTCTAGCATTGGAACCCATCCTCTTGCTGGAAACTTTCATCCTGCTTTATTCTTCTTTATGAGAGTTACTGAAATGACCACATTTACCAGAATGACAGCTTCTATGGAAATGCATAACACTAACGCCACTATAGCTGGGAGTTGTGGTACTACAACAGGTGATGAAACACCTTTTCTTCAGATATCTGAGGCTTGATGACATGTTGGGACTAGTCGTTCCACTATAACTAGACTGCTCTTTGCCTTTGCTGGACTTGGAGGGGTGACAGGCTGGGAGTTGTATTTACAGCAGATGTCTGTTCAAAGTACTGAGATACCTCTTTGTGTACTTGCAGGTTGTGTATACATTGCAGACTATCGGTCCCCATACACCTTTAGATTACTCTGACAGATTTCCTTTAGATCTTCTTTTGTTTTACCTAAACCATGATATATGAGGAACTTCCTAAACAATCAAGTCTACCTGTGTTCAATCACAGAGAACCCTGGTAGATCTAAAGGACATCTGACAGAGAGATCTAAAGGTGTATGGCCAGCTCATGTGTGCTGGGAGGATGACTTCACAGCGCATTATAGTTGTGGGGTACCATACTGATATGGTGTCTTGTGGTTGTGACATTACATCCCATGGTTCACTGCTTAGATTTCATGATGTGCTTGTATAGACTCATCATGACTTTTTTGTGTGTGATTATTTCTTGTTTTCTTCTGATATGAGCTACGCATTTGATAACACATGAAACGTCTTCTACAAGCACCTTCAATCTAGGTTTAGAGTCTGAATTTATTATGGTGAATTGCTGACTGTGCATCTGGTTTAAGTAATAACAAACATGTTTAGAAATATATTATTCTGTACGGTGTTTTGAAAACTTTTTATTAGTGCGTTATGTCAAAGTTTTAAAATATATTAATTAATATAATTCCAAAGTAAATATTTTATTCCAAAGTTAACTAACATTTAATATTTATGCCAAATAGGAAGGCGTAGGACATTCTTAAAAGGCCCTGTTCCATCATCTTGGGGCATTTAGAGGCTTTTTAGTTTATCATAGTTTTTTTTTTTAAATAATGTGTTTAAGTTTAGGACATGGAGGTGAATGGAAGAGGGAATTTCTCTCCATACACTCTCACAGACTCAGGCTCTATTTCCACTACGCAATGTTTTCCCTCTACCTCTCAAATTGCAAATCTGTGAGCGGGCCTGCTCAAAAACAATGTACTCCCTATGAGGCTGATATCTTGTCTGTACAGCTGTTCAGAAGAGAGGCTGAGCGAGCGAAGGAGAATATAAGGCTCCTTCTAGTAGATAATTGAATTTCTGTGTGTAATAGCTAAACATAAGGAAGAAGAAGCATGTAACAAAATGTGACAGTCATAAAAAGTAGACTAACAGTGCTATAGTCATTCAGAATGCTCTCACTGAGAATACACATGACCCAGGATACTGTTAAGGTATTTCAGTGGTGGGGTGGAGATTGACCAGGGGGAGCTATTGGATTAAGTAGAAATCTATGTAGCGATTTCCTAGTTCCACACATGTCCTTATTAACTAGTTGTTGACCTAACTATAACTTTGGTTACAGACTTTTCCATACAAATAGTAGGGACACACAAGAGTGACTTGCTGAGCGTTTTGATGGTTCTGTTTTTTGTGCTAGTTGTATTTTGTCATATGTTATAACTTAGCAACTACTTTTTTTCAAATATCACTTTGGGCTTCTACAATAGTATTTGCCAACTTGTTTTAGAGCTATTGGGGCTTGTTTGTTGAGGTTTCCATTTAAATACGCCCTGACACCAGTGTTCTCATTTTTCAAATGTTAGAATCCAATACTATTTGTAGGCTCTGGCCACACCAGATGTGCAGTTCTGAAATGTGTTGGAGAATGTATGTGTGCCTGTTTCTTTTGGCTTTTAAACTCGCAGGGTCAGACTTGGTGGGCCACTTGGTCTTTTTCTGCAATCACCGTTCTGGATTTCTTTTTTTTTATGTCACACCTTTAAAAAGAGAAAAAAAAACATGTTGGCCCTTTAGGGTAGGGTCTAAGTTTGACTTTAATCTGACTGTTGCGGATCTCCGTCTTGACTGTTGCGGGTCACCGTCTTGACTGTTGCGGGTCACCGTCTTGACTGTTGCGGGTCACCGTCTTGACTGTTGCGGGTCTCCGTCTTGACTGTTGCGGGTCTCCGTCTTGACTGTTGCGGGTCTCCGTCTTGACTGGTGCGGGTCTCCGTCTTGACTGGTGCCGGTCACCATTTGGCCCTAATACTTACTCTTTGGAGGAGGTTGTATACCCCTCTATTCCATAAAGTGCTGATATTTTATGAAGGCTCTGAGCTAGAATGAAACAGAAAGGGATCCTGGTGGGTATGACTTTTCATAGGTCAGTGACCATTTCTCCTTAAATGTGCAGATTTTGTATTAATATAGTGATTATATAGACAGCTAAAAAAAAACATCAGAAAGGAAATGAATGGTATGAAGTGTATTTATACTATTATTACTAATAATATGATAATGTAATTTGCGTTGACTGGATATTCTGATACACAAGGATCTTGCTTTCCTAGTGAGGAGGGGGTTAACTGTCAGGATGTTTGATCATAAAACAGCCTCCAGAAGGCCCCAGTTCTGCACTGCTTGTGTGATATATTACTCTTCCCCCCTCCCCTTAGCTTAATAGAAACAATCTGAGTCTCTGGATGTATAGCTACAGATGTGCTCTATGTATAGTCCCTCTTCTTTCCCTTCTCCAGTCATGTTGTTGTGGTGTTGTCACCACCACCCGTTTTACATGTGATTTACTGTTGTTTTCTGGCTGTTCAGTTCCTCTCTGAGGTTCATTTATCAAAGGGGGTAGTGGGGCCTGTATGGTATTAGAGATGAAGAAGTGTCGGCACCAGGCACGGTGGTATATGTCTCCCCACCCCCACCGGTGGTCTTTCTAAGACAATGGACAATATTCCATTGCTGTTTTCTGCATTGCTTAGCAGTTTTTTGTCTTTTTTCAAAATTTTGCCACAGATTGTATCTTGTTTAAGTCTTATTTTTTTCTGATTCACCCCAGCTTCCTGCAATATACACTCCACTGCTGTACTTGGAAGGAACCCTTCCTAAGCATAAAATGTTTTATGGATTTGTAAAGCTTGTGTGACCGCTATGGGGCCCAGGGGCCTGGATTCCTGAGCAGAGCCCCTTCTGTCATTCGCCATGAATATTCAGCAATGGAGGATTAAGATCACCACACGGCGATACAAAAGCATTCATCTATTTCATGAAAAATGTGCCATCCTTTTATTTAAGGAGATATTCGCTCATAAAGGATATCTGCAGCAAAACAATTTTACTTTGGATAAATATTGTAGAATTAAACTGACGTTATTTCATTCCTATTGGGGCGCTATGTAAATTAATTTGCTGTTCTGAAAAATGAGGGAATATATTTCCATTGATGTGCAAAATAGATTACATGATATTCCTGTTTTGTGGCAAAGTTGGATTTATCCAAAGTCTGAACATGCCTTATGTTATATTTTATGTAGCCCCTCCATATCTTTTAATCGATCTTCCGCTAATCCTTCATACTCAATTGGTTTACCTCCTGTGATTACAGCAGCTTCCTATATTGTTTACATGTTGTCTAAAAAAAATTAAATGTTGCACATGTATAGTTAGGTACCTTGGAGACAAATGCTGCAACAAGTTTCTCCACCAGTAGCCAGCTCTCTCTCTAAGGCTGAATTCATGTATTGTTTTGGGGGCTGATAGACGATAATAGCCCTCAAACCACCACCATGCTGGTGGGTACAGCGGTTGCACACAGTGTGTGGGTTCTTGGGAGGCAGTTGTTAAATACTCAATGCCTAAATGTTATCCCAATAGAGAAATCCACTAAAGATGGCCATAGACAGATTTGCAGCTGATTTCACCGCAGATTAACTGCCGTGCACGCTCATGTTGATTGATCTGCCGCAAAATCGCCAGCAAATCAAATGCGCCCACCTTAAATCGGGCCATACATTGGCCCAGAAATCGATCTGACAAATTATCAGATCTGACAATTACATGTCCAAAGTAGTGTGTGTGGCTGATTTTCCTCACAACTGGCGTGGTCCAAATGCAGAGAAATTGGCCCGGCATCAAGAGGTCTATTGCCAGCTTTGAGCCTAATTCACATGATTCTCAAAAGATGTGCCTGGCCGCCAAAAATCACGACATTAGGGGCTCCCAATCCATTTTTGGGTGACAAGGCACATCTTTTGAGAATCATGGGAATTAGCCCTAACGCTGGCCATAGACGGTTCGTTTTTCTGCCGATTTCTCTGCAGATTGACCGCTTATGATGGCATCATCACGCATGGCCGGTCGTGTCCAGAATTGACCGCGCACCCTTTGTGTGCCGGCATTTGCTTTGGATGGGGATGATGGTCCACATGCAAGGTAATGAGTTTGACCTAAAAATTATGGACATGTCTGTAATTTGTTAGATTGATTTCTGGGCCGATTTATCGCCTGATTTAAGGTGGGTGCTTTAGATTTGCGGACGATTTTGCAACAGATCGATCGCCACGAGCGAACACGGTGGTTGAAATCAGACGTCTATGGCCACCTTTAGTCATTCGACTACTTACGAATTTGTTCTGACAATATAGGATGAAATCATTTCTCCTTTGGAAGAAGACTGTAAAGAACTTTTCAATCTACAATGGTGGAGGGACATTTTGGTTCGGGTACCACACATTTATTTTAGCTTATGTTTACACCTGCCATAGCTGGTTTGAAGTGGTTGTTTATATTTCATGTGCTGCCATCGACATCAACAGGACTTGTAACCCACAATGCGTAATGAAATAAATGGAAATGCAGTGCGCAGATGGATTTTAACCCTTTGGATATAATGTGAAGCATGTTAACACATGTAAAAATGTAGATGTGTGAATGATGCCTTCATTTTCCACCCATGGTGATATTGTAAACTGTTGTTTTGTTGAGCATATATCATCCATTTTTTATTCTTCTGCCTCTGACCTTTTGATCACAGCGTATAGAGAAGGTGATTGGAGTTCAGGTTAGTAGAGACAAATTTGTGAATGTTGTGATTGCAATGGACCCATGTACTGCACACGTTGCTCTTGTTTCCTAATGTGCAGTGTCTGTATGCGGATAATAGTAGACAACACATAGGCAGGGCATCCTCTCCCTTCCCCCAGGATTGCAGAAGGTTCACTGAGGTCAGCCGACTGCCTTCATATTATGCAGCATTGTGTTCTCCAGTATGCTAAATCATTCAAACAGTGCTACAGTTTTATTAGGACTACTAGATTCCCTACCAAGCATTTTTTTTTTTTTAGAGGATTGTATTTAACTCCTTCGAAGATTAGCCAACCTGGCAGCCAACTATACAGCTTGGGACTTCAGCGACTTTTACAAACTGAGTGAGGGTTTCCTCTACAACCCCCCACTACACACACTTGTGATTGTCCATTTCATTATTTTGGTGTATTTCCTCTATGGCCTGGTGGTGGAGATATGACTATGAATTGACTCTACAACATCCATCTTTTATCCAATGTTGGTCACTGTTGGCAAATATAAGAATCTTGTGAAACGTTGTATGAATCTGATGTGGGGGGAACCAGTCATGTATCCTTTCATCTTCTAAAATGCTTTCTCAATGCCTTGATATTCTTCTCAAGTATTTAAAGGTTTTGAGTTTTCATAGTCCATAGTCTTCTAAATAACTGCCAGAAGGGCTCACAATCAATCTATGTGACAATTTTTTGGGGGAAAGGGCAATTAACCACTATCTGTGTGTGTATATATATATATATATATATATATATGTATATATATATATGTATATGTATGTATGTATGTGTGTGTGTGTGCGTTTATGTCCCTGTTGGCATATTCAGTAATAGGCAGCCAACGGATGATTTTCCTCCATTTAGCTAGGTATCCTTTTTGTTTCCTTTAAAGCTATTTTGTATTTTTGGCCTCCTCATTCAGTGGGTGCCAGCAGCTCTCTCTGTCTTGGTATGGAGGGAGGCCAAACAGCTGGGAGGAAATTCTGTACAGCTGGCATCTCTTAGCTCCATGCGCCCATCCCCCCCAATACCCGCGGGCTATTGCCAAATTTAATGTCTCAACTTCAGAATGTGTATCGTAGTAAATTACTGTATGACCTATCCTGTCGCAGTGACTTTATGGCGGAGCTGTTTTGCTCTAGCAGAACCCTGGGAAGGCTAATTGATATTTTTTTCCCCGCCGCTTCCAAACCTTATGCAGCGCCTTGTTAATTTTAACCATATGTGCAGTGTAATCATCCTGTAAATGTTGGGACTCTATTGTACTTTGTTTATCTTTTAGAGGTATTTATAGAATATACTTCTCATGCAAATGTGCCAATTATATTTTATGTGAGACTTCACGGGCACCTTTTTGTTCGGTGCTGGGTTTATGGATTGTAGAGATGCACTTTTAGCTGATGAGACTATTGAACATGGCTGCCCAATTGAAGTACCTACTTTGGCAGTTGCCATGGTAATGACAGTGGCTGTAGTTTGGCCCCTTTTGTCTTACGTGCTCAGACAGTAAATTGACTTCATTAGAAAGGTAAAGGTGGGTTTACATGTGTAGATTTTTTTTGTTCGATCTACAAAGAATTAACAAATTTTTGGTTGATTGAACAAAATTCTAGAATGGCCAATTTGTTTAAACGATGAATTTTGTTCGACCTCGAAAGGTCATTGAACATGTTGGTAAATTTTTAACTGTCGTTGTATTTTCATTTGATATCGGCGATAGATGAACAAAAAATTTAATGTTACATTCAATAAATGAACGTACGATGTTTTACAACGACATTGAACAAAAAATAGAATTGGCTTTGGATTGAAGAAAAAATCTACACGTGTAAACCCACCTTAACTCACTGTTCCTGCATATTTGGTGTAGAAAGGAATGAGTTGTCCCAATATTTCCAAGACCCAACCAACAGTTTTACCATGGGGATGATCTATTTACAGATGCACATGACAACATTCTTTTTTACTAAAGGAAAGAAGGAAGTTCTTGTTGTGTGTATGACTATACCAGTTATTTACTTTTGGAGCTTTAATGGATGAAAATTAAGCACATTTGCCATCAACAAATTCATCCCCTTCAAAAAAGACTTCATAGATCTGTCTGGTTTCATTAAACAATTGCCTTAATTAGGAAGCTGAATTTTTATTTCGCAAAGAATATTTAAATGTGAGAATGGTAACCTGACATCTCACGGCTGCTTTGAGTTCTTGCACATTGAATGTTCTCATTCGAATGGTATAATGGTCTATCGGGGTCTTAAGTAATTAGATTGTTTGATACTGTTTTTATGGTACAGCTAATGTTATGTGTACATTGGACATCTGTCATTACACCTATAGATGAAAGGAAGTGCCTGTGTTGCCATAGCAACCTATAAAGAGATTTTCTTTCATATCGTTAACCCTCACCAGGGAAATGACACTTCGGATCCGGGTGTTATGACCAACGCAGACATTTCTTTTGTTTGCAGGCTGCATAAAGGAGGTTAATTTTTAATTGAGCAATTTTCTCTTTTAATTTATTAGCCACAATGCTGGGAAGTGCTTTGGTGGAAGTCCTTTTTGTAATAATGATCATATATTAGCTTGCTAAAAGCTATCTAGCGCAGTAGGATGTGTAATGTATCAGTGGCGCCTAGCTGAAATACTATATTGCATTTTTATTGTAATTTATTTCCTTTTTTAAAGAAATTTAGCTTCTTCATTTGCAGAATGTATTTAAATGATCTAATAATTTGTATAGAGATGTGTTGTTTTGTCCGGGTGCTAGTGTTGGCATTTAGTGGTCCACAAGCTTTCCAAGGTTTTCTACATGATTGATGGGGGGGGGGGGGCAATTATAATAAACATGTACATTTATATATTCTACAGTACATATATCTGTATGTGTTTTATGTATAAATGTTAATGTAGCTAAAGGAATATCCTTGATAAAAGAATGTTTTGACTTTTGATTTTATTGTTTGGTAACAGTGGCCTTTCTGCCTGAGTTCCCATGTAGTGTGTATTCATCTGAGCCCACGTCCATCTTGTTTTGCTGTTTTTCATTAATCTTAAAGATGTGTCCAGCAATCTGCATTCTGGAGAGACTTGTCCATATAATCCAGGCTTAGCCCCGTGGTCTGCCCCTCTCTCGGCTTAGAGCTAGCTGCTAGGAGATGTCATCTCTCGGGTTGATGAATCTCACATTAGTCTGTGTACAGAATGGAAAGCTGAGGATTTCGGTGTACATGCTCACCGTTACCAGCAACCGATTTCCTGTTTCCATGACACCTCCAGTAGACCCAAAAACAAGCAGTATTGGCTTAAGCCCCCCATACACGTCTAAATTTTTAATCCAATCAACTCAATTCAATAAATTTTTTTGGTTGATTGGTTGAAAATCTATGGCAGCCCACATGGTTAGATAAACCTAAAGCAGCCCATACACGGGTCAGATTTTCAATCAATCAACTTAAAACAATCCATTTTTAAGTCGGTATAAAATTGTATGTCGATTGTATCATGGGCCATATGTAATACAAGATTTTTGATCGATTTTTTTTTTTCAATCCACAAAACAATCGATCCAAAATAGTCCGAATAAAATTTCAATCAGAAGTGAGGTAGAATAGGTAGAAAAAAATCGATCAAAAATTGGTTGACCACACTTGGTTCTCAAAATACGGAACCAATTTTCAATCGACCAATCAAAATTTACCATCCAGTCCGATCAAAAAACGACTGAATTTTCACTCAATTTTGATCGGATTAAGTCGATTTAACCAGGTGGGCAAAACTCAATTCTCAATCAATCGACTAAAAAATTTATCGTTTTAAGTCGATTGATTGAAAATCTAACCCGTGTATGGGCTGCTTAAACCAATTAAAATTGGGAAAAAAATGTATTGAAAAAGGATTGGACGTGTTGGTAAATTTAAATTGGTTGTATTGAAATGCATTACACTTTCAGTCGATTCTACAGCAAAGTTGATCAAATATCTGTTACTACAGTTAATAAACATACAATCAATCACAGATTTCCCTGACCCCAAAAAATGTATCTTTTTAAGTTGATTGAACAGAAAATCTAGACGTGTATGGGGGGGCTTTAGATAAGATGATGTGTCTGGAGGAATGATTGAAAGTGTGAATGAACAGTTGGTATTCTATACATTAAGTTTAAATGCAAAATAAAACAAGTAAAGCCTATTTAAAGCAAACAACTTGGACACTTCTGACTGAGAACATCATGGGATTAAATGCATAAGAGGTTGGCTTTATTGAAAACCGAACATAAAAACTTTAGGAGGATTTGGATATATATTCAGCTTTTGACTTGGGGTTTTCGGGATGTGCTGTTCACACAATGCAGCCTTGTCTCACTTCTAGAAGTTAGGCCATGATGTGTAGGAATCACAAGCTCTGATATCATCCAAGCAAATCACATGATTTATCAAAATCACATGACCAGCTCTTCTCCAGTCATTGCACTGTCTATATACTCCATTTAGAAGTTTTTGACAATGATTGCCCCAAAATAGAAAATGATTCTAAATAAATCCCCCCATACACCTTTAGATCACTCAATACTATTTACTTTAGATTATCAACAACTACGTAGTGCCGGGTCCACCCTGATAGAATACATAGTGAATGGAATGTTTAGAAAGGTCCTCATGTTACATGGTTTTGGGAGAAGAAAAGATGATTGTACAGAAATTGTATGATAACATTGTAAGCTGTATGGACGGCTTTACTTTTAGAGTTAACAGCAGAACATAAAGCGATATTTCTTATGTAGTGGTGACATACAAGGCAAATTCTTTGACTTTGTAGACCTTTCCTGTTAGATCTCCATGGCTTGTAGTCTCCCACACATTGCAAAAGAAAACAACAATGGACAGGGATTTAAAACGTAACTGCTCTATTGTTAACCAAAGATTACACTTGAGGTGTTCTGTCTTGTTTTTGTTGGCTTAAAGTGCTATAGTGGCCTTTAGTAACTGTATATTTCGTTTTGCATCCTTTATTAGATGCAATATAGATTATGGGTGGCTATGCTGAAGACATCACCTCTTTCCTTCAGCTTAATAATGAACCAACAGCATGTGGATTTATAGCAAAGCCGCTTTATTCATCAGCGATTATTTAAATAGATGTGTTGTTTTATGAGCACCATAACCATTGTCTGGGGCTGAACATGACACAGGGCATAACAAATTATGTTTTAATTGCATTGTTCATGACATGTTGACTTTGTCGCATCTTAAAAAGTCATCCAGCTCTTCCTCATCCAGTCGTAGAAGGATGTTGCTCTTTTGACATTGCAAGCTATTCAGACATCTGGGTCTCATTTTGTAATTCCTCCAGGCCTGTTTATTTTGTTCCTTGTGTGCTGGAAACCCCTCTGTCTTGAAGCAGGATGCAGCTCTCCCCCCTAGTCGCTTCCTGCATTTCTCATTGGCAGTCATTCGCTCATCAAAAAAATGAAAACATTTGGCATGGTTTTCATCTTTTGTTTTAACCTCTTGCTTGTTGGGATAGCAGAGCGGATTGTTGGCAAGAACAGGGGGCTTATCAAACCTTTTGCTTTTTTGGAAGTACAGTGGTGAAATGTTTAGCTATTCCCCCATACTGAGAATGACCTTGCTGCACGGTATGATGAGCTCACAAGAACAATGCATATTGCTTTTATTAGAGCCTTGTTTGGAGGAGAGAGGAGGACGTCGCGTTGAGTTGACTTCTCCTGGGAGGAGGAAACCTGTAGTGAGGAAGTATGGAGGCAGCAAGTACTGACCTCTCTTTGTGAAATAAAATGAGTTCCCTGCCTGTCTAATCAGGGACTTCAGTACTGTTATAGGTCTCAAACCAGGGTATTTAACTATACTAATCCAACGTTCTTGTTTCTGGTCAATATATATTGGCAAAAGGTTTAGAATTTTCAGAGAGGTCAACAATGACAGGTTTCCTTTAAAGTCTCCAGCGTTCACTTTATACTGTAGAAGGAAGAATGAGACCCTCTGTCAGAGTAAATTGCCACTTCTGTCTGTATAGGAGGCATATCCCCTCGCTCCCTTTAGGAGAGGAAATTATTATTAAAAACACATGTAGCATGGAAGACATAACATTTCTTATTGCTGTTCTCTCCTTCCTTTTCTGGTTGAAAACGATTAGCCCCAAGAAAACAAACCATGTGGCAATCACAGGTAAAATATGTTAGAATCTTTATGTTGGGACTTGGCAACAAAGTAAAAACTTGACAGGCTTATATGCATTGTTAACAGTATTTTTCAGACTATAAGACGGACCAGTGCGGACCAAAGGATGCACCCCATAGTTTTGGGGAGAAAATAAAAAAGAAACAATATATAGTATGTTACTGAGGTAAGATGAGATGGGAGTTTTCCATCCAGGGTGACCTACAGCTTACTGTTCTGCGCTGAACTTGCTTAGGGTCTATTTCCACTAGATGTAATATCATAAGTTTTTGGTTTTTCCCATTGCTATTCAATGGATTTTTTTACGTTGCATTAAAATAACACATGGTAAAGCATACAGTGGAAATGGAGCCCTAAGCCATACACAGTTAAATATTTCTGCTCGATATACTATAAAATCGATCTGTTGCCACCGATCACTCGACCCAAAGTGATATATTTTGAACAGAAAATCAATTGAAAAGTGATCAGACATGTCTGTAAATTTCAATATTTCCTAGGTATTTTGATCAATTTGTTTACAATGGTACTATAGCGCATCAGCACAGAACTCAAGAAAGGAAAGGACGATAATTAAATTGCACAAGACGATAGGATTGCTGAACTATCGCGCAAAAGTCAACCCTAACTTAACTCTGATTTTACTGCATACTGAGGGCTTCTCATGGTTTGCTTTAGAAGCTATAAGTCAGAGAAAACTTGCCTCACCTAGCTGATTGAAGTCAAGCATCATCTAGAATTGCTGTCCCTTCCGCCCCTTTCATTCATTGAATCTTATATTTTCTCTATTCTGTTTCTATCTTGGAGACTCAGCATTATATCTAGTACTGCAGTACCACTCACTTCTCCATGCAAAACAGCCTTGGGTTGATGTTTGTTAAAATTCTCCTAAGATCTATCCTATGCGTTTAGTACATCAAATGCAGGGATGTTGGCACATCCATTGAAAACCAATGGAGGGGTCTACACATCCATTGGTGTGATTCATCAGTGTGCGTTGTGTTAAAATCAATGCAGAGCACTGCGTTAACATTAACGCAACATAAGCCACCTCAGGTAGGGGTGTTGAAGCACCCATAGAAAATGAAACACAATAGTATCAGTGTTCTCCCCAGAATTTTTTTTTAGCCGGGCGGCGCGATGACGTCATGACGCGATGACGTCATCGCGCCGCCTGCTCCGGTCCGGCGGCCCTCTGATAGGCTGCCGGCCAGCGGCAGCACACAAATCCTCTGACAGGCGGCGCCTCCCCATTCTTCAGGAGCGCGCCGCAGCCACTGAAAGACTCCGGCCCGCGGCTCCGGTAGTGTGCCGCGGGCCGGAGTCTTTCAGTGGCTGTGGCGCGCTCCTGAAGAATGGGAGGCGCCGCCTGTCAGGCTGCTCGCTGTGTGCCGGGCGGGGACCAAAATCTCCCGGGCGGGCCGCCCGGCCAATCTCCTCTGGGGAGAACACTGAGTATGCGTTGTTTGGTGCGTTGACCAATCCGGTCATCAAAAACTGATACATCACAAACACATCCCTTAACGCATCCCTAATGAATGGGTTGCGTTTATTGGTTCCGTTAACGCAGCACATCCTTAACACATAGAAGAGTTAAGGCCTTAGACCTGTTCAGGGAAGTGCCGAGGCCGGGGTTCGGAGATGGTTTAGAAAGCTGTGTGTCCTGCTTGCCAGTTTAGTTCGCTTTAGTGGATGTAGCATCATTGGATGAAAAGGGCTTTCAATATCCTCTAAGGCTCTCAGATGTTTGTGGTATTGCACAAGTGTTCGTACATGGTGAAATCGTGCACAGCTGGTCTTCTCTTGTTTATTGTGTCATTAGTCATGTGCTAGTAGTTTTTGATGACTTTGATCATGAGTTTGCAGTAGAAGTACAATTATCTGTCAAGTATTGTTCTGGTTGTGATTTTATTGAAGAGGGTTTTCTCATGCTTCCTATCCCACTGCAACGAGGGATGGAGGAGGTCAGTTCTTTGCCATTCAATGTGCGGGATCAACAGTAGTAAACATGCTGACCAAAGTTTGAAATTTGCTCTAATACGATAAAATATGTTTTGTTGGATTGGAGAGCTTCACTTACTGTCCTTAAGAAGAAGGGAAGTAGAATATCCACAACACTACCTTGGGTTACAGTTCTGTCTTGGTCCCCCATTAAGAACAAGCACTTTTGTTATACAAATTATACTTGGCCTGTTACCCCATGTCTTTATTAAACACCTTTACCCCAGCTTCATACTAACTAGATTATTAGTCACATGGTATAGGCCACCCTTCCACTAGCCACATTGGTGAAGATAGACAGCTAGGAGTCCATTTCTACCACCGTATATAAGCCTGTGTAGTTGGTCTTTGCAGCTCTAGACAGTGATAGTGGCCCAGGTTGAGGTTGGAGAAGACAAAATAGTATTGATGCTCTCTGTAAAAGTACAGAGTCTATACAAGAGTTCACATAAATAGATAAACAAAAAGTGCCTATTCTGTTATATAGTGTAATCTACTTCGCATATAACAGATCTGCTAAATTCGTAAGCATTTTAGGCAAATGTTTCTGAGGCTTTCCATTCTAGTATCTGTAAAGGTGCTCACACACGTTCAGAATAGCAGCCGATCTTCTGGCAGATCGACCATGCTTGATGACGCTGCTGAGCCTGCCGAGAGTCGTCCGGGCACCCGATGTGTGACGGTACTTACTTTGGATTGGGTCACTGGTCCTTTATGTGTCTGGACCGCCCCCCCCTTCCCCCCCACTTTGAATGAGCAGTCTTTATTATGGAGATTGGAACTATATATACCTTTATAAGTTCTTGTCACACAGCTTGTTAATTTTGTTGTCGAAAAGGAGAAGTCTCCACTAAGTAAACAGTCGTCTGTACAATGTGTGACAGAAATGTAGGTTGGTGTTTAAAAGTATTCCAGAAGGTACCGAAGCCAGACTTGTGACCTACATACTGCCTGAATCCTGCTGTTCATTGTCTGAAACCTTTCCTGATAGACTGGCTGGAGAAATCCTACTACTAAACTGCATCAACTTTTCCTTTTTCATAAATTCAATCATTTCAATCTGCTTATAAGTATGAATATAACCAGGGCACATAACCCTTTTAGTGAGATTCTCAGATAAGTCCCAAGAGATGGAGTTTGGTACTCGCCCCATATGTAGGTTGGTCTTCCTCACTGTCCTCTGCGTCAGCTTCCTGCATGGTAGATTCTGCTGCAGATGGACCTCCCTGTTCCTGATTGATCCTCCGATTAGCTGTCTCTATCCACAGGTCACCAGCTGGCTTTGGGTCAAATGTACAACTCGTTTGAACACCCAGATCTCAAACCTCAGTATTACAACCCTGAAATTTTCTGGCTTAGTAACTAACCCCTGAGACTACCAGCAGTCCAAATGTCAACCTTTCATAGTCATATTCCAGCTGTCACACAGTGCTTTTCTCTTGTCAGATTTTACATATGCCTACTCTGACTTTCATCCCCCAGATCTTCAACACCCTTAGAAGTCCAATCTTTTTTTTTCCAAGTGATATAAATTTTATTCATGTAACATTTGGCTGCGGCCGTCCTGACACGGAGTGCCTCCAAGTTGTTATTACGCATATGAGCTTTGTAACAATAATGCAGGTACGCATAGCTAGTTTTTGGTCCTTTTTGAGTACCAGAGTACCACTTATGTGCACAACACTGGCTGGAAGCTGCAGCTCCCCCTAACACTTGCCTGTGTGGTGCACACAGCCGTGCTAGCCTCCAAACTCTTTCCCTGGAGCTGATCACAGGCTTTTTCCTGTCCAGCTCTCCCCACTCTTAGATTGACCGGGATTTAACGCACACGCACACATTGCTTGATTGTGCTTGAATCAATTAAAACCTGAGCTGTGTATACCTAGCTCTACTGTCCCAAGAGTATTGATCCAGTAGCTGTCCAGCTGTCTGTCATTGTCGGTAAACCACTGTGTGTATGCAGGTTGCGTTTATTCACCAATTGCTGAAAGCGATCACTGACAATTGTTTCCAGCAACAAAAATGTAATGTCTGTAGGAGGCTTAAGATAGTATTATTATGCATATTTGTAATCTGAATATTATTTTTTATTAGACAGGCATTTCATTGAACGCAGTAATCTATGAGATTAGTCTGTTAATACATCTTTAATGTTATTCTATTGTGTTTTTATAGTAAGGGAGAAGTAGTGTCACGTCTGGCAGAAAGTTGTGTAATCTTAAATGCAGATGTGCAGAATCCTTGAGAAACCGATGAGTCAGCAAATGAAGCGAGCGATGGCAGAGATTGTGCAATTGGTGTGTGTGAGCAATATTTTAGGACTGCACACTGATACCTCTACAGATCCTTGTTTGTGATATAGTAGAAATGATATTCTGCCTTTCCGAGGTTCCTTATGGTTTACTGTAAGTTTCATGTCATTAAGTAGCACACATAGTAAATAATCAAATAGACTATATTTGGGAAATTTGCCAAATCTGAACATTGAAATATTGTGATATTTTTATCGTCTTGTGCTCAGTTTCAGCCACTGTGGCTAATGGAAAAATCTCAGCACTTATTCCCGTTCCATTGGCACCTGAAACTGAAAACTTCTACTTCATTCTCCATAATGGAAGATTTTTGAATATTCGATCAAAGAGAGTTACACTCCATTGTGAAAGGCGCAGTATATGTGCGGAAACTTCAATACTGAAACCCTGTCGTTTTAGAATCCTGTTTGTTATTTAACTAGGCATCATCTGCTAAAATCTACTTTCAGGAAACTGACATAAGACTAGAACAGTCATTGCTCTTGATGTCTGTTTTCTTTCTACACCAGTAATTACAATTATAGGTAATGTGAGGATAAGGATGATTTAAGGTTGTCAGTGGCATTTATATTTCTATAAGCTTCCCTTCAAAGAATCCATGTGTATTGAAGACTCACTTCTTATTGTGATTGTAAATTGTTAGTGCCAGATTGTAAAAAGTGTCTCTCCATAAGTTGGTTAGAGTTTGTAATGGTTTGTTCAGAGAATGGGTACTGTTAGTGTATAGATAAATCTGGTAACTAAACCCTGACACTGGCCTTTTGGCTTGAGTAAATACTGCATGGCCCAGCTCTGCATATTTCGCTAGAACGTGTTGCATATTTACTTTTTATATGAGTGGCGGTATCTGTAACTTCTTTACCCCAACTCTCCAAAACAATAGGTGTGTCTTGCCTGGTGCATCTTATAATGTGCACTAAAACTATGTTAGTGTTTCTTCCAGGCCTAATTCATTAGTTATTCTGCATTCACACACACACATACATGTGTCATGCAGCATTTAAATAAGCAGCCTAGTGCACCAAACTCCTGACCAGTTAGTGCATTTCTGCATGTGGGCTCCCTCCGTGCCATATGGTAAATTGGGCATAAGAGATGTTTTATAGAGAAGGAATACCCCATCAGTATTTGCAATGCCAGCATCATATTGTGATGTGATTGTGTGTTAATACATAAATTATTACCAATATTTTTGTCCTAATAGCCACTAGATAGGAGACTAGGGTGGAACTAATGTCTTGAGGCCTGCTTATTCTTGACAACATTGTCCTGTTGTTGTGTCACATTGGCAGGTAATAGCAATGTGACAGTTACTGGCTCCATGACAGCATGGACTTTATAATGTTTAACAGGAAGAATCCATGGAAAAACACAGTCCTGTTTCTGGCACGTTTGGTTTTATGTTGTTTGCTTGAGGCAGTGATCCAAATAGACATGCTTTTCATATCACAGAGAAAATACTGTCTGGCAGCGTGAGTGTGCAGCATTGTGAGTCATGTCATATAAATTTCCTGTGCAGGTAGGGGGGCACCGAAGGTCATGGCACTCCTAATACATTTTATCATTTAAGACAATACCTTTGGTAGACTATGGTTATTGTAGTTCCATTTTTGTTATAATAATTGCTTAAATCCTCCTGGTGGTGTTTGAGTGTGGCTTGTGGTAAGTTTTATTACCAGTAGTGGTAACCCCAAGCCATGATACAGGTAGCTTACCCCTTCCAGCTATGGATTTTTCCGTTCGGTCAATTTAAAATCGGCCAAACGTTATCCAATTTTGATTGATTTGTATCTGTACTATGAAGCATGTGCACATGGAAAAGAATCAATCGGTTGTGAAGTTGATGGAATAGAAATTTGAGCCGTGTATGCCCAGCTTTAATTTATGATGTCTCTTTAAAGTTGTGTTCCAACCCATCTCACATATCTTTCCTGTATTGTTACTGGCTATGTCAGAGACATTGTATCAACTCTTTTTGTTTTTTCATATGGACAGGATACAAGGTCAAACCTCTCTAACTTTGCCTTAGAGCTGTGAAAGCTTAGAAACTTTGTCATGGTTTTATTGCTGTGTCCTGCCGAGGTCACCTCAAGGCAGGAAGTTTGAGAATCTTGCCTGATAGAGGAATCAACACTGCTCCACTTTGGCTATTACTTGAAAAGAAAAGAAAAACACTCAAAAGTTAGTCTGGAGTTCATCTTTACTTATAATTATAGAGTTGGAGTTTTACCACTTTGTTTTGTTTGAAAACAACAGTGGAATTCCCCTTCAATTGGTTTAACCCTACTTCAGAAGCCATATGTAGAAATTCAGAATATAAGGGATAGGTTTTAATACACTTTTTAACATAAAGCTCTATTGTTGTGTTTACTGTCTAAGAACTTTCTCACAGTGGCTTTCATCTTCCCTTTTACTGTTGGCCACAAATACCTCTCTTAAATCCCCATGTATTACTCACTGTAGTGTTGCATAAGCAAACATGTGCCTGCACGCTTTACAGACCTGACATCCGTAGCAGTTGTCCCAGCCAACCCAGATATACAACATACCATAAAAATGTCATAATTCACAAGGGTAAACTCTGTCCGCACAGTGAGTCAGGTGGTGAGAAATGTACAGTGGCCAATCCTGATGTTAATAAACCACCGGGGCAGTAGAATAGAGTGTTAGCAATATTGAGAGACATGTTGTTTGCTGATGAACATACAAGTGTCCTGATTGTACAGTTAAATTCCTATAAGTGCTGTAACAATGACAGTTCTTTTCACCGCACCCTTATTTTGTTCTCTGCGCCCAAAGGCAGCTTTACCTCTAAGCAGATCTTTTTGTGTTGTGTTACTCAATCCCTAGCCCACCCTCCTATTTCTCCCTTGTTTATAAAAACAGGATTTACCTGCCTTTTCTTTATCTGAGATCTCACTTGTGCTAAGGTCTGTTGTTTGCTTTGTGTACTGCCTCCAGAGCAGAGCTAATGTAAACTCATGTTCTTTCCAATATCATTGCGGTTATATTGGGTGTGTCTGTTAATAATATGTACCTCCAGGCAATGTCCCGAATATGTGTGGCAACTATCCACTATTCCATTTATGCTTCTGTTCTGTTTTTTACCCTGCTCATGTGTCATTGGTGTCTCCAAACCACGTGCCTTATTATTTTTATTTATTTTTTTGGTGTCCTTAGACGTCATTTCAAAATGTATTGTGCCATCATGCCATGGTTGCAACAAGGCTGTTGAGTCTGTATAATGCCATGTATCCAGTCTGTTTTATGTTCCTGGGTTCCCCAATAATAACTCACATCCAAGAACTTCTGTTTTATACTGCTCCACAATCACAGTCTCTATTGGGTTCAGCATATATATTCTGGAAAATGCTATTATTGATTTGAAATGTATTTATCCTTTAATAGAAGGTTATCACATGGTTGCTTTCTGCACCCCCTTATATTCATGTGTATGCATAGGAGATGTTATGTTAAAGGAAATTACCTTCCAAAGTTGTCCATTTATCAGAAACCCATGCATTTTCTTATTGATACAATAGAACTATAATTATATTAAAAATTAGGCTAAAAGAAGCTCAAATTCCTTCCAATAGAATTGAATATAAAATATCTAATTTCATAAGGATAAATGAAGATAATTCCTTATTTTATGATAGTGGCTGGAAAAATTCAATAAATTTATGCTCCATGGTCATGATGCACATGGCATGTTTTAGATGCCCCTGACCGATCGATATGGCAAAAGCCCCCCCCCCCCATACACCTTTAGATCACTCCATACAATTTTCTTTAGCTCTACCAACAACTATGTAGTATAGTGGCCTCCCTGATAGAGCACATAGTGATTGGAAGGTTTAGAAAGGTCCTCATGTTACATTTGGCTTTGGCAAAAGAAAAGTTGGATGTACATAAATTGTATGACAAGATTGTAAGGTGTATTTGGGCCTAAAGTTATCGGCTGCACCTAGACCAGAGGTGTCCAAACGTTGCCTTGGAAACGATGCAGTGACGTAATCATGACACTGTGGCGCATCCTCATGTCAACAACAGGCAGCATCTAGGAAATATCTCTGCTCATTGCAAGTGCAGGAAATTTAAAAAGATAAGTCGCCTATTACACATCACCACCATCATTAGTGATGCTGGGGATGCATGGAATTTGCACACCTATGGCAAGTTGGCCATAGCAGGCTCTTGGTCCACCCCCTTTATCAAATTTGAGATGTTGAATGTGGCCCATGACTCAAAACGTTTACCCCTGATCTAGAGTATGCTTTTTAGAAAATATTACTTACCTGGTATTTAGTACGCAAAGAGATCTGTATTTGCATTGGTAAAAGTGATTTTAAATGGCCAGGTCAGTTTGCATTTGACCAACTAATAAGACTAATTTACCAACTGGTTCATTGTTCATTGAGTCCCAAAACAGCACAATCCTTTAGGATAGTCTGCTTTTCCAATCTCCGTGTTCCGAAGTGAAAATCATAATTTGTTTACTAGGCCTTATCCATGGCAACCAGTCCTGGCAGTACTAGCGGTCATCTGACCAAACACTTTACAATTCTTAAGCAGTTATCCCCCCAGCTTAGTCTGACAACCTCCCGTGTGTAAAATGAATGAAGCTTTAACAGTACAACTTATGTGTTCAGTGCTCTAGACGGAGGTACTTAAACATTAGGGTGTAGCAGTTCTTGGAAACATTTATGGAAAATGTTCTAAGTTTCAACATTCAGCCAAACTCTTCAGTTCTAATGTTGTGTCGTTGTATGCTTCCAAGTCATAAGCGAGCAGCTGCCAACTGAAGACACTTCCAAACTCGAAAACAACTGTTCTTTTTCCATTTTACCTCTATACAGCACCACCATGAGAGCAAGGCCTGCCCAACTGTCTGGAGAGAAGTGTGTACATGATAAGCCTTGTCTCCAGTGTCATTGCTGTGTTTGGGGTGTACAAATGCTGCACTTTAGTCCTAACACACCAATCCAAATTGCTTTTCCTTTATACTGCCAGGAAGTCTCCCGCCTCGTCATTGCTTGCTTCATTCCAGCTTTCACATTCTTATTTTTCCATATAAAAGATTATAGTTAGTTTTTAACATAGTTGTGTTGTTTGTAAAAAAATAATATATATATATATATATATATAGTTACAATGAGTTGTCAATATACATGTAACTGTAACATATTTATGTAAATATGTTATGTGTGCTAGATTTTTAACACCAAGGACTAGCTTGGTTCCCTTTTTCCCATCTTCACCCACTATTACATATGCACATACATCTTCTATTATATTTTATGTGTAAATGTAGCTTTTTCCCTTTTCAATGAGGTATAGATGAGAAATCAGTGGCTCTTATTTAGGCTTAAGAATGTGATCCTCTCCTTGGCCAATGAAATCGAATTAAGGAATTTCTGATGTTGGCTAAGGGCAGGATTGAGTAATAACTGTAAAAAGAGTAGAAAGAGTTGGCTGTACATGCAGATATTAATCATTTTTATAGTAAAGAGTAAAATAACAGTTATGACACTCAGTGGCACTGCACTTACCTGAACTTCTGTGTGGAAAGCACTCACTGTGCACGCAGGTCACATGACAACTCTTGTTCGTCCAAGTTTTCACTTAGTTATCCTGCAGTTTTTACTCTTTTTATCCCTTTGTGTCTACACTTAAGGTACCCATACACAGGTCGATATTTTTTATTTGAGCCCACCTGAAGCAATCGATCCCGCTCCAAAGTAAGGTCGATTGAACAGGAATCTGACATGTTAGTCAATTCCTGGTTGATCGCCATTACTCTGTAGTATTGGTTGATTGCCCAATATGGTGCTCATCGATTTGTTGCATCACCACACTGTGATCGATCGTTCATTGATTGGCATTGGAATCAACCCATGCATGGATGACTTTACTTCTCCAGTGTCTCTAGAAATGCCACCAATGCTGGACTTCAAACATGTCTTGCTCATCTATCTCCTTTACATGTGAGCTAATGGTATTAGTATTTTACAGAACTTTGATATGTGATTCCAGGAAGTGGGAAGAACACAAGATAAACGGGTATTTTCTTTACTTGCTAGAACTGTTCTTGAAAAGTCAAAAGTAATGCTGCCACAATATCTAGGAACTGGAACAGTGTAATGTATTACGTTTCTATTGTTGAGTTTAGTCATGTGTTAACTAAAATTGTAGAAAGCTGAGATGCATGAAATGTGTTGGACATGTAACTGTTGTCCAGAGCTGTTTGTAAAATTGGTGTATATGTGAAGGGGAGGCCGGCCTCAGCACAGAACACTACAGGCCGCTTGTATGGTGAAATGAATGGTGACATAAATTTTTAATTCTATTTTTTACCTCATTTATGTTCATTGAAAACAGTGCAACATTTGTCATTGTGTTCAGAGCTGGACTGCTTGTGATTTGGGGGGGTCACACAAGAACGCTTTCTACAGAGAAGCTTCTTTGGTGATTACCCTTATGTCTGTAAACAACATAGGCAGGAGACCACTTTGGTCCTCATGGAAGGATAAGAAAACAAAATGACTTCTTTTCTGTGTTTTGTGAAGGAAACTTTTCAGGCTCAGTATGATTTTGCAATCAACTTCTAAAAGAAATCGAAAGCAGAAACCAATATTTAACTTCCTCCAGTTTGTAACCATTCGGGGATTATTTACACAGATTCTCCATGGCTTTGTGTTGGGTTGTAAAAGGTCTATTTTCCTTCTTTTGTTGACTTGCTTACATGGTAAAAAGTGTGCTGCAGCTATTGTAACCGGCAGCGATGCAAGGATGACCCTGGTGTTGCTGAGCTCAGGGTTTTCACACATATGGTTTTGCTTTATATAGTTCACTGGAAACTTCCTGGCTAAGCTCCAACAGGGATGAAAACAAGGAATAGAGCAGAAACATGGCAATTCCACTGCAGCCATAACCGTTCATGGAAAAATGGAGACCTTGTGTCATTCTACAGACACATGCTTTCATTTGGGTGATCTTGTGAAATCTAGATTCATGCGAATTTAGCTGTATATTTTCAGTTTGGTATTAGAGGTCAGGGTGTAATGGAATACATAACCATCGATTGCTCAAATGAGACCTGCAGAACATTAAGTATGAAACATTTTTGTTCATAATTGCTGGCCCAGGATTGTATGCGGACTGGGCTAAAGTACATGTGCTACAATTGTTGCTGGGAATACTCCGTTGTGATTGTGACAAATAATAGAATGGATGAAGTAAAATATGGCATATGAGGAAGCCTGTTGTTGTTAAACTTAAGGGTCCCCATACCCCTAGATTTCTCTGTCAGATTTCCTTAAGATCTCCTTTTGTTTTACCAAAACCATGTAATATGAGGGACTTTCTAAACCATCATGTCTACCTGTGTTCAATCACAGAGGACCCGGCACTACATAGTTGATGGTACATCTAAAGGATATCTGACAGAGAGATCTCAAGCCCCCCATACACCTTAAGATCGATCCATACAATTTTTATTAGATCTACCAACAACTGTGTAGTAAAGTGGCTTCAATGAGAGAATACATAGTGATGTGAAGGTTTAGAAAGGTCCTCATATTACATGGTTTTAGTAGAACAAAAGTTGATTGTGCAGAAATTGTATGGATAGATTGTAAGGTGTAAGGGGGCCTTAAGGGTGTATGGCCATCTTTAGAGTTGACCTTTTAGTTTTCCATGTTGTACAACAGTCTTGTGTACAATACGTAAAAATTTTGATGCATGGAAGATGAGGCCCATCGTTTACAATGGCCTATGATGTTACTCTCTCCACAGACGCATCATAGCGCACAACGGCATCATGTTTAGACGTATGGCACTGTTTTATTACTGCTTACTCGATTGAAAATCAAGAAAATCAAATGTATACAATATCCGTCTCTTGTTTTCTGGTGCGTAATGTATGCGTCATGTCCATAGATCAATGTAACAATAATGTAGTGTTTAATGTATACTAAAAAAGGCCAAATCGCCTCTCTGCTCCTTATTTGGCATTATGGATGCATAACTACTACGGGTCCAAGACACCCAGTGTAGTTAAGGTCTTAGACATGTGGTTTTAATTGGACTGGCAACGTAAAGTAAAACTCCTGCTTCTACTGTGTAAACAATTGTTTTTATTGTAGAAGGTTTACACTAAACTAATGAAGGTGCCCATACATGTATAGATATCTGTGAGATCGATGACCCATTGGCGTGCAGCATGGGTCATCACCACAAAGACGTTACCACACTGTGTTTGAACATTTGTCCATTGGAGGGGAATCCAGACACACTACTTTAGGTTCTTGTTCAAAATTATGGGTACCTTTTATAGTGCCCACTCGCACAAGAGATTTATAGTGGTCATCTTCGCTGAAAACGTAGCTTAAGCTAAATACCTTTTGTGTGTACAGCTATGGGATGACATCGTTCAGTGATCCATATAAAAATGACTACACAAAATATACCCATCCCAGTATTACACCTTGCTATCCAATAAAGAAATATTTTTAGACACAAGAATTTTTTTATGCATCCATACATTCATACTTAAGTAAATGGAAGCAACATTCTAATTCCTAATAATATATAGTTTACTCTCCCAGCTTATTATATTTAGTTATTTTGGATCTTGGAGCTGTGCCAAGGATGATGTTGCAATGTTGTCCTTTCAGACTTCGAAGACTATAGGATGTATGGTTCATTTAAAATAATGTCATGTGACCGCTTCAATGTCAGAACATTAGTAAATTACCCTGTACCTACTTTCTTTCCTTAGGAAGGATATTATACAGAAAGCTAAAAGACGCGGTTCACATTTAATTTCATAACACAGTGGACGGAGCAGTGGCAAAGGATGTGCAGCTTTGACCCTTGAGGCGTTCAGTAGTCGGAGTGTAAAATATATTATTTATTATGGCGAAGTGGATGGAATATAAATTGAAAGCTTGCCTCTTGTGGTTATTGAGACACTGAAGACTGTGTGTAGCAGCAATGAATTCAGGGGAAAAATACTGGAAGGTCATGGGATCAATGTCAAGCTAGACAAAGTAAATCATTCATTGCTGGGAAAGTCTTGAGTTTAGTTGTATGGAGCTGGTTTGTGATATCCATTTTACATGCTCTACAAGGGTATTGTAGAATTAGTCTAGGCATTGTTAATGCTTCTTCCTTAACCCATTTGCTGTCTGAGGAGCTTATCACTCATTCCAAGTCAATGCATATTGTGTTTCTTTAAATGTTAACAATGGTAATCTTTGAAAAATAATTTAGATTTTTGTCTTCAGAAAACAAGTCCTATCATCAATGAGTAAAAGGCACTTTTTGTGTAAACGCTGCCACACACGCACTGAGCGGCGGCCGATTTTGCCGCAGACCGATGGGCGTGTGCGCAAAATTGGCCACCGATCGGGGGTGCCCACATGGGGCGCACCACAGCTCGGCCGGCCAGAGAACGGACATGTCCGATAATCTCTGGCTGATGCCGTTAGTTTCAATGAAGGCCGGCATCTCTATTGAAGCTAACGGCCGGCACACAAAGGGTGCCCGCCAATACGTCATCACACTGCACTCCAGATCTGAGCTGCTCTGTCGGCCCCCACTCAGTACCTGTGTGGGGGCCTTAACATAAGAATGAACCACTTTTATATGAATGATAGTTTATTTTAAAAAAAACATAATTTGTGAGCATTAATGCCAAAAGTATGTTTTAGGCTAGTTCCAAGTAAGACTTTAGCTAGCCGTACATGGGTCGACTTGATGTCGCCACGCTGTGTTTGGGCACCTGTCAATTGGATTGGGGATCAGTTGATCCCGCTCGAAAACAGGCATCCATGGCTAGATTTTTTAATAGATTAGATCAAGCGTGGAGAACGCAAAAGTTGCTCAATCGTGCTCTATTCTATTAAAAGTCAAGCAGTCGATAGACCCCCTTTTAGATTCAATCATGTTTTTTTATTTTACGATCGTCTAACCACACCACCACACAGTGTGACTGATGTAAACACAATCTTTTTACAGTCGTACCAGCGCATGCATGCAATCTTAAATATGATCGTAAACAAATCATTTGCAATGCTAAGAAAAACTGTCAGATATTTGTATGATTGAGCAAAATCAATTACTTTACGATTGATTGTATGTTCGATTTTGGTCGATTATACCAGGTGTGCGTGAAACTATTTATTTACGATCAATCGACTTAAAAGCTGATCGTTTTAAGATAGATGATAGAAATGGAAATATCAAACATTGTATGACTACCTTTAACATAGTCATACAGGCATAAACTTTAGTCATTTCAATCTGCAGTTTATCTTCAATTGACTGTCCATTGAAAAGAAATTGATTGTACTTATACACACCATGGTTGAACTGAAAAATCCATCTATGTATGGTCAGTTTAGCTGTACTGTAATCCAGTCTTTGGACATACACCGGTAATTTGTTTTTAGTACAGACATTTTTCTTTAGGGTGCATAACTTTTGTGGTTGACCTCTGTGGTTGCATTGACCTGTTTCTAACCAACGAAGCAGGAAACGGTCTTCCTTAGCAAAGCCTTGAGTCCTTACTTTATACTGGATAACTGTGTCCCCTCATTGTCCACTGAACCATCGCTTTGTAGGTTATGTTTTTAAAAACAAGGTCTATAGCTGATGGCCTTGTTATAATCTTCAAGAGCTTCCAAACTTTAAATGTTATCTTAACATGATAAAATGTATTTAAAGATCCTATTGGTGAAAGTAGGCATTTTGGCAGATCCAGTGCAGAGAAAATTACAACATCCATGTATATGTGGCTCGGCACCTCATAAAGAGCCCTGGACTGGCTGAGATAGCCTCTAAGTAACAGCTGGTGGAACATATTTATTATTTTCATTCATTTATATTCAGCCTAACCAATTATATTGTTAGCCAAAAAGTAGAGCCGGTTGGTTCCATTGAATAGATATTGCGGCGTTTAATATTCCTAAATATATTTGAAATGCACTGGACAAAGCAGTTATTTTTAAGTCTGAACATTTCTGCTTTTTGCCACTTTAAAGATCTGCAGAGGGGGGAAGGTTTAGTGGAAAAAAAGATGTCGTGTTGAACTTTTTTTTTGTTAAAATTCCTTCTTCATGTGAAACAGTGGTCTTTGTTTGAGGCTTGTCTTGGTTCTTGTAGAGTTGTATAGCTCTATTGATTGGTTCCATGCAGGGGAAATCTGACCTTTAACAGATGTTTGAGAAGTTGCCAGCATGCAGGGAGATCAGCCGACCAGACAGATTTTTCATTATTGTCTTCAGGACCTAGTTCTCGAGGTATAGTAATATTAGAGCTCCCCCCCCCCCCTTTTTTTTATAAGGCAGACTAAGCCTGTGTTCAGAGTTTATTATATGAATAAAATGCATTCAGAAATGACAGGCATTTTTTATGTCTGTATGACTCAGGGTGTACAGTCAGTGGCTTTCCTCATTTCTACACCTGTATATTTAATGTAAGGCTGGTCATGTGACATCATCCCACAATAGCCATGTCTACGGAGGAGAATGGGGAATTCTCACTATTTAATCTTATATATATATTGATTCTCCTAAATTGCAAATACCAAAACTGTGTTATCCATTCTATGGAGCTGATCTTAAATCCGTTTATAAAGTAAAAATGATTACTATAACCAATTTATTTTTTTTAATAAGAACTTTCTTGATTATTGGAAATAACAGGTGCATTTTAGCGAAACCTCCATGCAAGTGTGAAATGTACAACAGGTTTTGTATGGAAACGGGTCTGGGAATATACATTACAAAGAAAGTTTAGGGGTTCAGAATATGTAATGCATGGAGAGCAAACTGGAGAAGTTGGGATTTCGGTTTTGGATGTTTACACCAAAAAGTAATATACAGATAATTAAATCTCTTTAATTGAACTTTGTTTGGTCTATAAACATCCCATGCGCTTTTCCACAATAATTAGTTAGGATGTGTTGCAAATTTCATAGAAGGTTCATAGGAATATGCATAGAAATGACAGAAGCACATGATTTCTAGGAGGAAAATAACAGGAGAAAAAAAGTAATGCAGGTGTCACATTTAACTATTGGTTAGCTGGTTGTTTTGGAGTTTATATATATGTTAAATAGGGGATGTTGGTTATATATAGCCATCTAATCTGCTTTGGTGCTTAACGGATCTATAATGAGAGCAGAAGAGAAAGGGAAATAATACAGTCTTGTAAGCCATTAGCAGGAAGTAAAATCATGTGCATTTATATTGTGAGAAATGAAATTATTTAGTAGAAATAAAACTGAGTCAGCCTGTAAACCTGGCCGCATCTGGAAGTGAACGTCGTGTGATTTCATTTAAAGAGTAACAGAGTGTGATTTCCAAAACCCCCTTTTGTCCCCTTTATTACATAGAGATGCAGCAGATTCAGCCGCCTAATTGTGGGGAGTTTTTACAGGAACACTGAGCTCTGTGTGTTCTCAGACTCCACCAGTCACACTACAGGAAGGGGGCACCGCACGATGTTTGCAGAATTATGTGAGCAATAGTTAGTTGACAATACCCACTGCTGCCAGACAAACTTTTTCTCCC
>CM070037.1:44276735-44321382 GCA_036250615.1 Ptychadena robeensis | reverse complement strand
TTTCTGCCTTCATCGAACAATTATCATCGATCGTACCATGTGGGTATTTCTCGATTTTCGAAAAAAAATTCATCTAATCAAGCATCGATTGAACCAAAATCGAACCGTGTGTGGCTAGGTTTACTAAACCATCAAGTCTATCTGTGTTTGATCGCAGAGGACCCTATACTACATAGTTGTTGGTAGATCTAAAGGATATCTGACAGAGAGATCTAAAGGTGTATGGCAATCATAAGGTGGACTAAAAACTTAAGACAGAGTTTTTTTTCCCAGTAGTATTTATACTTAATTTTAGCACTGTGAGTGCATTTGCATTTGAAACATATAGATCTTCCCAGTTAACACATTCTTTGGTTGAGGAAATGATTGGAATGGCTTGTATCTGTGGCTACGTGGCATTGAACATAAATAAAATCCTTGTAGTGTAATTGACCTAAAACCCTTTTTTGGGTTTAAGTTTTGCTTTTTGAAATTCAGTATCTTAGCTTCTCTGCAGGTATCAGTGATCTGTCATGTAACATCCCAACATGAATTGTTTTGATTAAAGAACATTGAACTTTTATGTAGGTTATATTTAAATTCCTGATTTTACAATGGTAACCCTGGCAGTTTGTGTTGTTAGTATTGCACTGTACCCTTCTTTTCAACTATTGCACTGTACCCTTCTTTTCAACTATTTCAATAAAAAAACACACTGATTTCTGTATATTGACTTTTACATTTGTGGAACTTTGGGCAACACTACTAAAATTTCCTTATGAAATGTATTGGTACTCGTGGAAAGAGCTGGGATGTGCCCCAGGCTGCAAAGAGATATTATTTGCAGTTGAGTTTTTTTGGAACTTGGCCTAATGTGTGGTTTGTTACAAGGGGTGGTTAACATTGCTGAGGAATGTAATAGTAGTAATGACACTCATTCACAACATGTGAAAAAAAGAACTGTAACAAGTCGTATTTGTGCTGATTTCTATGCATGCACGCTTAATATTTGCCCTACTGAAGGTTAATAGTCATTACGAGCCAAGTAATAATGTAAATCTGTAACTGTGGTTAATAAGTTAATTTTCAGACTTGATTTTATGTTATTAATTATAGTATAAAATCTGCATTTAATGTGGTTGCCGTTGTCTCTAAATCTGACCATACACAGGTCAATGCCCATGTGCAACGTGGTGCACCACCTTTGGCAATCGATCCCTGGTTGATACAAGGTTGGCTGCTTTGGATTCCTGAATGCAACTTAGTTACGTTGTAGTAAACGTGCAAAGCAAAAGGGGAAGGTAGATAAGCAAGGCTGCATTCATACTTCTATCCCAAGACTCAAATGTCTGTCCCACGTCAACTGAATTGGTTGACCTGATTCTGTGTTTTGGGATTTTTTATATCTGAGAGCAATATTGTGTGATATATCTATAAACTATTTCACCCCTTTAGTTTTTAAAGGGGAATGGTGAATAAATGTGGATGAACGGCACCTTCCGATGTCCTGCATAGGAAACTTCAGCTTTCATTTAGGCCAGTTTACCTAGTTGTTGGTCTTAGGGTAGTGATAGTACTCTAAAGCCACAGTCACATAAAAACATATCAATAGGAAATGTCTATATAGCAAAGACTTCATACACTTCTAGCCACCAGTATTTTCGTACCTGAAATATTTAGTTTTTGAACAATTTTCAGCCTGTTTTTTTCAAAAGATTGTCTGATGTGATGTGGTTCACCAGTTGGCCCTTTATCACTTTAGGAAAGTTGTAAAGTAGAAGCAGGTAGGTAAAGAGCCACCTGACACTCTTGGAAATGTTGAAGATTGTTTTTGTATTCTAGTAACAGTCTGTTTAGATGAATGTGTACAAGCCCTGTAATGGTTTAGTTATGGAGCTTGACCAACCATAGACATGGCCCTGACTTAGCTCCCAAAACATACAGGCTCCTGTAACTTGGTTATATTATGCTTGGAGAGGCAGGTTATGGCTGTGGAACAGCCTTCCTTAGTAAATGTTCTAAGTAATGGTGTGTTCATAGTGATGTGTTTGTTATACTCCAGACTAGCGCCTTTGTCTTGATATGGCATTCATGGGATATATTAGAATTCTGGCAGGCAGAGCAGAGAAGGGGTGAAGCAGTTATTTTTGGATGGCCTGCCTTCAGGGCATGCACATGCTGTGAGCCTCGCTGGAATCTCGGTTGGCTGGAACATGTTGTTGTAGCTGGGGGCTATGTACAGTTTCAAAACCCCTTGTGGGCTGAATCAGATGTAAAGTAAAACAGAGAAGAGAGCTTGGAACTCCTGAGAAAAGTTTCTACATTTTTTGGTTCTTAGGCAATCCTTTCTGTGTCCCACTGATAAATGGTTTGGAAAGGGTTATTCTCCACCAGTTCTCCAACTCCCCCACTTTTCCTGCCAGCTCTGGATAATGTGGACAGGCTGGATCTCTAGTCATTATGATGTCATAAGTCTCCCGGGCTCTGTGTGTCCTGAGTCAAAGGGTAGTAAAAACTTGGAGATGTCGTCATCCACTATGTTCTGCCAAGCACTTTGTTCTGCTGTATTTGTATAAAGCACGTTCTACAGGGAATCCTAGTTTCTCAATTAGATGACTGAGTGTTGATGAATTATTGTGAGCTGTCAACTGCTGCGTATCTGCTTGCCTCACATGGGTCACTAAGCTGTCAGAAACTAGAACAGCCATTCATTCTGCACTTGCGTGTTCTCATAGCCTAGTTTTGTTATTGCAAAGAAAATAATTAAGCCTAGAAATCCATCCTTCCTACCTATGTCCTCTATTATTTCTTAAGAACTAGCTGTAGAACGGCCAGGGTCATCCAACTGCTTCAAGTCACCTCATTCTTCCTATTTATTGTCCTGGAAACAGGAAGTGACAAATCATAAAAATGTTCATGCTAGCTAACTTAATTTTAGCACCCCCCTAAAATATTTTATTTTTTAACAGAGGGGGGTAGCTGATACTATAGTCCCTATCATTGCTTTCGATTATCTTGAGGTATTGCTGCATTATATTTTGTAGAGCTTCTAAGTATCTGCTGTTCTTCACATGATCTATCATTTTTGGGAATAATGTGTAAACAGATATTGGGTTTCTATTTGAATAAATCTAATACCGTTCCCTCTGTATGTGGGTAGGGGCGTGCCAACATCCCAATATTTGTATACATAAAAAAGAAGGGGGTTTTCTGGAAAAGCAAAGAGAGGGGGTAAACTGCTAAGTCCCCCAGTCTGCCTACCAATTGGAGACTAATAGCTCCAGGGGATTTTGAGGCACATAGTTGGTTCACCAAGGTCTTAAAATTATTCTTTATTGAACAATGGTCAAACATCATTTTTACAGGGCAAAATAGATAGATGTGATAAAAAACAGATAACATTCCATACAGTCAATGTCATTCTATTGAGTGGTAGGCAATTACAGTATACATGAAGGATAACAGATCAACAATGTTACTGGAGAACACCTTCTCGACGCGTTTCGCTTTAGTAGCTTCATCAGGAGAAAATATAGGTGCATCAAATATCTATCATCAAAAAATATTCGAGAAATTATCACATACAAAACAGGAATGATTTAAACATTGATACTGGTTTGAATATCTATGTAGGATCTACTCACTGCCTACAGATGTACTGGGGTCAGGTGGATTACATCAGGATATCCCCACAGGTTGATGGAAATCCCAGGGTACCCAAAGGGAACCCCCCTACGTGTCCGTCCAGACCAGGTATGGCCAGCCCCAAGATAATGGGGGAAACTGGTGGGAAGGTGGTCGCAACGCCAGCCGTCTGTGGGTGAAGTCATGTAACAATATACCAGCTAGGGGGGTGATGGAAAGTCCTCCCTCGCCGCCCCCCGGGAATCCAACTACTACATAGTCAATGAGACTCACCAAACAAGGTACCGCCTCCCACTTCCGATAGCTGCCAGCTGACCCAGGTTGGAGAAACCTCCTGTCACATCCACTGGGGGGCTTAGCAGTTTACCCCCTCTCTTTGCTTTTCCAGAAAACACCCTTCTTTTTTAGATATTGGGTTTCATTTATGGGAGATCTGCCAGGATGAATCACTTAATAACTGACCCAACACCAAATATTTCCTATGGTGGAGCATGCATGAGCATGCCATGGTTATGAGGTGGAATCCAACATTTGGCTGAGGGCAAAGTTTCTATTGACCACATTGAATGAATGGTTGGTATTAACAGAAGAAAGTCAGGAAAGCTCATAATGTTGTTTTTGATCTTTTGGTACACAAGTTATGTGGGATTTTGATAAGCTCTACATTGATATTGATAACACTCCAATTAACATGGAGGTCTATGGCGTGGCCCACCTCCCCGTGGTTCCAAGACCCTGGAAAAGCTTTGGCGATATAGAGAAATCACCACAGCTTTCCGGGGGTATATTGGGTGTTCCTGATCCGCGCTCCGTTAGCGGTTGCGACAAACCCAAACAGCGGACGAACTGGGTTCGTCTTAACCGTTAGGGAGGTTAAACAACTGTATTCAAGTACCTAAACTCTCATTGTGGGAAGTTAGTTGGGTAGTGGGGTGCCATTTTCTCCTAGAAAATTTTCTGCAAGTGAACTCATGAAGCTTGTAACCAAATTGATCAACTGATCAGGTTAATCTTCCCTAATTTGCTTGTCAGGCTCATTTCTTCTTGCTTTGCAGGCGAAAACCAAAGATGCCAATCAGAGCAGTACAAAATATTCAACTGATCATGTTTTTTTTCACTCTGCAGAGGTCCTACATGCCTCTTGCTAATTTAGAGTTTTTACTCTCCAATCAGCATGAAGCATGAACGTTGCAAGCTCTACAGTGACCACTTTACCAAGACATCGTTCTCTGTTGCATGTTAGCTGGCAACAGGGTTGACCATTAGGGTGTGGCTGCTTTTATCTATCCTTCTTGAATCCTTTATGTAATGCAGCTTTCCATGTCCATAACTATATATTTTATATTTCACCAAATTACTTCAGGGAGGTACATGCTTGATGTGTAGGCTTCCATAGATCAGTGTTTAGAAGAAGGAGCTTCTGGTGAAAAAGCCAATGTCTCTGCAGTGCGGTAGTCTATGTTAGAGCCTGATAAATAAAGGTTATTAATAGTTAACTGGCCTGTCCCAGCAGGTCTGCCTCATCCAGCCCTGTGTTTAGATCTCCATGAAGATATAAATATTGTAGTCTGCAAACACATCGCTTGCCAAAATGGCACACATCCCCTTCATGAATTTTAAAGAGTCAAATGTAATCCACAGAACAAGGATAGGGAGGTTAAGGCAAACAGAAGTTTGGAGGGGACTTAAAGTGAATGGCTGATGTTGCTTGGATAGGTCTGATTTACATATGTGTCCTCTAGTAATATTGAGAAAAGTTCTCCTTGTGCACGGCCACAGCTTTTAATGTTATTGCACAGAGCTGTGTGGAAATATTTCCTTCCCGGTGCCCAGAACTTACTCAATATCACAAAGACCTTCAGCTGCAGAAACTGCATCACAAAAATAGAAAACGGTTACCTTGTTCTGATCATAACTTCTAATATAGCACCTCCATATCTAATCTCATTAAGGGAACATATCTACTTCAGGGTATTGGTGAAATGCAATGTATGTATAACCTATTTAATAGCAAGCCTTTACATTAAAGGCTGAACATCTGTAAAAGTAAATATTGTCTAAATACAAGGTTCGCGTGTGTTTTTGGTGTATCCAGGCCTGTACAGTAATCCAGCATGAATCCTTGCTTCTGTTCCAGAGCTGCTGGTAATAAAGACACTCAATGCTTGATTAGGGTGACTGGTCTTGTATCCACCCCTTATGTAGCTTTCTCCTGAAGGACTTAAGTGGGGTGGCCTTCTTGCATTCCTCTCTGCACAGGCAATGTGTATCCAAGTCCAAGTGTATAGTAATTTCTAGTTTTACAAGGTATTATTTGGGTTTGGGTGCACACAGCATAAATCTATCTACCGGTATTTTGGGGCAAAGTTTATGTGCCTGGCATTAAAATTTTAGGCAATATCAGTATACAGTATTAAGCTTAATTCTAATTACCAAAGAGACCACAGAAGATGGGTAAAAATATTTTTGTCACGGTCACTTTTTATATCACCGTATGATATACGCATGCTGCCTTTTTATAATCTTTAGGCAAAACACTAAAGTTTATAACTAAGAGCTTAATAAGACGACTGCTGCGCACAAATTTTAATCATAATCCATATATTAAATTTTCATAAATTTTAAGGTGTTTTATTTTGACATTCATGTTTACAGTATACATTTTCAAATTTGCTAGTCTGACCTCTGCTGATGACTATACTATGGTGCTCAAATCAGTGACAGCTTATTAGTTTAAGCCCTCCTTTTCTATTTAGGAACATTATCGAGCCCCCCCCCCCTCCCCATTCAAACACAGGTTAAGAATGGGGGTCAGCACCCCCCTGGAATACCTTTGCGCCCCCCAGTTTGGGAACCACTGGTTTAAGGTAACTTGGGATCCCATCTGAATTAGAAGTACAGGTTTGCTGTTTATTGGAAAGAGATATCATTTTAAGCTGCAAAATCACAGAATACTAGACCTAAAGGGTTACTGTCCTCTTTGGCTGCTGTCCATCAATAAAGCCATATGCCACATGTGTATATAGGCTTTGGGCCCTGTGTGTTTGAAGATATGGGAAGAAGAGAATTGTGCAGACATAGAGCTGTATCATGAGACAGGCCCACGAGTGTTCACATGTTTAGCTGGTTATACAAAGCACATTTCTTCTTAAAGGGACAGTCTCCCCGACAGCAAACACATTCATTACTCTGAGTATTTCCAAAGAAATTCTCTCCTGCTCAGATTCCAGACATGCGGTTACAGGCAGGATTTTTCCTTTATAGTAGTCGACTCAGTTGTAGCTGTTTGTGGCTAGACCTGATGAGGTTGACTTGGTCTGGAAATGTGTTTCTTAAAACAGTTTTTCTAAATAATCATTTTTTTTTCTGCCTCGACAATTAATCATGTTCTTTGTGTGCATGCGGTTTTATAATCTTTGATGTGTTGTCTCTTACTACCGATTATGTAATAAGAGCAGATCTGAGATGATAGTCAGAGAACACAGACAGATTTGTGATGACATCTGGTCAGTTTCTTTTATTAAATTGGCCTTGGACATCAATTGGATTCCATGGTTCTTCAGCCAAACCTCCCAAAATGACTGTACAGTGAGCACTCTCCACTGGCATCATCTGTATCTTCTGGGAGCCATAGAAATTGGTCAGAAAATTTTAAATGTACGTCAAGCAGAGAACATTTGTTCTAGTTGTTTTAGTAGTTGTTGATGTGGCATTTTTATCCTTTAAGCAAAACCATGACATGCAATTTAACAAGAATGTGTGATACAGCGCTTATGTGTACTTGCCGTTTGACTCTAGTGGAGACTAGGCCTTAGGGGCCCAATTAAATATTTTTTAAATTGGAAAGCCATGAAATAGTCTGCAGTGTTTTTTATGTCATAATGACATCATTGGTAATCAATCCTCTAAAAGTGGAGGTTTTAGGAATAATTTTAATTTTTTCAGAAGTGGAAAATGGCTGAGAAAGTGTGGGTTGAAGGAAATGCCACCAATCGCCTTTCTAGCTATATAATAGAACATATTAAGAAACATAATGGGTAGTTGCGTAAAAAAAAAGAGCATCTGCTAGATGGTTGAAAAAGAGCATCTGTTTGAAACTCGTCCCATTGTTCCTATTGAGCCCCCCAGTATCTGTAAAGCCTGCCATACACACGCCGATGTGTGCAGGCAGACTAGTCCCGATATCTTTCCGGGAGGCTAACATGATGACGTCATCACGTTAGCCTCCCGTTGCATTATGGGACCCCTTCAATCGGCTGGGCACCCTTTGTGTGCCGGCCATAAGCTGCAATGAAGACGCTGCTTCATTGCAGCTTATGGCATCGGCTTTCATCGGCTCCCATCGGCCAGAGAAGATCGGACTTGTCCGTTCTCTGGCCGGCCAAGAAGTGGGGCGACACCCTGTCGCCCCATGTGGGCACATGCCGATTAGCGGCCGATTTTTAACCTGACCGACGGCGCGCGCACGCCCGTCGGTCAGATTAAAAATCGGCCGCTTATCGGCATGTGTATGGCTAGCATTAGCAGGAAGCGATCTCATCCCCAACCAGGAAGTGAGGTCCTCCTTAAAAACATATGGCCCTTGTAAACCTCTCTCAATGTGAGTATCTTGTCTGTTGTTTTGTCTCATTTTGTTTCAATTTGTTTTATCTTATCCTATTCCACATTATTTAACCGTAACCATTTGTTGTACTAGGTTGTGCGCCTCTGTCCTTGTTCTCATATAATAGAACATGACTAATGAATGTGCAAATAATGTCATTGGTCACTAAAGTAGTGGTAAAGTCGACTAGTCTGGACTTCATCCCACAGACATCACCTCCCCTTCCTACCCTACCTATACTGACAGAGAGGGAAGGTCTTTTGCTGACGGCAAATCAGAGGCAGAGATGGCATTCATGCAGGGCAACATGCAAACAGTGCTGCTGTTTTGGCAGGGAGGGAAGGGAAAAGGAACTTTTTTTTGTCTAGGCAGGATATTTTCAAGGTGTACAGGAACAAGTCTATTTTTAAAAAAAGATACAAACATATTGGCAGGGAGGGCAGAAGAGGCAAAATGAGAAATCCCTGCCAATCAGAGGCAGAGATTGCATGCAGCTGGTCAGCATGCACATAGAGAGAATAGATAAAATCTTGTGCTTCTCACTTCCTCTGTGTGTGCTGACCATGGTCTACTCTGCCTCCAAAATCAACTAGTCAGTTAATGCCCTACTTTATAGGGGGTGGGTAGGTGTAGGTAAAGTTGGTGGCTTCTTAATACATTTGGTGAGGTAGGCATTTTATTGAAAATGTTAAGTTAATTGTATTATCACAAATATTATTTGCTTGTTACCTCCTTAATCAATAGACCCCCTAGTATGGCATGCAGTTCAAATGGCATGCGCCGTACAGATGAAAGAGTTTGGTTAGGTCAGTAAAGGTAAAAGATTATTTTCTTACTTGATAAAGGTTCATGGCACAGCAGCTGTTGGTTTTTTTTCCCATTTATTTATTTATTTATTTATTTTTTGTATAGTTGGTAAGATTTTTTCAAATTAAAAAATATCTTTATTTTATAATGTATATTCAGCTTTATTTCCATATTTTCTGTAATTAAAAGCTACATTTCCATGAGGTGCTGTTTGCCATAACTTTTATTTGTAAATATTAGAGGAAGGAATTCCTTGCAAGCGGTATAATTGCTGGGTGTGGAGTATCTACATGATATCCTTCCCTAAAATGAAAAGTGCTTGCTTCAGCTCTTCCAGAAGCCTCTATGATTACCCCATCAGCTGTACAAGGTCACTGGGTGAATAGGCCATAAAGAGATCATTTAGCTGGTTTGACTGCTGGAATGTATCTTACTAATGACCCTCACTGATGATTAGTAGAAATGATTTCTGTTCATGGGGCACCAGGTGGGAATCCTGAGGGCAAGGCCATGCACTGTTGACCATTGCTCATGTCATTAATGCACGGCTTAATCTGGTCATACACTTTTAGATCTCTGTCAGATATCCTTTTGATCTACCAACAACTATGTAGTGCAATGTAGTACAACTATGTAAAGGTGACCATACACGTGCCGATTTTTCGGCCGTTTTTAGCCCTCCCGACCGATCCGGTAGGTCGGTCGGGAGGGATTCAGAACTGTTTTAAAATCGGCTGAAAAGTCGGTCGGGTCCCGCCCGTGGATGCCCGATTTTTCGGGAAGACGGCAGCTTGTACATGACGGCAGCTTGTACATGACATATACAAGCTGCCGTTTTCCCGAAAAATCGGGCATCCGCGGTCGGGACCCGACCGACTTTTCAGCCGATTTTAAAACAGTTCTGAATCCCTCCCTCCCGACCTACCCGACCGGATCGGTCGGGAGGGCTAAAAACGGCCGAAAAATCGGCACGTGTATGGTCACCTTAATGTAGTATAGTGTCCTCTGCGATTGAACACAGGTAGACTTGATGGTTTAGAAAGTTCCTCATATTACATAGTTTTGGTAAAACAAAAGAAGATCTCAAGGAAATCTAAAGCTGGGCATACACGTCTTGATGAAGTTACAGATTACAGCAACGTTTGTTGCTTGAATCGGTTTCAAGATTTGAGCAATCCAGGCTTCCTTTAAGCAGGATTAACCAATCCTGCTGAAAAGAGCTTGGGTGAAAAGGTTTCCAGCATGTTGAAAAACCTTGCTTGAATTCTATTACTAAAGCCCCCCATACACGTTCCGATTTTTCGTACGAATTTTGGCCGACTGACAAACGGGGTCGGGAGATTAATCGGATGTGGAATTATGTACCCGAAAAATCGGTCGGGACCGCTTCGGACCTGTCCGTAAATTTTTGGTCGATCTGCTGTTAATAAATAGTGTCGGGCTGATGGATCGGTGATAATTCGAATTCCGATTTTTCGTGCCAGTCGACCGACCGACCATAACATTTTAGGTAAAAATCGGGTGACAGGATCGGACGAAAAATCGGTCGGGAGAATAATCGGAATGTGTATGGGGGGCTTAAGATGGGCTGGCAGCCGCTTGAGGTGCTGTGGCTCAATATCGGGCTAGCTCGTCCACAGTGTGATGACGTCATTGCACTGCAGGGGGGCTTGCTCAATTTTGCATTCTTCATCGAGCCTGGCTTAAACCCTAAATAATAGGTCCACTGGAGAAGAATCAGATAATGTCCTCACCCAAAGCTATACTCCTCATTTGTCCGACCTATAGCTGAATATACATTGACCATATACCAGTGTCCTCTTAGATGGTTAGTTATTCAATGTTTTCAGCCTAATAGAACAAAATTTTGTTTTGAATCATCTCAATCATGTAAAATAGAGGGAGGAGGTTTTTTTTAGTAAAGTTGTCAACATTTTTTATTTAGCCGTTTCAATACAGTAACTTTGTTAAGCCCCCCATACACGTTCCAATTTTTCGTACTAATTTTGCCCGACCGACCAATGTGGTCGGGAGATTAATCGATCGGAAGATTAATCAGATTCGGAATCGGTCGGGACCGCTTCGGACCTGTCCGTAAATTTTTGGTTGATCTGCTGTTAATAAATAGGGTCGGGCTGATGGATCGGTGATAATTCGAATTCCGATTTTTCGTGCCAGCCGGCCGACCGACCATAACATTTTAGGTGAAAATCGGGTGACAGGATCGGACGAAAAATCGGTCGGGAGAATAATCGGAACGTGTATGGGGGGCTTTAGATACTTTCACAAGTGTTGTGTGACGAACAATATGATAAAGTTTTAAAAATGGACATAAGACCCCTGTTTAGTTTGGGTTTTGGGTGTGCAGACCATAAGTCTGTTATTAGACATTATAGACAGTATATAGTTTTGGCTGTAACGAAGCTTGAAAAACCTTATATCTTTTGTCGTACTAGTCCAATCAGTAGCCTTCAGCTCCATTCGTTATCGCATCAACTTAAATATATTTTTTTGTTTTTATTGTGAAGTAGAAGAATGAAAGGACCATAGTTTGATTTATGTTCCTGTGTCTCTTTAAGGAGACTTTACTTATTTTTTGTTTCAAAGGGCTCAAAGGCTGTAATGTCTGAAGGCTTCCCTATTGAATAATTTTTTTAACATGTGTGTTTTCAACTTTTGTTTCTTTCCTGATGACAATTGTCTTCCTAATAGAAAAACAGACTGCAATAAAACCTGACTAACTCTAAACTCTTACCATTTTATCCAAAGTACATTTTTCCTTCAGCTATTGCCTTTTTTAAAATACTTTTCAAGCTATTCTCAATAGAGGAAATATGACTAGTTTGAAATCCGCTGTTACATTCCAAAAAGAGGCCTGGGCTTTCAACATAATCATGATCAGTTTTCAGAAACAGAACCATTTCCTGAACCACAAAGTTCTATAACACGGGGCAGTTGGCAAGCATAGTAAAATGTGAAACGCCAATTGTTCTTTTCCTTGTGCAGCTCTGTGATTACGGCTGACTGGGTTTTGTAAACAGGCTTTCCAGTTTCTTGAATGACTGAACTACTGCCTCATGTCTATACAGCAGCCATCATTATGCCATGTAGAAATAAATAGCAATTTTAATGTTGATTGATCAGATGTGAAAACATTGCTCACCTCCGAGCTGTACATTTCCCCAACTGTGTTACAGTAAAGAATTTTGAAAACAGTGACGCTATTGTGGCTTGAGTTCAGCATTTCAAAATCTGTATTTTGCAACGTGAAACCTTCTTGGCAGGGTATGGCCTTGTACAAGGGTCATTTGTTAGCACTGGGAAAATTTATATGCCAAGTGCACAATTTATGTTTGCTAAGCTCTTCTCTAAACACCGGTCTTAAGCAACTTTGTTCAAGTATTTAAAGGTGCATTCATCTTGGAGGTAGAAATTAACAATTCAAAAAACGTTCTGCTGTGCCTTACATCTGTCTTGTCATCTCCGGTGGATTTATGGGCAAAATAAACTGTCCGATATTAACCTAGGCATAGAGATGGATATAGATTACCCACCACACACACTTCTAGGGCCCTTCTAGTGTTATTGACACAAGGCACAATGACAACACTATCAGTTCTCCAGGCCCCCAGGATACCCCACATCAGATCCCAGACAGACCGAGAGTTGAGGGGTAGAATGGGTAAGCAGTAGACCAAGAGAGTTTTGTAAAGCCGGGCACACCATGGCTCGATGAAGAAACAGATTAGAGAAACATCGGGCACCGTGCATGCCACAACACCCGATGTTGCTCTAATCTGTTTCTTCATTTGAGCCATCCACAGTTCCATCGAGCAGGATCCGTTGATCCTGCTTGATGGAACTTAACCAAACAGGTTTCCAATGTGTGGAAAACCTTGGTCGAAATCCATTTCCTTGCGACAGCAAGTCTCCACCCAATGTAATGGACGGTTGCCAGCTGCACGGCACACAGACGGCTGTGATCAGCTAGCTGCAGGGGCATGGCCAGCACCTCTCTGTGGCAGGGAAGGGAGTGAAGGGGGCGCAGGGTGGCTGACTCTCTGCTTCTCCGGCTGGGGAGATGGCGAGATCCGAGGGACCACAGGGATACCGGGTCCCCATCGTACGGTAATTGATGTGCCTTAATTACCGTTCGATTGACCAGCTATCAATCACGATTGATCGCCGGTCGATTGCTCGGGAATGTACCCGTGTGTACCCAGCTTAAAGGTGAAATCTATGCTTCAATATAAACACCATATCAAATAAATACATTCATTTAAATTTAGATTTTGCTAATTATTTGAGCATCACCCCCCCCCCACCAAAACATCACCGTTGTTTCCATATATTTGTTACAGTGTGTTTATAGAAGTGTTTTCTGGTATTTGTTTGGTTTATATTTGCACAGCTTGCTCTGAAAATAGGTCTGTGCTTTTGATTGGAGGGAAGCCCAAGTATGTTGATATGTTATTCTAAAACATGTTCTCTCGCCATGCTCTACGAAACCGATCCGTTAATGTAAACAATGATATTTATAGACGCCAAAGGAAACAGGTTTTGTTTATGTGGGGCTTTCTCCCATTGTCCTTGAACTGGCCATGCAAAAAAAAAGCAGATTTGATGCACACATGTTGAAATTTCAGGTTAAGGCATGACATTTGTGCACGGCCATCTATATTAAAAATGACTAGAGACTGCTAGTAGGAAGACTAACTAGGAAGCCCACCTTGTGCTTCGGTTTAGCAGTACAAATCTTATGTTTTTTCTCCATTTGGTGTAGAAAGCACTCCAGATGCTTCCAGGTGAGATGTGTGGGCCAAGATGTGCTAACGGTGTCAGCTGCTCACAGACTATTTATAAAACTTTCCTATGGGACAGCCCCATTCTAACATTACATCTCTGGGTTAGATCAAGCCATCAGTCAAAAGCAGTAAGGTCACATGAAATTCCCTCCAGTGAAATTCCAGGGCTGCCCCATGTGCTCAAAGTACAAAATATTAACCATGAATTTAGACGATCTATAATGTTGGTAGGTCACCACTGTCCTATAAATCAGAACCATTATACTGACTTATAGCAGCTTCTAAATTTTCAATTCTAATTCTTCCATATAAACTTGGGAAAACTTCAGAGTTTTTAATGTGTTTACTACAAGTTTGGATTTCAAGTGATACCGTTTATTGGCTAACTGAACGGAACTTGCTGTATTCATCGATGGTTAACACGGTACAACAATCCACTATTACTAATGTGTTTACTGAAATTATGTATATAGCTGAATGCCCACTAATGATGTTTAATTTGGAAATGGCTGTAATTTTGATAAGGTACGGTGTGTTTAAGTTGAGGGTCACTAACTTTCTCACTAAGGCTGGCCACACACGGGTAGATTCCCGTGCAATCGACCGGCGATCAATTACAGCGTGGTGACGTCACCACGCTGTAATTGATCGCGGGTCAATCGTACAGTAATCAATGTGCACCACATGGGCACATCAATTACTGGACGATGGAGACCCGGTCCGTGGCTGGCAGCGCTGTACCTGAGCTGCAGACACGCACAGGCACTGACACAGCCAGCCCCCCCCCCTCTCTCCTCTCTTCTCCTCTCCTCCTCCTCTGGCAGCTATCTGGATCCATGTTGGCCACACCCCCTTAACACAGGCAGAGCCGTAGACGTGAATACACAGACACAGCCTGTGTTAGCTTCTCCGTTGTTTACACCGGCTCCAGCTGTCATCCATTGCATTGAATGGGGATAGCGCTGTCCCTATTCAATGCAATGGATTTCGACCAAGGTTTTCCAACATGTTGGAAACCTGTTGCTTGACGTTTTTCGAGCAGAATCCATTGTTCCTGCTCGAAAGGGACAGTGGATGGCTCAGATGAAGTGACAGATGAGAGTAGAATTGGGAGCCGTGAGCGCACACGCCACCCGATGTTCCTCTAATCTGTTACTCTATCAAGCCGTGTGTGGCTAGCTTTACACAGTTCTGCCTTTCATTTTTCATGTTCTCTATTAGTAAATTTTCTGTCCAATATGGAACTTGATAACTGGTCATTTTAGAAGATTTGACTGATTATATGACTCCCAGCATATTTATAAAATATCTGATACTATATATGTAGAAATGCTTTATGCTAAATTTACACAGTTGTTTCCCAGGCTACTGCAGACTGAAGTAACTGGGCGCTCCCACAGCAGCCTAGAAAGTGACAGCCCACGAGCACCTGCAAATCTGTGTAGGTGCTTCCAGTGATCTATATAAGCACCCTATGTCAGTTCTTTGGGGTGAAACCCTTATGTTGCGTTTGCTGGTCAGTTGCAATTATTGCTGGTTTATCGGGCAATTTTTAACTATAACTGTAAATGAGTCCTTAAGAATTGTGTCAGATTAAATAATCTGTTATTTGAACAGCTGCTAAGTGATTACGTAGGCAAGGGACAAATAATGCTTTTCTGTATACAATAGATTGCCCAATGGGTGTTAAGCAGGGTACAGACGGTTTGACATATGAGCCGTCCGATGTTCCCTGCAGCAGCGTGATGAGCTCTGCTCTCTCTCCCAGCTCAGCCGATGCTTTGCATGGAGACCCGCGGTTTCCATGTAAAGAAACAGACATCGGCCGTATTTAGCAATCATGTCCGATATGATTGATTTGGTCCCGCTTGAAAACAGCGATGGCTACATATTATATGGGCCAGATAGATGGCCGTGAGCTTGCACGACGCTCGAAACGACTATCGATCTGACCCATATCTTCTTGTCTGCTTTATTCTTCAAGGACCTTGTTCTATATCTCTGGGATTAATGACCAGGTCTCATCAGCAGAAAGTTTTGCTTTTGGAGAATGTTGACAAGACTCCAAGCTAATATGGTCATACTTCATGTACAGACATGTCTCCTGAGGATTAGATTGGCTTTACCATATAGTGTTAGCTAGCGAAACCTGTTCATCTGGCATGGGAGGACTTCTCTGGGTATACTGGTGACAGGTAGGCTGACCAGCAGTAAACAAATATTTGTTGTCAGGTTGTACAGTTTAACTTGTTTAACCTGACCTTCTATGTTCATCTGAGGAGAGAAATGTTATATTAATAGGTTTAAACTAAACCTCCAAGTCTATTTTTCTCATTGTAGGTGGTGTGGAGGTTGGCGGCAAAAAAATCTGTAAAACTGATCCTCCAGCCAAAGATTTGTGGGACAAATGTTAGTACTTTTATCATTGGTGGCTCATGCAGTAAGCTTTGTGCAATGAACGTGTTTGTTCTCTTTATGATATAAAGTTTACCTAAAGTCTTTGAGAAAATCATATGCAGTAATGGTAAACGTTAAAGTTCTGTTTTATAATATATTTCACACCATTGAACAGTTGTTATTTTTTTCTGTAAATGATTAACGCATTGTATGGCTTGACCACCTTTGTCTGTGAAGTTTGTGAACACAAGGTGTGTATCTTGACAATTTGAATAACGTATTGGTTCTGACAATAGGATAAGTTGTGGCTTGTGTACGAAGCATACGAATGCCTATGCATGTTCATCATTCTGAAGTTAGAATACAAAGTCATATATAAATTGTATAGGAAATATTGTTACCTATTTAGAAAAAAACATGGGTTGCTAGTAATACATTGACCAGCTGCAAAAATTCTGCTAACCCAATCTTGATGGTTCTCGGTAAGAACTGGCTTTCATAAAAGGTTAAGTACATTATTAAAAGTGGTATTGTATACTTGCAGGAAATCAATATTTGTCAGTACAGCTCTGTATGCCCTATAGTGTGTTACATTGCCTTCAACTTCCTGAAATGAGAGCTTTTGAGAGCTTTCAGAACATGTTATAACATCTGCCCCCTCCAGGCACCCCTGACACTCTGAGGTAATATCTGCCCCCTCCAGGGCACCCCTGACACTCTGTGAGGCAATATCTGCCCCTTCCAGGACACCCCTGACACTCTGAGGTAATATCTGCCCCCTCCACAGGGCACCCCTGACACTCTGTGAGGTAATATCTGCCCCTTCCAGGACACCCCTGACACTCTGTGAGGCAATATCTGCCCCTTCCAGGACACCCCTGACACTCTGTGAGGTAATATCTGCCCCCTCCATAGCAACCTATTGTCCTATCTCTGCAATAGAGTATATGAAAGTATTAATGTATTGATCTGCAATAGCCAGCATAAATATGTAAATCGGGTAAAAAAATTCTCACCAATGTTTTATAATAACATTGCATTTAAGCAATGAAATGATTTACAGATGGACATGATGTCTAATCCTCATAAGCAGGTCTAGTAGTCTAATGGCATATTTGCACATATCATTGCTCAAGCCAGGAAAAAAGGAATAAACGTGCAGATGTTTACTTTAGCTTGGAAAGGGGGACATAATGATCTGGGAGCTAAATTTGGACTGTCACTCCAAGGGATGGGGAGTTGAGTACGTTTAATAAGCAACACGACTGTCTGCCAAAGACATTCATCCGTTAAAACCAGTAGGACAAAACAGTTTTCCATTTGTTGTCTAGTCAACATTTTTACCTGTTATGGGTTAGTCTGTATTTAAACAGTCATAGCAAAAGGCTTACACTCTGCAAACAATGTGGTATTGGCCATCTGCATTTTTTTTTATTTCTGGTTTTCCCTATAGGGTTTACAGGTCTCATGCCAATATGGCTACCCATCTGTAAATTTCTAATGGATCAGAAGCCCTGCATGTTAAAAGCACAAAATTGATATAGAGTGCTTACCTTCAAAGAGCCTATGTAGTCAAACTTCAAACCTCTTACACTTTAATTTTATTTCAGTATTTCCCATCACGATACAGCATGGAGCTTGTTCTGTTCATCAGCATAGTCAATCACCATTACTTTCAGATCAGTGACAGGTTTATCCTTAGCTTCAGTAGGCTTCTTCCTTCTGGCGGGAGGATAAAATGTTTTTTTTTTTTCCATACTAGTTTTCAATTACAGATTTCTTTCCACCTCTTAATTACAATACAATGATCTCATTTAGGATTATTTTACACATTGTCATTTTCTAAGCTAGCCAAGGATTATCCATTGCAAGTAAGAAGGGATATGCCAAGGATGTGCCTACAGGCACCAGTGATGAAATCTGTCCCTGAATGAGGGCATGGGAAATTGGATTATGAGATTAACAAAAACATGATGAGTACTAGTGGTGCGCTCTTGTGGTTCCTGTATACTTGGTTAAATTTGGATAAGGTGAAGGTTTATGTCATTTCTGGACCAATTTACTAACAAACCAAAGTTTACAAATTATAAAATATATTAAGATTACTTTATAAATATGTTGTGTCATGTTTACATATGGTAGAGTTAATTAAAGATGATCTGGCCTTTGAAGAGTATCCTAGACAAATATTGAGGCACAGCAGTGGCAGTTTTTCTACCAACACCACAGGAAATGGTGAATATGTATGAAGGGAAGAGCCTGTAGATTCTTCCTCACATCTTTTAAATATAAATAAGAAAATTAAAAGCTAAAGGCGGTTTCTTTTCTTTTGTCAATCTACTCGCTTTAAATAAAGTACACCTGTCGTAAATGAAATATGGTTACTTTCATTATCTTTCTAAATACTAGTTTCCTGGCTGTTTTTAAGGCCTCAGTACAATCATATGTCTACACTCATTGAGAAACTACACATGATATTGAATGGGCTTGTTTAAATCAAAATGCATGTTGATGAATAGGTGTGAATGGGGTCTTGAGGATTTCCATCCATGTTGAAAGCCTAGGCACATAGTCTTACCATAACCACTGAATGAAAGGATTTGTCATTTTGAATCAAGAAAAAAGATGAATTCTTTAGAGAGGAAAAATAACTATTGTGAAATTAATTTCTATCAGAGTCCTATGGAGTTTTAATAGGTTCCTAGGCCTGGTATAGAAGAACATTTTTTTTCCTCTTTTGCATTAAGCAACAGTAATCCAACTATCCCATGATAGAGGAAAGCCTGGCACTGCCTTCATGCCATATGGCCTGCATATAAATTATAGCACAATGTAAGCGAGTGTTGTGCATACAAATGATGTATAAATGGTCATAACATTTTGCTTTATATATATGGCTGTCAGTTTGTATGAGCTTCATGTCTTAAAGGGAACCTCTAAGGACCAATGTATGAGAGCTAAAATTGTTGACTTTATTCCAGGTCAGTTGTTTTCTGGGTAATGGGGGCTGGGTGACACATAGAAAGGCCATATCTCTAAGTGAAACCTGCTGCTATAGCCAAAAATGCAAGGTGTCTATGTATCACTGGTTTGTGTTAACCTATATGACAAAGGATAATGCAAAACAGGCAGCAGTATGTTATCATTAGCAGCCCATGCATATGGCTATCGACAAGTTCACTTTATATGGAAGTAAACAATGGCAGTGGCCAAATTTGAGTCTACTTTTCAGTTGATGTGAATGGCCAAGCACCTGACGCAGCAGAATATGGAAGCGCTGGCAGCACGATGACCTTTGCCCAAAGTGGTTTTGTCCTTGTGACTCCCTGGGACATCTAAGCCTATGTGTAAGATTATGTCCAGTTAGTACAGGACGATCAACCAAAAGCATCTTTAGTTACAAGTGCGGTTGAGCTTGATAGATGATATGCGCAGCTGTTTAGTATTCCTCCTTTTTAGTGTAATGGCAAAGCGCCACAACCAATATTGTATTACCTCTCTAAAATTAGTTATCTAAATTGTAGTAGGTGTATGGACATGACTGATGTGGAGCATGTACAATTATCCCATCCCAGCTGAGCGAAATTCATTAAGGATACTGCGCAGCTAGTACAATTAGTCCATTATGTGATGATCAGTTTAAGTAATGACTGTACGTATTGCATATAATTCTCCAATATATAGTTCTGTGATCAACAGTTTGAACACGTGTTATAAATAATATTGTTCCATCATAAACTCTTTTCTTGATTTGTTATTTCTTTATTGTTTAATTCCAAAATGCAAATGTCCAATCTGTAGGCTAGGCTGACTGGTTGCCTTCTCATGATGTCATCATGCTGTAAATTCTTTTGGATCATGAGAAGATCCTGGTTTTGCACAGTGAATTCAAAGGCTTTTGAAAACCTGACCTGACATGAAAGTGTCCTTTTGCAAATGCTAGTTGTCTGGCTGTAATAGCTTCAATACATTGTTTATGACTTATATAAAACAAGTGTGCAGGCTGGACTGAACAGCACTGGTTTACCATAAAGCAGTGGTTCCCCCAAATTTCCCTGCAGGGCCCCCCTTTTCTAGATAGGAATAGGATAGTGCATCATATACACACGCACTTACACACCAATCTTGAATAGGCATGTATCATTCTCACACACACTACATACATTCTGCTGGTCCCTCCCACAGGCTTCTGTTTGGCTGTCAGTGGTAAGGGAGGGGCACTCTGTGCATTCGGCAGAGGGAGAAGGGAACAGACAGCGTTGTGAGCCAGTAGAAAGCTGGTTGCTCCAGTTCTCACCTTCCCTCTGACTGTGCTGGTGATGGGTTCTCACAGAGAAGGTTTTGGAGTGCCACCATGGTTGCCCCTTCTAGGTGCACCCCCCAGTTTGTGAACCACTGCTTTAAAGTATGGGAAAAGCTAGTAGATTAAAGTCAAACTAGGTTTACAATTCTATTTTATACTTGTGCACCTCATTCCTGTAGCACCTTTCCAATTTATATAATGAGAAATTTATCAGTGCATGAACCTGTGATCTGCTGTACTTAGGAGTTGTGCATTAGGAGGCAGAGGAAAATATTTTTGAACAAGAAGTGATAATGGAACGGCAGAAGCCAGTGTCTTATTATTGATACTACTAATTTTCTGATAAGAATCCAGCACAGACTGGGCTCTGGTAGCTGTAGCTGTTGTACAGTCCAAGGCAATACATTAGAGCTTTGTCTGGACAAGTTATTCTGGACTACCCACTGATTTGTCCTGATAGGAAGTGACATTCCTTGTTATCTGTCATCCTGCCAGATTCTCGCTACACTTGCTGACTTGGCTTGCTGGGCTAATTCCTCAACAAGCACACTATGCCCAAGTATTCCTCTCAATTGTTTATCTGCTGTTACCAGTCCCATGTGAGCACCGATCTTAACGACAACATCCATGGGAAAAAAAGAAACCTGTATTAATAAAATGTATAAAGTCAATGGGTATTAACATATACATCCACAAGTGTCCAGACATTTTATAGGACCAGTTTATTTGCTAGTTAAAAGATATGTGGTTGGTTGGTGTAGGTCGTAGCTATAGACTTCTCTCGTCTCTCCAAGTGTCCATACACTGGTCTATGGGTACAGCAAGTCATTTTATATATCAGTAGTTTCAGGATATTGATTGTTTGCCTGGAATATTTTGGTCCACCCATCAACAATCACAATGCATAAAAAGGTAAGGAGTTGCCTCCAAGAAGTGTCCCCAGTATCATCCATAACTATCATCACGCTCTTCAATTCATTTGATGCTACTCTTTGGCATGTAAATGAAATGGAAGTTCGGGTTCGGGTCTTGGAAATTCTAATTGAATGCAATTTTTTTAAACCCTGACATATTAGTTTCCTGCTTTGAAGCGGGCTGAAAAAAATCATAGAATTTGAAGAAACAAGTTATTCTAAATAATAACTAAACATTTGTTTTTCTGTTATATAAATCAGACAAGTATACTTCTAATTGCAAGAAATAAGGCCCCCCATTTCGATTCACTATAGTACAAGACACATTTCTCAGCTTCATTATTAATAATCAGAGGGAGTTTGTTCCTTGTTTGCTTCTCTTTGCTTTCCTTAATTGATATAGTGTGTTATTTTCCTCTCAGTTAAGGACGCACGGTGTCCTGACTTTTCCCCCATTAGAATGTTGTGTTCTGGCCATACTCATGTTTGAATAAATATTATTGCCTGTGTGGTTTACATAAAAGGTGTGGGCAATGTAGAGTTTCCTGTAAGGAACACAGTACTTTTTCCATCCTCATCTGAACTCAGATTCTTTACATCTTTTACTGAATGTAAAGTGCTACTCCAGATGAAAAAACTTTGTGTCCATTTAGCATGGAATAGGGCAGGATTTTCTCAGGCAAATTGTCCTATCACACACCACCTGCCCTCATGATAAGATGGAAGGTCACATTTCAGATATGCACACAATGCATGTCCAGCTTAAGGATGTTACATTAACAATATCTACTTTCTAAGCATAAACAACTTCATTTCAAGTGCAAAAACACTGTTTATTTTCTTTAAAGGAGTCATCAAGAAAGTATCGGCTGGTGGCAGATATTTGATGTCACTTCAATGTATAGCTTTTATTAGCTGTACTTAAAACAGGATTGCTGACTGTGGTCCTGTTGTTGTCTTTTTAATATCTTTCTGAGCTATCTTTGTGGTTTGCTTGTGCCACGACTACCCATGGTAACCTTCCTGCCATCTATATAGCCAAGCCAACTATCTTCTGTTTCCCCGCCTCCTGGTATTTAAGCTCAGAGGGTGAAGTTTGTGTTACTGGAGCTGGAGAGGCCGTTTATGGTCCGCCTAAGGTCCCCACACATGTATCGAGTGGGGGCCGACAGATCAGCGGGGTAGTGCAGCATGATGATGTTGCTCACAGCATCGGCGGGCACCATTTGTGTGCCGGCCGTTAATTTCAATGGGGACGCTCGTCCCCATTGAAACTTATGGCATCGGCCAGAGATTTACGGACATGTCCATTCTCTGGCCAACCAAGCTTTGGTGTGTCAGGGATCTGTCCCCCCATGTGGGCACCCCCGAGCGGCGGACGATTTTGTCAGCTCTGCCTCTGCCCAGGCTCAGCGTGAAGGGGGCGGAGTCAGCACTCTTTACTTGGTACAGGGAGAAGCAGGTTGGATGGATTTCTGCCAAGCTTCTAGCCTGGGGAGAACTGCTACCCGGAGGTCCCCATTAAACGGGAATCAATGTGCCCATGTGGTGCACATTGATTTCCATTCAATTAATCCCTGATCAATCACAGCGTGGTGACGTCACCATGCTGTTATTGATCGGGGGTCGATTGCACAGGAATTTACCTATGTATGGCTAGCTTAAAGGTGTATGGGGTCCCTTAGATTTTCAACTATAAGACACTTGTTGAGACACAAATATAGCAAAGGTTTATTGTAACCATGCCAAAACCTGCACCAGTACATATACATTTCTTTGTTTTTCAAACACATTTTTTCCACATAGTATAAAAGTTTCTCCGGGCCTTTAAAAGCTCCTGATAAAAGGCCAAATGTATTTAGGGTGGTAAGATGTACTGTCCTCTGTATTTCAATGTATTCAGCCCATTGGGTTTTAGTAAGTTTCACATTTTGTTCAATACATTTTGCCTATGATAGACTAGAAATACATACATTTGAAGCACTTAAAAACTGACTTCAAAACATGTACTGTTTAGGTAAGCCTGGGTTTTGTTCCAAAAAACTTTTCCTAAAGAGTCTAGGTGTATATACAGCTTGTTACGCAAAACTTCCATAGAAAAATAGCTGCAGGAAAATAGGTATCTGGCTCTGAAGTTAATGGAATTGGCTTCCAGCCTTTGTTATGTTGCTATGGCTTTTCAGAGAACTTGGATGGTGACAATGAGGGGAAAAAGTGAGAAAACATTGCTCAAAAATCCATGGTAAATTCAAACTGTTGTCTTGTGGTGTATCCTACAGACACTGTACTTATTCGTAATGGTAAGCCACCATTACCTTACCATTGTTGATTAAATAAATGTGTATTTTATTATATCATCTCCAAGGTTATGTAATTTAAAACCTGAACTTTAAAAAACTATTAATTGGTTCATAAGGCCCTTTCACCCCCCTTTCAGCTTCAGTAGTTTCTTTATCAGCAGTTTTCTTTATTTTTTCAGATTGATTTGAAGAACCATGTTAAAGATTTATTAAAATTCAAAGTGTACTGGATTTAATGGGCAAATACAGGATAAATCTGAGGACATAATGACATGTTAACATTGTTACAGAATATGGCTGTTTGCCTTGCATTGATGCTTTGTTTATTGTTCTGGTTATTGGTGTATTGATGTTTTTTTCTAACAGGATAAGCTTCAACCAAATCAGTTGTATGTTGCATATGGATGCTAGTAACTTCCTTTTGGCCATGGTGGACTACTAGTGAAAGGAGTGAATAATACTGAAGCTGGGCATAGATGTCTAGATTTCATGCCAATTTCTTGGCAGATCAACTGTGCGTGATGAAGTCGTGCTAAGAATTGGCCGTGCACCCTTTGTGTGCTGGCAATTACTTTAAGATAATGAGATCGACCTAAAAGTTACAGACGTTAGATTTGCGGCCAATTTTGCGGTAGTCACGCCACAAGTGCGCACGGCAGTAAAACTGTGGCTAAATCGCCCATAAATATAACTGTCTATGCCCAGCTTTACAAATACAAAATATATCTAGGTGAAGAGAGGCTCTATATGAGCCCACAGTGGGGCAGCAGACAGCAACATCCATCCACGGCATGAGCAGGTCTCCGTAGCTTACTTTTCTTGTTTCTGATGTGGACATTGGGGTACATGGTGTCATGGTTTGCCTGGCCAGTTGTTTCACAGTAAGCTCTCTTTCACACTAATCAGCAGGATTAAAGTTGATCGAGAAACATAGACAGGGGGTTATCTTGCTAGGTATAACCTAGCCAAATAAAAGATTTATGAACCTATTTAAATGACATGGACCTTTTTTTAGTTCAAACAAGTGATAACATTTTTCGTTTACTGACCTAACCAGGAATGCAGACACATGAGTTTGTAGGCTTTGTGGTCTGTTGTAAGAACTGATTTGACGGAAGAAATATCCCTTCCTTACCTAATCCTCTTATTTAAACTAGAGATCAGACCAGCTCATGCCTTTCTTTTCAGCTTAGCTATACTGAGCCTTTTGTTACATGTATGTGCTGTTCACTGGTGGGATAGCAGTGGGATGTCAAACAAGTGGAACCTATATCATTACCATGGCCCATAAAGCAAGGGGAGGTCATTGGCACCATCTTCAAATTTTGTTAATACTTATAACCTAACTTTATCTAGACAGTTGGCAGCAAATTCGATTTGTGTGCCGGCCCAACTAATTTGAATGGCCGGGAGTTTACCGTTATGTTCACCGTGCGATCCCACATGCGGCAGATTCCTGGTTAATCTGACCAGGTGGGCGCACCCGATTTTCTGCAGACTGGCCGCCTACCGATTGCAAGAATGCGCAGGGCGGTCGATCGGCTTAGGAATCAGGCAGCAATCTGCCCGTCTATGCCCTACACTGGGAGGTTGTGAGATCATTCCAGCTTATTTCAGTGCTATCATTACTAACATAGACAATGGGAGTGACGGTCTTAAAGTTAGTACTAAGTGGGAGGTGCACAATCCCTTCAAACATGTTATTCTTTTGGAAATTAATAACCTACACTTAAGGTGGCCATACATCATTCAATTATCAAGAAACTATTGTTTTAAGTAGATAATTTTTTAGCTGAACCGATCAACCAAAACTGATTCTAATAGAACATAAATGGATCATGCAGTAATGGAACATGTTAATAAACTTCAGTTGATCGTTCAAGTATCTGACAGGTTTTCTTGGTATTTCGATCACTTTATATCCAATGGTACTATGGAGCATGTGCACAGAACTAAAAAAAGGAATCGATCGATTGTGAATCGATTACACTGTTTTCTGAAACTTTTGATCGATCGTTCAGAAAATCAAGCGGCATATGCCTAGCTTAAAAGAGAGCAAAACAAAGAGACTGCAGATTCCTAAATTAACCTAAGGCTTTGTGCAGTGAAGCAATAAAATAATTGGGACATTTTGGGTATGTTGTACTCTAAAACAATACATGACCTCTGCCTCATCTTATCAGAGTGACAAAGAAGCAACATTTAATTATAGTGCCAGTCCTAAAGCTAGGAACACACGGCTCGATTTAAGCATACAATCGATGTAAGATTAGATGAAGAACCTTGATTTTGGTATTTTATCGATTGTACCGTGTGCGCTATAGTGTCATACAATGGTAGTACAATATCGATGTAGAGAACATCGATTATTGACTAAAATCGTCGATGCTATTGATGCCCTACAAACAGTAAACTATCACTTCATCGAATACAATTGTACGTTGAAAATGAAAAAGTAGTTTGATCATGGTACAATTCGACGATAATTTTCCAACTAGTCCGATCACATTTCAATCGATGTAAAGCTCTTCATCGAACAATTATCGTCGATTGTACCAAAATCATAGCGCGGACACATGGTACAATCGATGTAAATTTTCATTGATTGTACGCTTAAATCGAGCCGTGTGTTCCTAGCTTAAGAAATCATGGATCTAAATAAAAAATATTTTAAAATAAAACACCTAGAACACCTTTTTCAAACAAATATGTATGCTTTATCAGTTTTTCGGAAATAAAAGTGGGAGTTGTTTTAAGTAAACATTTGTGTGCTGCAGTGTGCAGCATTTCATTGATGTCTGTCAGTGTGATCTATAACTGATCGATTTATGAGTTGGTTGCCAGTAGAGCGGCGCCTTCTGATTCAGAATGCTGATATTCCGGCAACATGTGGCCACTGGTGCATCAAGAAACATCAATTTGCATTGCTTGATTAATTTCAAAGCACCTGGATAATTAGATCCCAAAGGTGGGAGCTTACTTCTGCCGAGCCGAAAAAAGCAAGAAAAAAAAAAAAGTGTCTGTTTAACTGTAATTGACAACAGCAGCTGAAACAGAGACCACTGATTGTTGTATGTCCTATTTTCACAATGCAAATGTGTCTCCCGACAAGTTTTCTTCCTGTGCCTGCTGTTACACATTTACAGAATCACAATGATTATTTTTTTTTCCTCCTTTGCAGACATCTGTTGTGAAGCTGGAATACAAAACCTGATAGTGTGCCCGTTACTTAGCAACCAGATCTAAGAATTCTCCATTATAATCTCTCCCAGGCCACAAATTCATAATGCATCTCTGCCACATGTTCAGCTGTAAAATGTCACGTCAAAGCCCTGCCTCCCTCGCCGTGTTATGAGCTGCTACAACCATAGAACGCTCCTGTGTTCAACGCTTCTCATTCACATCTCCCCCCTACGGGAAGCGACGTGGTACAATGGTCACCCCCTGATTTCATAGACCCAGAGAGATACATATATACAATGATTGGGTAACCCACCCAAGGATTGTTACTTTTCACTTCTACTAATGTCACAATTTAAAACACTGCACTTATCAGCCCTTCCTTTAAATTAACGTAATGTAAACCAACTCTCCACGGATCCATACTGACAGATCTGCTATAGCAGGTGTGTGAAACTTTGGCCCATGGTGTAAATATATTTGGGCTGAGAAATGGAAAATGTTATTTAAAAAATTTATTCCTCAGATATAATTTATTTGATATTGCATGTGTAAACCTTTAAAATGGGTTTACACATGTAGCTTTTTTCGTTCGTTCAAGAAGAATGAACAATTTTTTGGTTGATTAAACAATAATCTAGAACGCCCAATGTGTTCAATAGAGAAATCATTCGAAAGGTAATCGAACATGTTTGTAAATTTTTATCTGTCGTCGTTATTCCAAATGTATTTTCATTAGATATCGGGATGGACAAACAAAAAATGTTATGATCGAACATAAAATCAAATTGGCGGTTGATGGTAGAAAAAATCTACACGTGTAAACCAACATTTAGATCAGTTTCCTTTAGATCTACCAACAACTATATCATATAGTGGCCTCCCTGATAGAATACAGGGTTATCGGACATGACCGTAAATCACGGTTGATGTCCATTGCTTTGGATGAGGACCACGGGTAGATTGGGTTGGTTGAAAGGATTGGAGTTAATGTCTACAATAAGATGCTCTTGTTTAATGTCTTACAGCTATTATGAAAATAATGTATGCAGTATTTTTTAAGATTATAAGACGTTTCGCTGTAAAGGATGCACCCTCATACCGGTAAAAATACCAGGGACCTGCAGTTCTGCCGGTCGAGCGCCTTCAACTGGCAAAGCTGGAGTTAAAACAGACAAGGGAAGCTGTCAGTGGCTTCCCCCGCCTCCTGGTCCCGCTCTGCAGAGCTGTATGGGAGCGGACTAAAGTAAGGGCTTGTTTCCATTGATGCGATCCCGCGCGTTTGTAGCACGGCAACCACGCGGCTGAACGCATGGCAGAGTAGTCGCGCGTTTTCGCGACGCGATTTTTTTTTAATGCAGATGTGGTTGGGACGCGGATGCGTTTAAAAACGCTGCAGCTAGCGTTCAGAAACGCGCACAACCGCACCAGTGGAAACTATATTGAAGTTTCCAATGGATGCGGTTGTTTGCGCTTGCGGCCGCGCGGCTACAAACGTGCGGGATCGCATCAATGGAAACAAGCCCTCAAGCAGCTGCTCTCATATAGAGATCTGCAGAGGGACAATCCATTCATGGCTAGATGATCTGTCTGCAGATCTGTGTGTAAGCTGCAGCTTCACTCTGCTCACATGCATTCACACTATAAGACGCACTTATTTTTTACCCATGGTTTTGGGGAGTGGTTAAAGTGTGTCTCTTTCACATCCGTCGGGACCCCCTCCGCTAAGTGGATCACATACACTTTGCTGGCCGGCTCATGCTGTGTTCCGACATCCGCTGATGCAGGGGTTCAATGGACTCCCTTACGTTCAGCCCTGCATCAGCAGAACAGCTCAGCGCTGTGACAGAACAGTATCCGCCGAGCAGGTAAAGTCTATGTGCTCCGTCGGGACCTCCCGCCAAGCAATGTGCTTAGTAGAGGGGATTCTGACGGATGTGGAAACCCCCTTAAGAAATATTATTAGCCCTGCCCAGTTCACCTCTGCGGACTACAGAAACCTCCACTCGTGCAGGATGTAAAAAAGGGGAGTAGAAGTTGTTTTATAGGCAAAATCAGGGCATGCTCCAGGCTAACAATGCTGTTAGATGAAGTAAATTATGCAAGTTGAAGATAGGGTTTTTATATCTCCATCTTTTCTACTCCATCCCCTAGTCCGTTCTTCTTTTGTCTTCACTGAGTACATACTTGTTGGCAGCTAGCCATACAAGGCATGAGTAATTGAGATGTTGTCATTAGAAAAGCAGAGGTGTCAGCTTCTGTTTTAATCAGCAAACAAAACAGCAAGGTGGTATTTGTTTCATTGTCCTTTTGTTATATATATGACAACGTTTGTAGCACAGTTAATCCGATCTCCCCGCTATGCCATTTTTAATACTACTGCAGCAATTCAGTTTCCAGTTTCCTAGCAACCCGAGAGCTCGGGCCTGATGTGGCGTAGCGCTGTGCTCATAGCCGAGGCCGGTGTCTGGTGGTTGCCAGGCAGACGTGTGACACCGCTGATCAAAGTGTATGAAAACATGGAAGCTTTTATAGAACACAGTGAGACTGTAGATGAGAAAATACATTAGCACTGGAGAAGAAAAAAGAATGCGAACATTTTCTTTATACACTGCTCCTGTGGTATGGAAGCTGGATTATATCTAGAGCGAAGGACATGGCAACAAATTAGGATTAAACATAAATACAGTTAAGATTGTTGTCAATGGCATCCTACAGTATAAAACTATACTGTTGCCTTGGAGAAAAGCTTCACATTTATTTGTTTGCGTCATGGGAATGATTGGCCACAGCTATTAGAATCTCCCAAAATCTAAAGAAAAAATTTCATAAAAGGAACCTTTTCCATAAGTAACCAGCTGTTTTTTCGTCTGCATTCTTGGGCTGTCTGGTCACCTCTCTGAAACCCACTAGTCCTCACATTGATTGAATGAAGGCCTGTTCTTGCCGCCTTTACCAAACAGTATATTGGTCTTTGTTTTCTAAATCATTAACAAAGAAACAAATGCTAGCAAATATGAACTAAAAGAAAAGAATGAGGCCTAGCAGTATGATCCAGTGCTGGCACGTTCTTCGGCTCTCTCTACGGCTGCCAAGTGTTGGGCTTGCTTATCTTTTTTGACGCAGGCACCTCAGTTCTTTTTGCCAAAATAAATAAAAGCTAGTTGTTCATTGCAAAAGACATGGACAAACGTTTCCAGGACTCACAGACAGGACCCAGAACAAAAATAGCTCCAGTGTTCTGTTTCTACATTTACAGTCTTCTATTTATTTATTTTTTAATGTTCATGCTGTGTACCACACACAGCGAGGCGTTGTGCCAGCAATGGTAAACATCCCACATCTTCAGAAATAGTGTTAAACTTTTCTGCTAATTAAGTCAATTATAAATGTTTTATGAAATGGGACAAATGCATTAAGGCAAAAATTAAGCCCAGAATACACGGCTCGATTTTAGAGCCCTTCGAGATACCTCAGCAGCTGCCGACCTGCCCCGATATCTGCTGCCAGTAGGCAGCCCGGGTGAGACTTTGGATGGGGATAGCTCCATATGGACGGTATAATTTAGAGGTGTTAACCATAGCTGCAAAAGTCACCACAACCCAATGGCAATATTAACTAGAAGTAAAAATGACCAATGACATATGTGTTCATACAGCCCATGGTATATTGCACTCAATTGATGTTATCACATGTGAATATCTGTCTCAGGCGTATAATGTGAATGTTTGACTTCCCCATGACTACTGGGCAAAAAAAGAAGTTTCTTCCCCTCTAGAAAGTGATGGCATTTCAATCTTTTGTACGGAGTAGACACTTTTTTTTTTATCCTCCCTCTAGAAAGCTATGGCATTCCAGTCTTTTGTACTGGGAAGACATTTTTTTTTCCATCCGTTTGTCATGGTTGTCAGCACACATTGTTTCTAACAGGAATTCCTCCCACTGCTGCTGCTTATACTTGGCATGGGACAATGGGAATTATGTCCAGGAAATCTCCACATAATAAGACTGTCCGAATATATGTTCAGGCTTCAGTTTTTTGGGAACATACTCTGTTTTTTTTGTCTAGAATTATGTAACATAGAGACTTTTGAGATTTTTTAACCGAAAGTGGATCAAGCATAGTATATTATATCTGATATATCGCAGCATATTGAGCTCCTGTATAGGTTATTCAAAAATCATTGTTCTATCCTATAGGCCAGCTTTAACTCAACAAGGAAGTTGGCATTCAGAGGGCTTGGAGCATGTTTCTGTTATGTTTGGGTGATCCTATTTGGGGGGCATGGCAGTCCCTATTCGAAGTTATGGCAAGCACACAAAGGGTGCTCGGCCGATTCTCGGCACTAGCAGTCGTGCGTGCTGATGTCATCACGCCCAGGCGGTCGGCTGGGCAGTCGACGGGAAAACGACCCGTCTATTCCCAGTTAAAGACACTTATTACTTTTTTCAATGGTTTCATGGGTTAAGGTTGTCCATTTGCATCAGCAGAACAAGGCTCTTTTGACATATCCATCATTCTCATAACTCTAATGCCGAGCATACATGGCTCGATGCCCATACGATTGAGGGGCCGTTTGAAATCGAGCTGCAGCACTTCTGTTCATCTATCTTCGATACTTTGGATGGGGGACCCTCAGTCTCCATCCACAGTAATGGAAATCTATTACAAAATCAAGCCGTTTATGCCTAGCTTATTCCCTCTTGAAATGTAAATGGCCACATACATTTTTTGTAAAGCATTTTCATTGATTGGCATGCAAATACCATAAGGTTAGGCATTTCAGATACTCTATTTTTCTTTGCTGTTATATGCACACTGGTCTCTTTAAGTAAAATTCATAATTAAAAGAATAAAGTTTAAAACACCTCTGTACTCACTTTCCCTCCTTGAGAAAGTGGTATTACTCCATCCTCTTGTTGGACATGTTGCAATACACATTTCATCAATACAATTGTTCACAGCTTTCACAGGGGAACCAGTGAGCTTACGAATAAACCACAACATTCACTGGAGTGTTTGTGTAGCGCCTGCTGACGTCAGCACTTCTTTCTTTTCCTTTTTTTCTGTTCTTTGAGCCCACTTAGCTGGTTAAGAAAGGAAATGTGATAGCTGGACAGCTATGCAACAAAGTATGTCATGGAGTTTGTGTGAAAGGCGCTTATGACACTTGAGGAATTCATAGCTTCTTGTAAAGAGATGAATATCCAGCCGTTAGCAGGCAACTTGCTTATTCAGGGCTTATTCATACTCAAAGCTTTAGCAATTCAATGGAGCTAAAAAAAAAAGATTTTCTTTGTAGTTGATGATTTTGAGGTGTATATCCAGGGGTGCACATAACTTTTTTTAGTGCGCTACTCAGATGAGTACCAGGAGATGGTGTTTGGTACTCACCCCTTATGTATGGGGTCTTCCTCACTGTCTCCCTCACTTTCCTCTGCGTCAGCCTCCTGTATGGTAGATTCTGCTGCAGATGGCCTCCCTGTTCCTGATTGAGTTTCCGATTAGCTGTCTCCATCAACAGGTCACCAGCTGGCTTTGGGTCAAATTTAACTCTCACAGTACAACACTGTTTGAACCCCCAGATCTCATACCTCAGTAGTGTAACCCTGAAATTGGGTTAGTAACTTACCCCTGAGACTACCAGCAGTCCAAATGTCAACCTTTCATAATCCTATTTCAGCTGTCACACCATGCTTTTCTCTTGTCAGATTTCACCCTTACATATGCCTACTCTGACTTTCATTGCCCAGACCTCCAACACCTTTAGAAGTCCAATCTTTTTTGGATTAGTAATTTACACTCCCAATTTCACACCCCAAACTACAACCTTTCATAATTGTTAGTACGCATATGAGTTTTGTAACAATAATACAGGTACGCATGGCTAGTTTTTGGCCCCTTTTGAGAACCAGAGTACCACTTATGTGCACCCCTGTGTTTATCCACATTGGCCAATACATATAAATATCGTACATGAAAAATCGTACAGAAATGCTAAATATGTGTACCTTAAAAAGTGCTTTTATCCTTTTAATCGTGCAGTTTAAATATTTGTACTGTTTAAGTTACTTTGTCACTAGTGTAAGAATTCATTAATAGTTGATTGAGAATCGGTTTCAATTTTAAAGTGGGATCTTGTTCTATAAAAGGAGCTCTTCAAATGACGAAATAAAACCATTTATCCGGCTCTCACTGTAGTAGTTACTGTGTTTCAAGGCCATAAAGGAGATATATTATGCTAACATTGCAGAAACTGAAAGCATTGCTCGTGAAAGTCAAGCCATTTATGATTACTGTTTCAGGGTGCATAAATACCATCAGATTTATAGGGGTGTTTGAAATGCATAGATTTCTCAAATTATCTTCTGCTTAATCTCCTTGTACTGTGGGATATGCAAAGATCCACTGTTAATGACCCACTGCAGTGTCTGCAGCAAATGCTTTGTCTGTTCTCTATGTGTTTCCAGTTCTATGTCCTACTGTCATTTGTGTGTATGATTCCTATTTGTGCATTATTAGGCTTTAGTTTTATATAGACCAGTAATCTAGAGGGTGACAAGCAAACAAGGGAACATGCTGGGGAATAAGTCTTTGTGGATTAGATGTCACTTCCAAAATAAAACCCCCTACTGTATCTTCAATGGCAGGCACAGTCCTGCTAGTTGACACACAGGCTAAAATTGGACTCCCATTAAATAAGTATGCCTTTTATTTAAAAGATACAGCACTACTTTACCAGGGTGGCTGCAACTACATGAATTTATTGTAGACTCATTATTCATTATTAATATGGATACATACCAGTAAAGCAAAGTGTGATTTATTTGGCTTCAGCTATTTTCTCTTCTATATGGCTTAAATAATGGTATACCTTTACTTTAATGTATGGAGGTAAATCTAAACTGAGGTAATCCACTGCTGGTGATCCTCCGACCCCTTTACCTAGTCTACTTTCAGTAAGAGAAACAGTACTTCAGATAGGGACACACATAGACCAAATACAAAATCACTGATGGGCATGTCACACTACCCATGTGTGACGGGGGTTTCAAAGGTGTCTCCTCGCTTGATTGTTTATTGACGACCAAAAGATATCCGGTAAAAAAAATATATATCTTTATTATATCAATAAAAGAATGCGAATTGTTTTTGAAAGCAATAATAAATAGGACATCTCATAAAAAAATCGAATTGCACTTCTCAAAGAGGTGGAAAAAGGGCCCCACACAAATAGGGTCCCTGTTGCACCTTTCACATATCCAGCTCAATATATCATATCAACAAGGTGACCGTCGACGCGTTTCGTCCGCCAAGGGACTTTCTCAAGACTCGCACACCCTGTTCACCATGGGCTGTTCTTTTAATGGATTCTTTTATGTATACTGAAAGTATAGAAACCTTGTTGCCTATTCAGATTTGTATCGCTGTAACCGATAAACTTTGGTAATCTTGATTCCAACTATCGCCGTGTACAATTCGTTTCCAAAAATATAAAAGAGGGAGAGGAGAGATGGCAGAAGCAGGAAGAAGATGGCCGCTCTCCCAGCAGCGCCTGGCGTGCCCCTCCGACCTCCACTTCCAGGGATACACACATAATTTTTTGATTGATTGCCTCAAATTTAAATATAGTCTCTGATCATCAGTGTGATCAATGCAAAACCAATTGCCTTCTTTCCTAAAGCCTGTGCGTATGCTCCATAATGTGATTGGATACAAATTTATTGAAATACTTAAGGTGGCCTTACACGGGTCGATACCCGTTCAATCGATGAACCCTCGAGCGCAGCATGATGATGTCACCATGATGTGATTGAGCTTCGTTGATTGGGGACCCTCATTGGTTCCCTGTTTGATTGAGCTTGAAGAAGGCCGGATGTAATCAATTCAAGAGCAATCGATCACCGTATCCATGTGCGGCAATCAATTGTGCTCAAACCGATAAAAAAATCAACCCATGTATGCCCAGCCTTGGAGAACCCAACAGATACTTGTACAATTGGCTAAAATTAAAATTTTCTGCTTGATTTTCATCACTTATGGTCGATTGATTCAGTAGAAAAGAATTTTATTCCAATGTTTGACTTGATCAAATGTGAAATAAAAAAAAATAGGCTACCAAAAGGGTGCCTGCATGGGTATTGCAAATGTGTCCAATGGTGGCTGGTGGACAGGTCAGAGTGTGAATGTTTAGTATACAGCAACGGTTTCTAATTAAAACTGAACTGTTGAGGGCAGAAGAGCCTCCAGACTTGCCTAAATACAGTATCTCAGCTTTTCATACCAGCTGCAGCCTGGTTTTTACCAACAATGTCCACGTTTGCGCTACCTGCAAACCAACCATTGGTGGTAAAGAAACCAACCCATGAGCTAAAGCACTGCACCAAGTCTCCCATACAAGTGTGTTGGCGATGGCAAGTGATATGGTACACATGCTGCAGGGGGCTTGCGTCAACGCATTGTATGTTACTGCAAGACGTAACTCTGAACTCTTACAACAAACTCTTAAATTTTTTTGTGCTCAAATGTAGGTTGGAACTTGGTGTATACCAGTCATGTTTTAACTCATGATAAACTGTATCAACATTATTTAATCAGTGCTTAAAGAACCTCCATGCAATGTAACACGTTTATCGTATCCGTTTCAGCAGTACTAACTTGCATGTATGACTTGTGTGCTAATACTACGATATGTAGGAAGGGGTTAAGCAGCTGACAGCTCCTGCCAGAATGTGGTGTTATAGAACACTACCCAAGCTGTGTTTGTTTCCCACACAGTGGTGGAACTGAGGTCATCCCAGCTAACAGTGACAGGTGATTGTCAGGGGAATGTAGTCTCTGCCTCCCCCCACCCAGCATGGCAATGAAAGTGGGGGAGGAGGACAGCTCTGCCCTGGTTGAAGCAGCCATATTTATATGTCTTTTCCTTCACATCTGTTTGCTGTACACCCATTGCCATGTATCTGTGTGGTCTTTGCACATTTTCAGTCAGTTGTTTTTACAAATGATATTATACATTTTTTTATGTGCAATAGGTACTTCAGAGTAATTAAAAAACATGTGGTGTGTACCGTTATATGTATGTTTTCTTTTTAATCCCCGCCACCCCCAAAATGAAACATTTTTTTTCTTAAATGGCTAATATCTTAAACTGCAATACTAAGGAGACTGTAGAAAGTCAGATACCTAAAGGATCTTTTTAAATAACATCTATTTACATACATCTCTTTATATAGCTTCTGTATTGTGTTCTCCATAAAGGAAAATGGTGTATTTTTACTTGAATTAAAGTCATGCTGATGCCTTTCACAGCTGAGGTTTGCCAAGGCTTTCCCTTATATTTAGAGGAGCTATTTTCAGTCTGTGTGCCCAGAGGGACATTTGGCCTGCCTCAGACTCTTGCTAATGCGTTCAGTCTCCTTGCTAGACAAATGATACCGAAGGGAACCAATTGCTAATGCTCAACATCCCTTTTTGGCAGTATGTTGAGGTTGGTATACATTTTGTTTGACTTCACAGTTCGGCTGATCATTTCTGCTTATTGTCAGTTCTATACTTTTAGACAATGTAGTCTTGTGCAAGAGTATTAATGGAAATGACACAGAATGACTTTGAAAACAGCATGGTTGACCACAATTTCCAGCCACAGAAGATTATTCCCATTGCAGAAGATCTGTCACACATTAGAGCCATTTTTGGTTTATTTTTTCCCTAAGGGTCCCCATACACCTTTTAGATTTTTCTGTCAGATTTCCTTTAGATCTCCTTTTGTTTTTCCAAACCATGTAATATGAGGGACTTTCTAAACATATACCAAATATTCACCTAGTGGATGTTTCCATAGGGTTATTAATTGTACAATTGGCCAGTCCCTATCAAAACAGCTATACCAATAACCTACCAGGGGAATTACCCTGCCCCAAAGAAGCACCTACTGAGACCTTATGGTCAGGCTGTTTTTGTAAGACATTCAGTCAGATAATAATAATCCAAGACATGGCATTAAGTAATAAAAGAACCTAATTTTTTTTACAGTTTTTTTACAGCATGGTTCATCCTCAAATGGTGGCCTTTAAATTACTATGCATTTTGCCTCTAACATGGGGGTTCTCAAATGGTGGTTTTTAGAGTCCTACGCATTTTGCCCCTAGCATGGAGCTTCCAAATGGTGGTCTTTAAATTCCTACGTGTTTTGCCCCTAACAAGGGGCTTATAAAAACAGCCTAGCCACAAGGTCCCAGTAGGTGATTCTCTGGGGCGGGGGAATTCCCCAAACCCTGGTAGGGTATTGGTATAGCGGACTTTCTAAATAATCAAGTCTACCTGTGTTCAATCGTAGAGGACCCTATACTACATAGTTGTTGGAAGATCTGAAGGATATCTGACAGAGAAATCTAAAGGTATATGGCCAGCTTTACTGATGGCGGTAACATTTAAGTCAATATTATTGGTGGTCATAAAAGCTTATGTCCGCATAGGTATACAGATCTGGACTCAAAATCAATCTTCATTGGATATGATTATATGGCTGAACCTTTTGTTTGTTTGTGCATCTGAATGTTTTGAAGCATGCATGTTCCTGATTCATAAGACCTGTATAACTTGGCTACTCTCTGGAACTAGATAGGCAGATCTGGAAAAAAAGGTTCCTTGGTTACTTTTATGGCAAAACACAACCTGAGCTGTATCATATTGGAGTATCACTATACTTACACAGTTGTGTACAAAATGTAAATAAGGAAGAGTGAGCCAAGCCTGAAAATAGTGGCAGTTATTTAGTCGGCAGCTGCCCTCTATTGGGTTTCAAGCTGCCGTTCAACTTCCATCTTCTCTTTTTGTTGTCAAATGTGTCTGAATTATTATTTGTTGATTTCCTTCCCTTACTTTGGCAGTTATGCATTAGTGGCACTATGTAATGCACTGAATAATACATATGTAAAACAAGAAAAGATCTGTGTTGACTAGTATTATTATTATTACCATTTATTAAGGCTGTTTTATAAATGTGCATTGTCAGACACTCTGAAATTGCCTGCCCACAGCTGTGTGCGGGCACTTGGTAGGGGCCTTGTTAAGTATTCACAAATGCCCCCATGTTAATGTTACATGCAGAGACCCAGGGGACTGCAGTTTTTGGTCATCCAGTTGCTGGTAACGCATGACCATGTGACTGAGCACCAACATAAAATGCATCACTGTGCAAAAAACAATGGTTAAAAGGAGATTATTTTGTTTTTAGATATTCAGCATTGTAAAGGCTTGCAGGTCTGTACTCAGTATATTGATTGATAAATGGATTAATCTACTATCACGTTTTTAAAAATCATTCCCAGGTAAAGTCTAGGTTTAAATCTGTACTCTAGGACGATATAAAAGCAATTTAGTCTAGTAATGAATTCAGTAAATGTATTTTAAATAGATCTAGCTTAAGTGCCTTTGTGTGTCTTCATAGGAGCTTTTTGTAATTCCCTACATTGCTATGGTAAGGAAAGGCCTGGGTGATGACTTTGCTTTACTGCAGTGTAGCATTTATGGAAAGTGCAGAGCCTTATGCTGATCATACATCAGTGGATCCCGTGCGACTGATGCCCAGCCAAGCTTCATCTATATCGAGGCACAGCACTGCTGCCTCATCGATATTGGCCATTACCTTGGATGGGAAATTGAACAAGGTTTTTCAACATGTTGGAAACCTGTTTGGACAATCTTCTTTGAGCGGGATTGGTTGATCCTGCTTGAAGGAAGCTGAGATGGCTCGTCTTTTGTAATAGATTCAAGCAATTTGATTGTGCTGTAATCTTTTACAAAATTGAGCCGCGTATGCCAAGCTTTACTGTAATACCACAATACTGGCAGAACAAAATTGCAAATAATTTGATATTTAAAATCATTCTTTGTTTTGTGAATTGAGTGTCATTTTGCATTGAGTATCTTTTTTTCCATATATCTTTATTGTTTTCCAAACATTTTGCATACATAAACTAGATCAAGAGATCGCAAAACTGGCGACAGTTCTTTCATATTTGAGTATCTTATTAACTATGACCTTTAATATTCCCCTATGTATGTTTACATGTTTATTGTTGCTTATGTAGCAAAAAAAAGATGGTATTTGTATGTAGACTGGGTTTACATAAGCACTGAAACACGTTTGGATGAATGATTCCTTTAGACTGCTTACTATAATTCTGAGCTATTGTGCTACTTGTGTTCAGGACACAAAGGGTCTTACTCCACTAAATTTGTCCTCCCATTCTGTTCAGCTGCTGTCAACTCTGTAGTTAAACTGTATCCCCTTGCTTGGGTTTGTGCACATATAATAACACTCTGTATATTAAACATAGCTTGTCTTTCCTTTTTAGGTCTATGTGGAATTTGATGACCTCGAATGGGATAAAAGAGAATGGGTGAAAGTATATGAAGATTTTACAGCCTTTTTTGTGGAGTTCCAGCTGGTCTGGGCGAAGAGGAAAGACCCCAGCCAGGCTCAGGGATCAAAGGTCAAGCAAGTGCAGTGGCCTGCCTTGGTAAGATCAAAGCACTACTGTTTTCCTGCCTGTTGTTACTGTTGATATCTTCTTTCTTCAAGACTGCTTGTTTGAAATGTTTGGTCAATTATTTTTTAACTGTTTGCTTATAATTTTGTAGTCATACATTGTACATTTATGGAGAATGTATGTCCAGCTAGAGTTGGAAGGGGTGCGAGGGTAGGAACCACTGACAAGTTGTATTGCTGTCTTTGTTCACATTAGGGAGATTTCCCTTTTTGGCATTATTTTACAAGTAGTTGCTGTAAGAGAAAATAGGGTGAAATCTCTCTAAACTGACACTTCTTTACAATTAGTTTTGTGTAATGTAGAGTAATACTAGAGCCACAAAAAACTCACAATTAAGCATGAATACATTTTTAGTCCTTTTGTTGGTCTTTTGAATTTTACAAAAATTATTTATTTTTATTTGGTTTCTTTTCAGTTGATTCACATATGTGTTATATTGTTTAAGCATGTTAAATGGGATTATAGGAACTGCTGATTTATGTGTCTTGTGCAAAAGCCTCTTTGTGGGTGGGCCAGATGTAACCTCTTCTAGGAAAATACATTATTATGAGAACAGCAGACATAGTGAGATAGTGTTTAGTTAACATTGTTAGTGTTAGTCTCTGGTCACCTATATAAGTTCAGTCAAATGTTCTCAATACCCTGGAAAGACCCTGCTCACCTTGTAAACATATTCCTCAATATGTACTTTTAGAATTTTTAAGTTAAATTATGAACTTACATATGTCCATTACATTAGTCAGTGGCAAAATAAAGTTTTAGTGTTAATTGCATAGACCAGACAGCTTAAAGGTCCCCCCAGATGAGCTGTGTAGAGCAGCGTGATGACGTCATCTCGCTGCCCTCCATCGCTCACAGCATTGGCGGCACCCTTTGTGTGCCGGCTGTTCAATTGATTCAAAAAAAGGTAATTTAAGTGGATGGTTTGATTTAAATTGATTGTTTTTTTCCCAATAGCTCTTTTTAAGTTTTTGTTTTTCAAAAAATACAAATACAGAATTAAAAAAAAATAGTATGCAACAATATCAAAGAGAGCAACAGAAAGTTGGTAATATGTCAAAGAGATCACAAGTAGGTACATAAAAGTTGGATGTGAGTGTTCGTTTTTTTTTTTTTTTTTTTAATGGCATTGTATGCAATTGTGCTATGGAGTAAAGGACTTAAGAAAAGATTTGATCAGTTTTGAATGGATCTCACTGTTTAGTAGTACGATCGATCAATATTTGAATTGCACAACAAAATCGATCAAGCAAAAGTTGTGTGTATGGCTACCTTTAGAGTTTGTTTTCTTGATGGACTTGTGTACACCATTCCTGGCATATTTGAATGTTTCCTGAAAGTGATGCTCTGTGTGAAATTTTTTGTAGTGAAGGTTTAGATATTGTTGAGATTTGATTGTTTTTCATTTCACTATTGCCATTTATTTTATCTATAAAGAGCTTGCCAAGTCCAATGGGTTTAATAGAGCTTCAAGCTCCATTGCTCCAAAAACCTATATGTCTTTTTGCTGCGTTTTAGTAATATTAACAAAATGGAAAAAAGATCAATATGCGTCAAACAAGGAAGTTTGACATGCGCCAGACACAGGAGTTTGATGTTATTGGAGACTAGGCAGAATCATAAAACTCAATAAGAATACATAATGTATTGTGGTTAAATAGAAATTACATTTAAAGTTCTGCTTAATCGATTTAATATATTCTTTTACGTGTCAGGTTTATCTTCAGTACGGACATCCAAGTTTTCACTAGCAACCTACATTTAAGATTTTTGTCTGTTCATCAGAGAAGTGTAATAGCTGCTTTGTAACTTGACAAAGACCCATGGAGGGGCATCCGTGTTCAGCTGACTGTATCAGGTCTCAATGTATGAAAGGCGCCTGTTCACAATATAAGCTTGTCATGTAACCGCAGCTATATGCAGAGAGATCCTCTAAATGCCGTCCGGCAAAGAATCTCATACTTCAATTACAAACATAATATATACAGAACATGTTTTCCTAGCAGCACACGTGTAAGAATGTTTCTTTTTAATAGTGACAGCTGTGTGGTCTTTGTGTATGCATGATGAAGAGCGGAGGGCTAGAACCAATGCTGCATCTGTTAAATGTCATGTTTACTAAATTTGTGTAGGTCATTGTGATCTGGAATATCTTATAACAGTAATGACAAACTCCGCTGACCATCCAAGGCCTAAAATAAATGATGTCCTTGAACATAGCATATCTATCAAAATAAGTGAGACACTGAATGTACGGGCTGCAGTCAATAAAATCTTGCTTGTAATGCTTGCTGCATTTATGTCCTGCAATCCAGGGTTGCCCTTGTAGAAAACAACTGTTGACAAATCACCATTTTCATCTAGTTAAAGAGTGCTTAACCAGTCCAACATTTAGAGAATTGTTTCTTTTCCTCAGGAATTATTTGCTAGAAAGGACCATGCTGAAGGAGAGTGAAGAATGACTGTATTGGTGTCCTATTTCTCCTTTGCTGTCTAATAACAGGTTAATGACAGGCTGAGGAGGGACAAGGTGCAGTTGCATTGCTTAACTATATTAAACAAATGTTTGCAAATAACAGAAGTACCATATATACTTAAGTAAAAGCCCCCAGTTTTTACTTCAGTCAGGGTCAGGGCCCCACTTACCTGTCTGGATGTTCGCTGGTCTCTCTGCAGGCACAGGCCTCTGTTAATGGTCCGATGTGTATTCAATATTCTACCGGCAGCATTCCCAAGATTGGCTGGTAAAGTGTAAACTAAACTAACTGCACGGCAGCACCATCTAGTGGACTGTTTGTTAATTTTTACTGGAGAACATGGAATTTCTATGAGTAAACTCCACTACTTATGATTCAAACATAAAAGTAAGTTTCCATTTCATGTATTGGTCAGAATAATATTAATAATAATAATAAAACTTTTAAAATGGAAACTTATATGCATGTTTGAATCATAAGAATTCCCTTGAAAATCCATCCTATAATAACAATAACAACCTGTGTTCTCTTAATTTTATTGAGCGTGTGGCAGTAAGATTCACCAGTTTGATTCATTCCTAGGGGCAATGGTGTTTTCTCTATATTTTTCTCGTTAAGAAAACTCCGCTATCTGACTTTTCCTGACTCCGCTATCGTGGCATTTCCCACCCTCGGCTTATACTCGATAACTTTTTGTAGATAAAAATAGGTACCGCTGCTTATATTCAGGTCAGCTCATATTCAGTAATAATCTTTAGGTAGGTAAAAAAACGTTTATTGTTCCTATCCAGTAGGGGTAGATAGATCTGTATGTAAGGTCTACTAGATCTATATTTAGTGGGCCTCCATAATGTTTATTATTGTCCTAACATTGCTGTCATATTAAATGTAAGCAAGGAGCCTTCTCTAAAGTCGCTTTTCTAATGTTGCATATTGTACAATATAGAGGTCACCATGCCCACCCATGCCTAAAGCCCTGTCATTAGTTTAGGCATTTTTTGTTTAGAATGCCTGTATCTGCATCTTTGATGGAATGGCGGTGGGCATCACTGGTGGCTAGAGGGTCATATTATTATACACTTAGTTATACCCTGTGTGGTTCACTAGGATGAGATCTTCTTATTCATAAAACGTTAAATTCCTGACCCTTACACAGTATAAGAAAGATAATAAAGCATCTTTGCTCAAGAATGTTTGTTGGAAATTTGATCAAACTCTGTGTTTGATTGCGAAGTGCGATGCCCAAGAGCCTAATTGGCTCCCTCCTCCTTCTTTTTTTTATGAGTCTTGCTGTGCAGGTCATTACATGATGCTGGTACTTTTTAAAAAGGCAGACTGATGTATAATGCCCATACGTCATCAGAAATGATTGGTGAAATTTTTCTATGCATATATGTATATATATATATATATACATTAACTAAACATATTAAAGGTTATGGGTATTATAGATAATGGTTTTTTTATCTATTTCCTCTGTTATATGTGGCTATGTATTGCTAGCCTGCTGGCACTTTGTACAGCATATTAAGGGCTCAGCTGACTGTGTCTCCCTACTTCAGGCTCTTGCATTGATTAAAGACCTATTCAGTATTCTCCGGCTAGTGCGCCATATAAAAATTCCCTCAGATGGGAGGTGGGTTAATGGCTCTATTATAATATACTATCAACAAGCTGTAAATTTCCATCCCCCATATGACTCAAGATAATGGAAAAATAAGATTCAGTGTGATTTGACAAAGAAGGTGAAGATGGGAAGGAAACGAGCAACAGGGACAAAATACTAATTGTCAGTTTCTTACTGAGCCCAGTGGTACATTTGTTCATTAGTAGCTTGCCAGTTGGCAGTACAATTACAGAGCTCCCTAGTTAGAATATGGAGATATTGGCTGTGCTATGCACGCAGCAGGTGTGTGCCACACAGGCATTCTTTATACCACACTTTCCCCATTGTCAAGTCTCTCCAGCAGGGTATCTTCTGAAACTCTTCCAAGAAATAGTGATTAAATATGTCTTCTAATGTAGTGCAATGACAAAATAGACGCCTTTATTTCATGCTGCTTTATTGCATTTAGTTAAGTTGGATTCTAGTCTAATAACATGCTCAGTCTGTGTCCTTGTTTCTCATGGCGTTTGTAGGAATCTACAATCTTCAGACATAGCTTGGAGTTTGCAGACAAGAATGAGATCCAATGTCCTAGTGGACTTCCAGACCATGTCCCTGTATTTCAGTGTGCACTCTCCCTTTGTTGTCACCCAAGAGCAATAAGATTTCCTTGAACTTGTCTCAGCTGTTTATTTTTTTTTTGTGGCTCATAACTTTTCTGGTGGAGTGCAAAACTTAGAGAAATGTGTTTTTTTGCTGTGGACAGAAAAGCCTATTGAAAGTGGGAAGTGGTTGTTCCAGAACATGTGGTTGTGCTTCAGTATTCTTGTTGCCCTAGTTGTATTTTGATCAACTCTATCTGCTTTGAAAGGATTTGTCAAGTCATTCATACAGTTTTTATATTGCAGCCCCATATGATTTATTACAAAGTCCTTATAATGTTTGTACAATATACACATAAAAAGACTCCAAATACTTAATCCCACAATGCTGTTCTGTGTAAGGCTGGTATTGGGCACGGTATTGGCCGGTTCAGCAATACCCCATGTCAAGTCATACTAGTGTCAAGTTTA
>CM070037.1:44261925-44276635 GCA_036250615.1 Ptychadena robeensis | reverse complement strand
GCTTACAGTGCCCACTCTATTCATCTATAGGTGGGACTAAAAATGGTATCCATCTACAGGTGTATCCATCACAAAACATACATACAGTAAACCACCTCAATTGTATTGCTTATTTGCCCCAGAATAGTAGCCATTTATTATTGGTCAGGCAGGTTTGAATATCTTTGAATGTTAAAACTGATAGTTTAGCAGTAACATGAGGGACTGAACTGTTTCACATCACATGTACAGTTGGTGGTCCGCATGATGATAATAGATACACAGACCAGACAGAGGCAAACAGACGTGTCTAAAAAATCAGAAGAAAGTTTTTCTACTTCCATAATGTATGGAAACGTTTCTGTACACGTCTGTATGTTAGATTATAGTTTGTAGTGAGCGTCTCTTTGTTGCTTGAACTTACATCACAGCAAAGATTGTTACAGCATCTTTGATCCTTTGGTATTTTCTTACTGCATGCTTTCATGTTAGCCACTCTGTTTGGAAAAACCGCAGGTTACCCGGTCAAGTAGGCATTACAGGAAATTGGACTAAGTGCCATTTTAAATAATTTGGCTCATTTCTTTTTGACACTTGGATGAGTCATGTGACTTCCCGATCCCATGAGAGATCAGAATGGAAGGCTTAGCTGTTGCTAGGATATGGGAATTCTCCGCATTCATTCTTTGGTTTGGCCGGCATAACGTGTATTTTGTCAGATTGCTCTGTGGTTAGATGTCTTCCGTGCTCCTTAGTGACCATCTTGTGCTCACTGAAAGAAACTGCGGTGCCAGGCGTTTGTTTTATTCTTTAAACAAATTTTAAAGCATTTCTCCACAAAGTGTGACATTTACACAGTGTTGGCTGTTTCATTAGCAGCACAGATGAAACTGCAGTGCAAATATTGTAACCAGAACAATTAGCAGAGAAAAAAATATTGGAAAGGACCGATATGTCAGATTACTTGCCATGAGGTCTGCATATGTGATTCTTTATATACTATTCGCCAATAGGGTGGAATTAAACTAAAACAATTTACATTGTACATCAATCATATATGCTCATATGTGACTTCTAAAAACATATACAGGTTCTTCCTAGGAATGTGGGTACAAATGCAGTCATTAGCTCAACTGGATGCATTTTACATGCTTGCTCGTACATTTTCTTAAGTCTTCCTGTATTCCTCTGCCCAGCAGTATAGTGACTGCAAAAAAGAGATACTGTAGTAAGGCTAATGTGCTCTCAGGCCTTACACAGTTATTTCAGTCCAACACAGGGAACATGCCGCAGGAGGAGCGAGTAGCATAACTGATGGCTTATTAAAGTCTTCCCACTCCTCCAATGTTATGATGCCAACTTAGCTGTGGAGATAGTAACTTGGCTGTATTGAATGTATTTCGGCTGTATGGTGTTTAGATGCTTACCTGGAGATCTGGAAGTTTATGCTTTATGGCCAAATAGGAAAAGTCTTTGTTTTTCTAAACGGTTTGTTCTTTTAAGGTTAAATTGAACAGTGTATGGCCCACCTTACAAAAGCAGTAATTGCACAATTATGGCAGGGAAAGGATGCAAACTGTGATTGGATATGAAGGGAACATCAGCATCTAGATGAGCTATCTTTTTTTTAGAAGAGAGAATGCAGCACTGCAAGCACTTGTAATGTTGATTTAGATTCCAGACAACACAACACCTGCAACACACATGGACCACCACAGACACAGAGTGCGTGATTTATGTGTTCAGTTGATGATATATGATGATGATGTATGGATTCATATACATTCATGATTTAGAAGAGTTTTTCTGTCTGTGTTATAGGACAACAAAGGTTTTCCTCCTTTCATGGTCTATTGTGCCTTGCATCAGATGTAAACATTAAGTACTAGTCACTCGTATTCTCCTTTTGCAATATATTTTTATTTTAAATGTTAAGGTCCCCATACATGGCTCGATTTGTAATAGGTTTGAGCAACGTGCGCGTTCATGGTGCACGATTGTGCTAGAATGTATCAAAAACTGAATTGTGTTGATCAAACCTGGAACAGACATCTTTGTAATCCAGGTCGATCTGACAAGCAGTCGGCAGACACAGACGGCGGTGTCTCTGTGCTGCCCAGTTTCCCCCGTAGGAAAATAGCTTGCAACACCTGAGAAGTGGTGCACATTGATTCCTGTGCGTTTAGCCCATGGTCAAGTGACGTCACCACACTGTGATCAATTGCAGGACGATTGCACGGGTATTGACCCGTGTATGGGCACCTTTACAATGAAACTGTTTGCCTTTGTTAAATGATTCAATGTATAACAGAATGACTTCTTGGCTCCGGTAAAACAGAATGACTGTGTTTTGTAATGAAAGCTGCAGATTTGGAGAGCAGCTGATTATCGGTATAATATTTCAGCAGAGAAGGGCAGTTGCTGCGCGGGGAGCCCCAGTATGTTTTGTCATTTAACAGAAAGTTAATCATTAGCCGAGCTTATTGTAGTAGTGCTCATTTCTGTGCTATTGACATCACTCCAGCCTATATGTGTAATTGACTAAATGAGCCATCATCATTAGCATTTGACTGGTTGTAGATCAAGTCCCCTTGCCTCTTTTGTCTTCATGCTCCATTTGTAATGCCCATTTGTCAAATAGTAATCTGATGTGAGGCCATTACCTGGGAAGCAATGTTTTCTTGCTGCTGCTCCTTATACATTGCTGAATGCGAGTGACGTTGTTCGGCCTTCCTGCTGTCAGGGTGGCAGGTCCGTCAGCAATGTATTGTAGCCTGTTTAGCAAGATTAGTCAGGTATCCTTTTTTCTTTTTTTTTTAAACCTAAGAAACCTGATTGCTTATTTGGTTTACAGCATTATGAAAAGGGAAATTGGATTAGAGGTTTTATACTTCATTGTGAGCCATGTATACGACAAATAGCTCTGTGCATATCTTATGTTTCCTTTGGACAGACTGTTTAACCACCTTGATCAAATGAAAAGTCAGCCTCTTGTTTGGCCAGCCGGGACTGTGTGATGCCGCAAAGTGCCCTGAAAGGAGACCATCATGGCAGGAGAGATGCAAATAGTCAGGGCAGTACAGGGCATACTTATATTATTGTTATATAACACATCTGCGGAGTCTGGCTGTCAGCTGTAGAGCAGAGAGATCTGCAGCGCCCCCCTCTGCCCCCCCCCCCCTCTTCCTTCGATGTGTGAGGAAGAAGCCAGTGATGCCATCTGTATACTGATTGCAAGTTTTTACTGGGGGCATCTTGTGGTGGAAATTGATATTGCAATGGGGTTATTTCCCCAATTGCGATTAATGTTCGAACACGCCAGGTGTGTCTTTCGAAAAATACAGTGATTTGTGATATATAACCTTTAATATTCCAGACTCGTCCCATACCCTGTGTATACTGGTTCTTATTTCAGGGGTTTAGCTGTCTGTACTGTTATATTTTCATGTCTTGGTTTAAAAGTTAGAAATGAATTGGCTTTTGTTTGCTCTCTCTCTTTTTATTTTTCATGTCTTTTCACTAGGAATGGCAGAGAGCTGGTGGAACACCATAACACAGATGTGACTGAAAGAAATGTTTAGCAAATCTTGTGTTTTTTGGAAAGGCAAAAGCATTGCATCAGAAAGGAAATGAGGTCATAGCATGTTTATTGTTGTCCCTCCAAGTAAACTACTTAGGAGATTATTTGTGGTTAATAAAGGGAGTCTGCGACTGAGTGACCAAGTTTATTACTGTCAATCTTTTAAAGGACCATACTTTAATTTCAGGAATGTAAAACTCAATGCACAAGGCCAAACAGAGAGTCATATGCTGTATCTCTAGTAACATTATACTTCATAGGACAATACCTACATTATTTCCTGAAAAGTACCTAAACCCTACTCCTTTTGCCTGATTTTTTAAATCCTGAAGTCTCAAATCCATTTACCTCTCTGTTTTCCTGTCTACTCTTGCTTTAGTAATGTGAACTCATTATTTCTGAATAAAACCTTTACATATTGGCCTCTGAGTTCTGTTCTATCCTGTAGTAATCATGTTCAGGTGGCAACTCAAACTATCCTTACTATTATTCCTAGATCACAATTATAATGTGTGAAGCTCCTTAATGAGAACACAGACAGCAGTAGAGAGCTAAAAGTGGCTCTAACTTCAGGAAACTGTATATTATAAAAAGAAAAAAGCTTTAGTGACGGTGTTGTTGTGGTTAGCATGCCATGTAGCACTGTGGTCTCAGGTTCGAATCTTGGTGGGCAGTGTCTGCAAGGAGTTTTTATGTTCTCCCGTGCCTGTGTGTATTTTCTCTGAGTAGACCTGTTCCCTCCCATACTCCAAAGACATACTGGTAGGTTCATTGGCTTCCTGAAAAATCTTTGGCGCGATTTTTGAGCTGACGGAGAGCTCGGCAGTAGCGTGATGACGTCATCACGCTACTGCCCAGCTTCCCTGATATCGGGAGCCAGTTGTCAGCCGGTCTATACTATGAATGGGGAACTGTGATTCCCTATTCAAAGTTGGTAACCTGTTCGGCCGAGCGAGATGTATTGATTTGGCTCGGAAAACGGCATACACAGGTCATTTTTTTCCCAGATTTCTGCACAGCTCAGTCCCGTGAGCGCGCTCGGCTGTGTGGAAATCTGGGAAAAATTTACCCGTGTATTCGTACCTTTATTTAAATATCACTAAAGCTGGCTATACACCTTTAGATCTCTCTCAGATATCCTTTAGATCTACCAACAACTATGTAGTATAGGGTCCTCTGCGATTGAACACAGGTAGACTTGATGGTTTTGAAAGTCCCTCATATTACATGGTTTTAGTAAAACAAAAGGAGATCTTAAGGAAATCTTGAGGTGTATGGGAACCCTTAAGGTGGGTTTACACATGTAGATTTTTTAGTTAGATCAACGAAGAGCGAACGATTTTTTGGTTGATTGAACAAAAGTCTAGAATGGCTCATTTGTTTGATGGATAAATTTTGTTCGACCTTGAACAAAAAATAGTTAGAAAGGTCATCGAACATGTTGTTACATTCAATAAATGAACATATGATGTTCGACACGACATAGAACAAAAAATAAAATTGGCAGTTGATTGACGAAACAATCTGCATGTATAAACACCCACCTTACGTCCTAATATATATTATATGCATGTAACTAACATAATGCAATGCAATGCAAATGTCACAGTCTAAGGGCCCGCATACACCTTTGTGTGAGTGTGAGCTCTTCTGAGAGATAGATAGTGATGTAACTATGTGCTATGTAAAGTGCTGCTAAATATGCCAGGGCTATATAAAAGTATAATAATATATAATAAATAAATATATATATATAAAAAGCAATTCATCATAACACAATGCAGTTAATAATTACGGATATGTAGAATTGTTGTCCGAGTCTCATCGGCACACTTGAAGTGTTAAGGGTCAATGAGTTGATGTTTCCATAGACCTCTGTTACTTGCAGTTTGCATGCAGCCTACCCTATAAAATATTGCAGCAACGCATCTGAAACAAATGTAAGAAGCTGTCTCTTTTGTAGTGTGCCCACTTGGTTAATTATTAACTGGGCCATCTGTTGCACACACAATGTTCTGATCCGAGCTGTCATATCATTGATTTAAAGAAACATGTTTTTGTGGGAATGAAATACAGGTCAGAATAGACAAATATTTTATGTGCGATAACACCTGCGCCAAACCTGGCTCAGAGTTCAAAGAAAACAGATCGCTGCTTAACGTCTGTCCTTTCAGTTTTCTTTGTGTTTGTCAGATTTATGGTTTGCCTTTGGTTGTTTGCAGTTCACACATGTATGTTTCTCTAGTTGTAACTATTTTGGTTTTATTAATTAAATGTCAAATGTTTACCTTGTAGTTTTTCGGGAAATCATTCAACTCGATTCATATCAACCGTGAACTGAATAAAGCTTTGCTGAGGAAAATTGTTCCTGGCTTCCAATTGAAATACAAAATGTTTTTCTTTTAGTGTTAGGCTATGCTCCCACATCGTGGCACACTCACGATTTTAATTGCGTGCCGCGATCGTTGTTGATTGCGTCCATTTAGTTGAATGGGCTTGTCCCCACTTCAACTAATCATTTTTATGCGCTGATCGCGCCCATAGACATTAATTGGGGCGATTTCTTAAAAATGAAAAAGCTTGTAAAGATCGTGTCATCAATTGTGCCCAATTGCATTAGCAATCATGTGAAAACATAGCCTTAAATGGCCTATGTAGCATATGTGTATGTGTTTGGGTGATTATAGTAATTTATTAAACTGTTTAATAACATGAAAAAACATTTCCTCCATTAGGCCTTGTTTTTTTCTAGAGCCGGTGGCATTCTTTTAGACTTAATAGTCATTCTGACACAGATTTAAGATATATTTCATATTCTATTTCCAATACTGTCATTATCTAATACAGATGCAGAGGACACATCTAGCATCAGTCTGCATATGAGGATAAATAAATAATGCATGAATTGAAACCCTTTTTTTTCCCAAGCACTTGCTTAATTATTAAAGGACACTTTTTTTCGATGCTGTTGACATACTTGCCATGCAAGTCTTACATACTTAGCTGTGCACTTAATATCACTCCTGGAAATTCATCCACAAGCATTAGTACCATATTGATAGAGCCCTAAACCCATGGAGCAAAGTGCTGGCTAGTTCTCTGCACATGCTGGGCTGCTGATGGTATACTGTAACCGCCCCATGTCAGTACCATGGATTAAAGGTTAGTAAAATGCAAATGTTGCATGATGGCAATTGTAGCTTCCTATATTTTGAGATAAAGCTGTGTACCATTCTACCACCTCTGCCCTTTTAGTATTTATGTGTTTGTTTTCGCATTGATATATATATGATGGTTTTGAGTTGACAGGTTTATAATGAAGATGTTCTAAGCTGTTAGAACACCCAACACTACCCCTCTCTCTCTTCTCTATCTCTCTATTCAGCTCTTTCCTATCTTTCTCTCTCTTGATCGTATTCTCTCTGTTTTCTGTCTCTTCTCTGTCTCTCTTCGTCTCTCTCTCTGGTCTCTCGTCTGTCTGTCTTCGTGTTTTGTCTTGCTCTGTTCTCTTGTGTCTGTGTTAGTTCTCGCTCTCTCTGTGTTCTCTTGGTCTCTCTCTTCTTCTCTCTATATATATATATATAGAGGAGTGTGTGTGTTTCTAACAGCTTAGAAACATCTTCTGGTTGTTTACATTTGAAAACTGTCATCCCATCAATACCTGCCCTGTTTGAGTTGCAATTATTGATACGTCTCTACGTCAAAGCAATCTATGTATCTGCAACCATTATAAAGTGTTTTTACTGCTTGTTTAGAACATAGAAAAATGTTACTGTGTATGATCTTACCAGGGATTCACTTCTTTTTTTTTTTAACCAGGACCTTTTTGACTTTAAGCTATGCCTCTAGTCATTTGGTAAGCTAAATTGCCAAATCTACAGCTCTGGAGACGTAAGAAATTGACAGATTATAGAGTATGGATGACCTCAGATAACCTCTGGCAATATCCTCAGACAAATGCAGCGTCAGTTGACAGTTTGAATTGATGGTTTCTGTGTACAAAATATCGAATGTACTCCAAAGCCTCACTAAACAATGTGGAGGAACTTAGAATTTAGCAAAGTTATCTTTTACTGCAAATTTAAATGGTATATACATTATTTAAATGCAACTCTGTAAAAGAGACGTAGGTTGCTCTTGCTGGTGTGTTTTTTTTTTATGTTGGATGCCTTATCGTTTTTATGGCTTTAGTACTAACGCGCAACTGTCAAGCGGAAAACAAGTACAATTAAAGCAAATTGCTGTATAATAAAAAATAAGCATAGGTACAGAACTGTTGTAGCAAGTCTTTGGCTAGGTTTCCACGGCGTTATGGTCGACACCACCTGTATTAACCGCATTCCTTGATGAGGATGTAGCACATCCATATTACATGCCTACCACACTGCCTGTCTTCATGGTGTTGACCTCCAGTTGGTGGACTGGCTCAGCGCTGTGAAAACAGGCGGTAGGCATGTAATATTGATGGGCTACGTCGACATCCCCGTCAAGTAATGCGCTTAATGCAGGGGGTGTCAACGGAGCCCATGGTAACCTAGCCTTACATACTTATTAAGGGCAAATCTAGGTCAATACCACTGTTAGGCTGGTGACCAAGGTATATTGCTTATCACAGATTGCAAAGAAATACTGATGAGGTCATTGCTTTGAGCATACATATATTTTCCTATACACGATATACTTTATTGGCTACTAGTAACTCCTACCTTTCTTCCAGTCCTGCTGTGCGTGTGGCATTTGATTTTCTTTTGTTTGAGGAGTGCGTAGCCTTTTTGATTATTTTTTACTTTGTGGTAAGTTTAGGTAGAAGCTAATCTATAAAGGTAACCATATACTACTTCATAAAAGCATGCCCAGGTAAACACAGAATATTACCTTGGTATCTAAAGGTTTACAAGTGTCCGGTCATGCACATCAACACCAGAACATTTTCATTCCTAAAAACATCAGAGAACACTTAAGTTAGGCATACACAGGCAGATTCTCCCTTGATAGAAGAGGGACTGACTGCAGCGTGATGACCTCATCAGGCCAAGCCGCTCGCCAAGAGGACCGGCGGTCACCCAAAGTAATGGGACTGGCCAGGATTTTACCGACAGGAGGATCCAGGTCCATCTGTCCAGGTGGCACACCCGATATGTGGCTGAGCGACCGATTGGTGGCTAAAAAATCGTTCAATCATTCAACCTATAGAAAACATTGTAAAATGTATGGCCAAGTTCTCAGGCTTCTGTTGGACATCAGATTTGTTCATGATCTACTTCTGCTAATGTGAACTGAAATACAGTATAGCCTTCATTGAGTTTATTGAAAGTCATAAAACTCTTTCTCCATGACTCACTTAGAACCTGAATGGTCACAGAGATGTAAGAGTGAGAAAATGGAAATTTTAAAATAGTCTGAAAGCTCCTGCATTGGTAGTTTAATAACTAATCTACAGGCAACAACTTGCCCAAAGTGTATACTTGTATCACTCAGTGGTCTGGTATCCTGCTGCTGGACATCCTACTAGTGACCCTTCTAATAGTCATTGGCCAAAGCTTGCTAGGACCAGAAGTTTTTTCGTTGCAAAGTAGTAGACTTATTCTGGATGTAATGGAAGTTTCTCCTTAAAGGTTTCCATTTCACATGCTGCAAAGTAATCAACAACCTTGTTCTGAAGCAACAAATCAGTCTGACACATTCTGGATGATGTGGCTTCAGAGTAGCTCTGAGGTCATTATCCAAACTGAGAAATTCTGCCCAGACAGCTCTGCCCTTGTGTGAATCATGCTAGTATCCACAGCCAAGATTTGTTGAATCTGAACTCTGGGAGGCCAAGGCTCTCCAGTTTCCACAGCTCAGTTGCTGGAAGCTTTATGTGTTTATATGTGCAAGCGTCCTATTTCTTTTAGTAAAAAGGATTGCTGGCCTTAATAGATATAGGCAAAGATATTGCCATTTTATTCAACTCTAAATCATGCCAAATGAGTGCACTTGACATGCCATAATGTATTATGTTTAAAGTAAACTTGACACAAAACTCTGTCCACTGGAACTGAGCATGTGATGAAAACTGTGGCACAGGCAACTCATCTATCTGCTGGTAGTTTACAATATATTCAGTTCCAGTTTAGTTTAGTTGCTCTTTATACTCCTTTGACAGCATAATTTTAAACCTATAAGTAACTTTTGTGGTCGAAGTTGCGTTTGTGTGTGTGGATGGCTGTAATGCATTGTTTGGCAGATTGGCCTAAATCCTTGGTAACATATGTGGATATTGCCATTATTGTTATTAGATTATAAAACACAACATATTAGGCAGCACTGTACATTAAATTACAGTTGAGATGCAACACAAGATAACCCACATGTACAGGTTATGACAAAGGAGAGGTTGAGGACCTTGCTCAATGGGGCTTGCAATCTAATAGATCACCATCAGAAACCTCTTGGACTTTAACTTATTCTAGAGAAAGTCTTCTTACTGAATGGTAACAACCAGATAAATCCCCAGTAACTTATTTTCTTAATGGCCCTCAGTCAGATCTTCAAGAATGGAGGCAATTGTGTATTCAATGGCTCAAACAGTGCTGACCAGAACACAATAGGCTGGTTTACCGTGTCACAGGAGGCTACAATCAATGGATAGTCCATGAGTGGTCTCCTGAAACAGAATGCATGGGATTTATAAGGGCAATAAATTAACTTGCTGTATTTTTCGGCCTATAAGACACATTTTTTCCCACCCAAAAATCGGGGGGAAAAAGTGCCTGCGTCTTATGGTCCGAATTTCAAACCCTGTCGCGCGGCCGGATCTAGCATCTGAACTGTAATATTGCTTATGCCTGCAGAGTCCAGAGCCCTGCTGGTATCTCTATCTCCGTGTCTGTGGGAGCTGCAATCACTCTGCAGCTTCCACGAACACAGTCAGGGAGGGAGAAGAGAGACTCTGCAACCGTTCCACTGGCGGTCCCCTCCTCCCGATCAGTGAAGATGATGATGTGTGTGCCGTGATAATACTGCTGCTAGTGACATCTAGTGGAAGAATGTTGAACACTTGAAATATTTTTTCTGCTCTAAAAACTGGGTGCATCTTATGGTCCGGTGCGTCTTCTAGTCTGAAAAATACGGTACTTAATTGCATAGTTGGATTGTTTTTGTATACCAGAAGTTATCTGAAATTTCTTAGTATGCAGGGAAAAATACATAATGAAAAACCTGTACAAGTGCGAGTCCTCACAACCATATGTTCTTAATTTTTTCATATTGAACATTTTTCCTGCTTCTGTTATGAAGTACTAGTATAACCATTAATTCATAAATTGTCTAAATATATTGGGTTGTATTTTAAAAATAATACATTTAGCAACACCGTGGGGCTCCATTACTCTAAAGGTTAATTAGGACTTTGCCTCTGGACAGAGAATAGGGTCATGTATTGACCCGTCTCTGCCGCATTTCCCACTGCACAGTGAGAATACCAATCACAATGGATTGATGGAACCAGCTCTGTGAAAGCAATTTCCATTTCAAATGGTCACAGGCTAATATTGTACAGACTGTTGTGTGCGAGATTGATGCAAGGACTCTGACTGGGCAGATAAGAGGCTCTGTTCTGCGTACTTTAAAAGCATTGTCTGACTGCTGCCAGAATAAATGTTAAGTCAGGTGAGACCTCTGCAACGTTTGCCTTTTAATGTTAATTTGCACTATATTCCATATTTGATGCCGACATGAAGACCTGTTTCGGCGTTCTTTCCAATTATAGGGCAAACCTTGCAATAAGGAACACTTGGAATACCACTGAAACCTAAGGTGATTGTTAAGGGGTTTGACTGTTGGAATTAGAGCATTATAGAATTTGTGGGATTAAGTATAAACACAGTCAGATTTTTGGTCAGTTTACAGTTGACCCTGGTGTGGTAAAATTGCTCTTCATTTATTGCTCCAATAAAAATCTAATGGTGGTTTGCTACTGGCCATCCTTAAGAATACAGATGCATGATGTGCATCTATATACTGTTTCCTCAGCTTGCATAAGGATGGGATTGGACAGTTGCTGAAAGGCTGTTTATTACTGTATAGCAGTTGACCCCAAAGTCAAAAAACCAGCACACTTTGTTCATTCTTTTGGACATACCAAATAAAAGCCATGTTAAACACTGATATTTTGACCAGATAGTAACAAGGACACAAGGCGCTCCAACTTGGGAGCTGCACACCTCCACACAACTTCATAACTAAAGCTGCCTATACACGTCGCGATGGGCGCTCGATTGATGACCCGATCGAGCGTAGCGTGGTAACACCACAATGATGTCACCATGCTGTGCACCCGCCAATTGGCGTATCACTGTAGGTGCTGGATTGGACCAGGTTGCAGATCAAGCAGGATTTACAGACATGTCCAAAACCTGCTTCACCAACCTATCTTCAAGTGGGAATGATTAATCCCACTCGAAAACAGGGGTGGCCCCATTAGATGGGCGGTAGATTGATGGCTGCCAACACGCACGACGTGAAGTCAGCGATCGCAGCGGCCATCAATCTATCGTCCATCTATGTGTGTATGGGCACCTTAACCCCTCATATTGACCCTGTGAGTTTCACAGTTGAGAGCAACAATTAATTCTCTTCTGTTGTCCATTACTGGGCTTAATGATAACAAAATTTAAGTTTAAAAATAAATCTAGTGAATTTCGTGTATATGAGCATCTTTACTTTGCAGTCCATATAGTATAAAGTAAAGTAATATTGTTCCAGTATCCAGTTTTCACATACTACCCAGTACCAATTTATAAGATTGTCTTCTACTCTTACATGTAGACTTCCCTTATCCTTAATGTAATATATACAAACTACCCCAATTTTTTTAAATGGTTTGCTTCCTATTATCAATCTGCTATTATACCATCTTTGTTGTTGCATGCATAATCAGTCTACCCTTTCAGGGATTCCATTAAGCCACAAGCAGATGTTCTGGTTTGGATATTGTTTTCTGCTGTCAAGTGGCTGTGGTTGTATAGCTTGATGCATTTTCCAAGAACTAGTAGATGCAGGACTTTGAAGCGTTTTTAGTTTTTATGGTTTAAATATTCTTGGTTAAACAAATTTCTGATAAATGTTATATATGTTGCCTTTATGTCTGCATTTAAGGTACTGAAATGTAATACCTTCAGAATGTTTAATTCCCTGGTTGTGCAATTTAATCATTTTCCTTTAGTGTGGTTGGATAGCCATTCTGTCTCCAGGAACTGAATTAGACTGGTTTTATCCAGGGAATGTCATACCCAGCTTGATGAGCTCCCTTGGCATGATGTCATGCTTCTTCTGGATGTGTTATGTCTCATCTACAGAGGAAGAATGTATCAGATTCAAAACTCTGCATGCTAACACATGTAGGGAAGTTAGTGCAGGGAGAGAAACATTTCTAAGACCTACTGACTTATTGGCATGCCTGGGAGAACTTAAAATATTGGCGGACTTGGCAGTCTTTCAACTGTGTGAATCCCAGATGATCTTTGATACTTGGAATGAGCAACTTGGTTATATCAAGTACAGCAATGGTAGACCATGAACTTCTCACATAATTTGGCTTTTGTTTGATGGTTGTGAGGGTATGGATGTTCTGGGCTGACATAAAATGTAGATGGTCATCAGCATGAAGAAGAAAGCTTTTTTTATAGTTCCATATTTAACTTGCATTCTCTATTACCATGACCTTACATGCCAAAAGTATTATTAGAACTTCTATCCGCTCTCGTTTACTTACCGCCCTTTTTCTCCATGCTGCTAGTGTCACCAACTTACATACAACTGTGGCACAGACAAACAGTACTAGTGGTGGTTGCTTTCTTGGAGAACGTCTCTCCTGACTAGAAAGTATCTTACGCCCCTACTTGGGCTCCTTACTTCCTCCTCTGTGGTGTTGAAAGTGAACTCTCAGGCTCCAGTATGTGGAGTTGAGAAAAAAAAAGAATCTTGATTTTAGAATTCTGTATTTCAGCGCCATCTTGTTAATGTTTCCTGCCCATTATTTTTCCTATCACCATTTTGCATATGTTTTCTGTTTATACATGAAGTAGTGATTTCAGCATCCATGCAATAAAAGTATGTTCACATTGAAAGACATGGACCATGGGATTAAAACAGACTAGCAGAATAGGTACAAGCTATCACCAAAAATGGTCTGAAACTCTTTTGCAGTGTATTGTGGAAGCTATCATTATTTCGTTCTTCTGTTACTACACCACGCAGATCACACAAAAATGTAAGCAAATAATCAGAGGTAGAAAGGTATTCATGAAATTAAACTTGCATATACTTGTGAGTGTAGAAAAACAAATGTGGTGCCCAGACACATTTTTACTGTGTACATAAAATGCTTTCCAGACTGCCAAACCTTAAATTGCAGATATAAAGCTTTTGTGGTCAGTGAGATAAATTTTAGTTATGGAAGATATATTTTTTTTCTGTGTACCTTCTCTACTCCACTTTCAGAATAAGCTAAAGCAATATGCAACCCAACAATTTAATAGAAGTCAATGACCCATATGTCACACGGTCCTACAAAATTATCAGCTTGTGTTTTCAACGATATTAGTTTAGTCCAGAAAATGTGCACTTCTGTTGGCAAAGGGGTATATCTCTTTGTCTAACATATTATTTACAGTTGCAAAATAGATTTTACAAATTCCCTAAAATTTTACTTAATGCTTTCCTTAAAATGTACAGACTTCTGCTTTCCCATAGATTTTAGAAAATATTATTGTCATTTAAAGACCTAGTTGTGGCAGGGGCTACATTCGTAGGTTGCTTACATCCATCTTAATTCAACAGAGACCTCTCATCTTTTAAGCCCCCCATACACCTTCAAATCACTCTTTACAATTTCCTTTAGATGTAGTGCCGGGTCCTCCCTGATAGCATACATAGTGATTGGAAGATTTAGAAAGGTCCTCATATTACATGGTTGTGGTAGAACAAATGTAGATTGTACAGCAAGTGTATGGTAACCTTTACACTTCAGCCATGAATTAATTACGTATGTCCAATCCATTCCCATCAAACCATTTTCCAGAAACAAAACAAGAATTGTGTTTTATTGAAGCATTTCTAGCTCCACCTGGTTTCAGCAGATTTAGTTTGTCATGGGCACTTTAGTTACCG
>CM070037.1:44229413-44240193 GCA_036250615.1 Ptychadena robeensis | reverse complement strand
TGTAAAGTTGAAGCTAACAATCTAAGTATTTGTCGCCTCAGCTGAATGACAGCGGTTTCTGAAATGTGTTACAGCTTCAGTCCTGAACTATTGGCGATCCATTCCCTTCCCTTATACAAGCGTCTCTAGTCCGACAACAAACATTTACTTCATTATCAGCGAGAGTTAAGGCCGCCATACCGAGCGGCGACCGATTTTGCTGCCGACCGATGGGCATGTGTGTATGCCGATCGGGGGTGCCCACATGGGGTGACAGATCGCTGACGCCCCACAGCTTGGCCGGCCAGAGAACAGACATGTCCGATAATCTCTGGCCGATGCTGTTAGTCTCAATGAAGACCGGCGTCTTGCTGTCAGCTCTGGAGAGCAGCATGATCATCATCATGGTCATCACGCTGCAGTCTAGAGCTCATCTGAGCTGATCTGTCAGCCCCCACTCGGTACGTGTGTGTGGGGGCCTTTAGGCGAGGGTCACAGTGGGCGCTGTAATGTTAAGCGCTGCATGCATTTATTCTTATAGCAGAGAAGTCGTTCATTATCACTGTTTGTTCATTGCGACATTTGAAGTAATTTTTTTTTATAAAAAAAAAAATATGTAATTCCCATTTAAATTTTAGTCGGAGTCGGTCCATTTTTTGCCAACTCTGACTCCAGGGACCCAAAAATGTCTCCGACTCCCACTCCACAGCCCTGGTTATACTGATTATGTCATGTCCACTTATTCACATTTTGTACAGTAAGCCTATGGTGGCCCCCAAAATGAGAGTATATGTTTCCTATAAGCTGACATCAGGGTTCGGGAGGGCAAGGAAAATGTACAGAGTACATACCTGATCTGCCATCAATATGTTGCCACCATGTCTTTAGGCGCACTGCAGAAGCATCTTACTTTTGCCTTATTACTCGTGTGTTGGTTGTGAGGACTACTTGGTTCTCCAAAGTAATATCCTGGTCTTAGAACGGCTTGTTAGCCTGTCTTCAGGTAGGACTATGTGAGAAATCATCTTGTCCTTAATTAACCTAGTTGTGTTCATTTAACTTGTATGACCTCACACGGTTGCTGGGCAACCCACCTCCAGCTCTATTGTAAATCCCCATGGAGCGAAACCTTACAGAACCTGTAACCTAATACACAAGCAGGCGACAGGGCGAACAACTAAAGAAAAACTTGCCGGGTTACGTGATGTTCTCCTGAATGCTAAAAGGGAAAAGGTGCGAAGTATAGTCAGCCTAGTCCTCAGTCTGAAGCTTATTCTAACGCTTGGGCATACACTGTTCGATTTTTTTGCTCGATCAACTTAAAATACGTTCACATAAAATTTAATTGTATTTCATTTAGATCATTTTAACCACTACATAATGTAATAGACTCAAAACAGATTGATCACTTTCCTGAGCCCTGTGCATATTCTCCAAAGTACCATTGCATACAAAATCGATTCAAAATAGCTAGAAAACAGATAATCAGATCTTAAACGATTGACTGAAATTTACCAACATGTCCTATTTAATGTTCAATTTCAATCCCAAAAAATTTGATTTTCAAACTATCAACTTAATATGACCAGTTTTTAAGTTGATCTTATAAATTTAAGCCATGTATGCCCAGGTTTAGATTTAATACAGTCTGTGCACACCGATATCCACCAAGACCATCACAATCTGCTGGTAACAATGGGCTACCTACCCTCCAAAACGGTATAGGTAAGATTACATGGTATCCTATAGGACAGTATATTGAAAAGAACAGGGTTGAGGATGTTATTATAACCTCTGTGGAGACCTTCACATTTGGCCCTTGGCTTCTTCACCTTTGCATCTTTGCAACCTGAGACTTCTGCAAGCCATAAAGATAGATATTTGTGATTATTTTAGCAGCAACTAAAAATAACAAACTCCTGGTAGAACCATTTTATAATGACAAATAACACATGCAATGTAGCTCAGGTGTGCATATCTGCTGTGATGAACTCTTGGACTGGATACAGATGTCTGTATTGTCAATGTGCTTTTGTAGTTGATTGTAGTTCAGCTATGTAATGTAAGCTTTTCAGAGATCAGGACAGCGACAGCCCTTTACAGAACTGATTGCAGGAACGCCAACCTATCCACTGATCTACATCAAGATGTCCTTCTGGGAGATGCCAGAGGAGTTTGATTACCAGTCTGGGCTTGTGGTTCTTGCAACACAGTTTAAAGCCTCTTGAAAAGTTCAAGTGTCAGACTTGTTCTGCACAATTGAGAATATATATACCAGATGGTTTTTACATTGTTGAACATCCTATGTTATGTTACTTATTTAAGTTCAGCATTTGAAAGGCAAATGCCAGTATTTTTGTTTTGAAGTGAAAGCAAAAATCTTTAGACCTTAAATATGGATGGTCAAACCAATACTCTAGACCAGTGTTTCTCAAACTTTTTATATCCGCGACCCCGAAAGTGATGTAGCAAAGTGTCAATTCCTGTATTTGGAATGTGCAAGTGCCCCTCTCCTTTATATTTTCCCACCCCACTTGTGCAAATAATGTGAAGGCTGGGAAGTTAAGAGGGAGACTAATGCCCCATCTCTTCCAAATTAGGAGGGAGGGGCCATTACTCTCCCTCTTTCAACCCCACTTGTTGGCTGTAGCTCTGATGCTTAGGCTTTGTTTCCATTGTACGTCGGGAGCCCTCCGCTAAGCGTATACGCTAAGCAGGGGTCCCGACGTATCCCATAGACTCAGCCTGCCGGCGGATGGTCTGTTTAGACATCCGCCGATGTACAGGCTGAACGTACTCGACTACGTTCAGCCTGACACCGGCGGATCGGGTCGGCGCAATGAAGACAGACCCGTCCGCCGAGCAGGTAAGTCTATCTGCTACGTCGGGGACCCCCGCTAAGCGTGTACGCTCAGCGGAGGGCTCCCGACGTAATGGAAACAAGCCCTTACAGTGAACTCGTGACCCCTGTAATATGGCCAACATACAGGTTGAGAACCACTGCTCTAGACTATGTTTGACATGGACTGTATGCAAGGCCCCATACTTTGTTGTAACCTCTGTATGCATACAATTGTAGCGCAACAAGTATTTTTTGCCTGTCTGGAGTTCTTTTCTGCTAAATTTTTCTGCTTAATTAATGTAAAAAAAAAACACATTTCATATGTTGGTCTATGAAGGTTTTCACTCATCTAGGTCATGGGTTTGTTTGGTGCTAAAAATAATATTCTTTTTAACTTCTGACCATCAGCATCACTTGCATTGCTGCTGTCAACTTCCATAATTGTGATCTCCTGTACTGTGTGCTGCTACTACCGATTAATGTATACTTGCCCCAGGCCCTCCCTTGTCACCTACTGATGCCAATGTTTCCAGTCACAAACCGCAATGAGAGCTGGGCTGTGTCCTAAATAATGATTAGAGACTAGAGAGGGACTTGTAGCCTGAGGTGGTTGCCCAGTTTCCAGGCACAATGCGCTTTTACTTCCAGTCTGGCTGACAATTACAGAAATATAAAATCTTATTCCAGTTATATTTTAAAATAGTGATAATCTACATGACTCATCTTTGTCCCCTCCTTGGACGCTTTCTTAAATTCAAGGACAAACTTTGTTGCAGGCTCATGTATTGGCTTATTAAAAAGAGTGTTATTACTAGCAATATTATAGCATCACAAATATGCCAATGACTTCACAATAAGGTAAATCCTTTATATCTCCCTTATGTCATTCTTTCATTTGGATGATTGTCAATATGGTTTAGTCACAAGTATATTCAAGTGACCTCTAGCCCAGTGTTTTTCAACCACTGTTCTGCGGCACACTAGTGTGCCGCGGGATGTTGCCTGGTGTGCCGTGGGTTTTTGACCCCACCCTCTGCCCTCCTATCTAGCTGCCTCTTATAGTATAAGTCTTATACTATAAGAGGCAGCTAGAAAGGAGGGCTAAGCAACCGCATCCTCACAGACCCGGTCCATGTATAACACGAATCGGCTGTTTAAGTCTTATACTATAAGACTTATACAGCCGATCCGTGTTATACACGGACCGGCTCTGTGAGGATGCGGTTGCTTAGCAACACGCATCCCCACAGACCAGGGGCGGTGTTTTTGCTCTGCTGGTACGCATCTGCGTTCCAGCGGGGCACCTGCTGATGACGTACTTCTGGCGGAGACCGGAAGTGCGCCGCGATTATGCGTATCGTCAGTGCCCTCCGATTTTTTTCATGAAACAAGTGTGCCTTTGCCCAAAAAAGGTTGAAAAACACTGCTCTAGCCAACTATAATAACAACTGAGGGCGTCATGTATGGCTGTTTTGAGGTGCCCCTTCCTCCTCTGTCTTTTATATAATCAATAAATTGGCAACATAAACACAAATCCTTTGTGAAATCCTAATATGCTTGCAAAATTGCTATATAGTCTCTCATACGTATAAGCAATTGCTATAACCCTCAGACTGCCCTTTGTACCTAATGAAGCAGAACACAATCTTACCAGAGTCCAATATGCTCATGTCCACACGTCTTCACATTTTAGTTGTAATGGATGTGAAGCTGCATATTTGTGCGTGGATGGGCACAAAATGAGCATGCTGTTCAACAATAAGCCAATTGAATAGCACTGCTTTATTATCTGGCTCCGTACTGGTAAATGTAGTCATAAATTGCCCAGTATAGGCTTCTATGCTCACAAATAATTTGATTGCAATAACGGTTCCCAGTGAGAGAAGGAAATCGCTGTGCTTCTTAGCTCAACTCAAGTGCAGTTTGACCAATCTACCATCCCATATTTTTCCGAGAGCTCTCCCTTTTATGTTGTCTGGGAATACATGGAATACTTCTATTGTTGAGTCTTCCAACAATCACAAACATTTCATTGTAATTTTTTTCATCAATCCTTTATATTTCTTTATTTATTTTCCTTACCCTTTTCTCTCGAATGGAAAGAAGCTGCCCCAAATATAATTAAACTTATTGGTGCTTTCCAACTTGGTAGTCTGGGAAAGAAGACCCCCATTTGTTCTAGGACGACTGTGACACTGTGCTAGTTCCATGGTTTGAAGGAACCTAAGGAGGGTTCACAAAGGTCTGATCTGAACCATATTTAAAACCTTTGGGAGTAATTGAAACAAGCTAGCAATCTGCAACTAGTAATTGGTAACCAGCTATGTAAATAGGCGTACCTTCCTAAAGTCCTATCCAAAATAATTTGCAAAGCCTTCCTTAAAGAGCTAAGACTGTTGTGTCTATTGTAAGGTGGTGTTGGCTTAGTTTCCATAATAACACTCATCGCTTTAACAGGATGTCAAACAATCTCCTATAGATGTGGCAGTCAACTTTTTAGCCATTAACTACCGTATATCAGTTTACAGTTATTCTGGCTGAGTATAATTATTAGCTAATACGACGTAAGAGAGATTTGCTCTATTTTCCCTTGTAAACTCTTTCTTTTCACTTTGTCAACAAACCTTTGTCAATAAACCACAGATATCACATTCCTTAGTGACGAGCAATTACTGTAAAAAGTGTGGACAAAGGTTACCTTTATCCTGGTAAATGATGACTGATGGCAATAGATTTCTTTTCTAAACTTGTCAAACGGGTATGTACTGTGCATATTTTTTTCTTCTTGAAAGGGTTTTGTGAAGCATAATATGTTCATGTGATGTAGAAAGTGGAAAGTCCCTTGATTTCCTTTTATAATCAGTCACTTAACAATGGTTAAAGATGTGTGTGTAGAATGTGTACCAATGAAAATGATAACCTTTGTAAGCAAGGTGAAATTCTGTGCTGACCTCATCTAGCCCTGCCTTCATTCCTACTTTTCATGATTAAACATTGCACTCAAAGGGGAACTATAGTGTGTTTTTTAACTTTGGATATGCATGTGAAAGAGATACTGATTGATGGGGGTTTGGGGTAATTATATGGGCAAGTGTATTTGTAACTGAATTTTCATCAATAACTTTATTTATAAAGCTAAACATATCATTCAGTTCTGTACAGGGTTGGAATTCAACACAAGGTAACATACAGGTACAGACTATGACACATTGGGCTTACAAAATAATAATAATAATCATAACAACAACAACAACATCTAAATTGTAATATTCTTTTACAAGTAATATATTAAGCAATATCTTTGAGATGATTGTTGTACTACTTGTTCCTTGGTCCTTTAGATTCAGACACTGGTCAAACACAGGCAAAAACACATGAGACTCAGCCCATTGTAAATAATAATTCAATTGTCCACGTCATGCCTATAGGAGTCAAGTGGAGCAGGTATTTCCATTGTACAATAACCCTAACAACCCTTTAGCATCATGTACATGGCATGGTTTCCTGATTTGGGCTTATGCTGTAAGATGCTCATCTTCATGCTCATCAATAAATACTAATTGGTAAGGTCTCATTATAAATATCTATTTTGTCATGGCTTGTGCAGAAGGCTTCACTGCCTCTAATTGAAATAGAACATACATTGATATTAATATAACTCAGTCCTTGCCATTAATACACATTGTCCTTAGGCCTCTAGCTGCATTGTCATGATTGCAGAGAGGCCATTGTTTTCAGTCCGCTGTAAGATTAGAGGATTGAATAGGCTAAACCTTCAACCAAACACCCCCCCCCCCCTGGATAATTACAGACTACATATAGAATACATTTTAATTGCACATACTGATAGGATTGTTTACAAAAAACTGATCTCTTTCATGACTGCAGTTCCCTTTAAGGCAAAGATGGCCACACACATTACACGTCGTCCACCTTATGTTTACGAATAATTATTAGTAGGTTGGTCTTCTTCTTTGAATGGATATAAATAGGTCATTCAGGCAGATCCCCATTATATCAACTGTAGGAACACCATGAGATTTGGCATTCTATTCCATAATTGTAACATAAATGAAATGCAAATAAAGTTATTTCTGATCAGTGTTTGATTAAAATATATCAATTGAACATTTGGTTCACACATTGGCTGTTTATTTACAGCTCAATTAACAATGAGAGGGGGTGATGCTTCTTAACAACCAACAGCCAGTCTTAGTGCTCCCTTCTGTGTACCATAACAACGCGGCTCTGTTGGGTGGGCGCAGGTATTTTCTATCGCTGAGGAAAGAGATTCTATGATTTTTATTATTGGTAAAAGTGATTGCAATTTCTACCTAGAATTTAGGTCATAGGCAGGAATGTAGAAGCAGTATTATGCCAAATTGAGTGTGACATCGAGTCAACATCTGGGCAAACATAGCTTACTTGTTAAAGGTTGATATTTACAGTTTGCAGTCGGTAAAAATAACATCTTGACGTTTGAGGTTCTATGCGGTCTAGGGCAGCACAGCAGTTTTTTTTCTGTTGTGCGATTTAGATCTCTGTAGCATATAAAGCATGACTTGAGCTCTGGGTGACTTCATCTGATTCTATCAACATCCTGTAATCTCTATATTTTACTTTGTAAGTACGATATTGTGCAAGATTAATGGAACAGAAATGTAGTTTCAGCTGGAACATGTACCATGGCCTGGCGCAGACCAGTGAGCTTTGCTCTAGGTCTCCTGTTAATCTGTCACCAATCTGTTAGAAGACTATGATGCAGATTACTAGCATTGTAGACTTCAGCCCTTTACCTGGTTGTTCAGATCAGACCAGGCAAGACAAAGCCAATAGACACAGTGGGCTGAGTTTAGTAGAATATTCTGTATTTAGAAGGCATTCTACTTTCTTTCTCAATTGTGGAAAAGGATTATAGTGCTGTAATAGTTAACATTATAGTAATATTGCAGCTTGTAAGTGGTTACTTATATAGACACTATCTATAGAAGTGAACTGCAAAATGATGCCAGGAAATTTAGCCCTTAGTCATATCCCTTTAAGCAACATTGGTCCCAGTGTTTTCCCCAGAGCAGATTGGCCGGGCGGCCCGCCCGGAAGATTTTAGTCCCCGCCCAGCACACAAGTCCTCCGCGGCGAGCAGCCTGACAGGCGGCGCCTCCCATTCTTCAGGAGCGCGCCACAGCCACTGAAAGACTCCGGCCCGCGGCACACTACCGGAGCTGCGGGCTAGAGTCTTTCAGTGGCTGCGGCGCGCTCCTGAAGAATGGGGAGGCGCCGCCTGTCAGAGGACTTGTGTGCTGCCGCTGGCCGGCAGCCTGTCAGAGAGGCCGCCGGACCGGTGCAGGCGGTGCGATGACGTCATCGCGCCGCCCGGCTGAAAAAAAATTCTGGGGAGAACACTGGGTCCCATTTATTAGCTCTGTAAATTAAGGTCTAGACAGAATAATAAAATAATAATTTATTTAAATACATAGAAATAAAACAAAATGAACATCTCTACAGTGATTTCCAAGCCTTCTGATTTCCATGTTAAAAATAACATGGAAATCAGAGCTTGCCCAACTTGCTGTGTGGCTATTCTTAAATTTTAAATGAGTAGAAATGTCAAACTTTTTTTTTCTAAATATCTGTGTGTCATCCTAGACTGCCTTCATTAATGCCAATGTCGCCATATTGACAGGAGTTGTAGTATTCCCAGGATTACTAGGTGATGATAAAAGTCCCAAAACGCGAAAATAGTTTACTGCTTATCCAAATGTGATTATGTACTGAATATGTAGATTATGGCCTACGTGTAATTCCATGCATGTGTATAAACCTTGGCAAGTAAAAGTGTAATAGACTCCAGTTACAAAGTCCTTTGTGTCCTTATTATGTAAATAATACTCCTTACATGGACAGAACCGGATATGTAACTTCCTGTGAAAATAGGAAAAACTTAAAAAGAAATGACTGTTGCTGTAGGCGACACCTCCCCTTTAATTCTCATTCAGCCTCAGCCACTCCATAAAAATGGCTTTGTATGATGTATTTTTAACTTCTTTCCTCCCCCTTGCCTTTGATTTGTTGGCTGTTTTCAGTCTGACTGACTGGAAATTGCATTACGCCTGTTGTCCCAGAAGGAGGAAAAATGTAATCTCAGTCTATGGGATGGATATAGTGCTTGCCTGTAAATGTGATCTTGCAGTGACTGTACTGGCTTGTGTGCGTGTGTGGTCAAAGGCCAGCTGGCATCAATGAGGTTATTGTGAGTATTACTCATTAGGCTAAGCCAAAATTTGTGCCATTTAGTTCAGCACTTAGTAGTTTTACAATGCCAAATAAAGAGCCTGCAGCATTATTCTACGAAATGAGGGGTCATGTCTGTTAAAGAAAAGAACGGTCATGTTTGAGAACATAATATGCCACTTGTGTTGGGTCATTGTTGACAAGGACATGCAGTCTGTACTATACGAAGGGAATATAAAACTAGTTACTGACCCCTATGCAGTGTGCCTGCTAGTTACATTTTTTTTTACTTTATAAAGAGGAACGCTCACCTTACACCTTTCAATCACTTTGTACATCTGAAGTAAATTGTACAACCAACTAGTGAAAGTTCCTTCCTGATAGAATACATAGTGATTGGATAGTTTAGAAAGGTCCTCATATTACATGGTTGTAGTAGAAGAAAGTTAATTGTGTAGAAATTGTACAGTAAAACCAGGCACACACGGCTCCACTTTCCTCCAGATCGAGGAAGCCCAACCGTGGTGTGATGATGTAATCACGCAGGAGTTGGCCTGATATCGAGCCGCAGCACTTCTGTGTCAGCCTGTCCGATACTTTGGGACCATACCCTTCTCACCAGGTTATTGTGAAATAAATGTCATTGTTAAGTATGTGTGTAACTGTTGCTGCTTTTGTGTATATATGTTTGGCAAGAGGGAGACATGACTTTTAGTGGAAACCTTACGCTGTCCCTAGCCTGCTGACTGGAAAAAGTAAGGATTTAGGGTGGCACTAGTAGCCTGTCAGCTCTCAGAGGTGGTGGTAATTGGCCTATGGGCTCTTTCACACTATGTGCATTGTCAGAAAGCATGAGGTGTGTTCAGAGGTGCACTACATTTGCAGTATGCATTTTTGGCTGTGCATTTCAAATTAAAGTTATTATTATGGTGCAAGCAATGAATATTTTAAATGAATATACTACTGCTTTATATGCCGTGTTTCAACCAATGGAAAGCTCACAACATATAATCCTGTGTTTAAAGAAGAAAAACTCTGAAAGGTTTCTATTTCCAGATTACCCCAAATCAAAGACAAGTTCCACCAAGAGTTATTTGTAGTGTATTTGTATAGATGGACATCTAGGACAATTCTAAAGCAGTTTCCAAAATAAAACAAAAATGTCCGTCTCATGTCTATCAACTTTTTATTTCCTAGAGATACATTAGGAATGCATTTTATTATGTAACAAGTAGATAAACTTTACTTTAAAAGGATATTCTAATTAGGATTTTGAAACCGCTTTGTTGATGTTTCTAAATATGTGCAGTGGAGGTATAAGAGCGAGTAGAAAAATGTGTGTCAAGTAGAAAAATCGGGTGCAGTGTGACAGGGAGAAGAATGTGGTGCAGAGTGTAGAAGAGTGCATGTCCCCTATAGAAATGATCAAAGAATTTGCAATGGCCAAGAGGTGGCATTTAGAAGAATCTGCATCGGACACAGTGATGATGAGTAGAAAATGTTATGTTGTGTGCAGTGGTGATGAGTAGAAGAATGTGTGTTGTGTACAGTGTTGATGCATAGAAGAATGTGTGTTATGTACAGTGGTGATGCGTAGAAGAATGTGTGTTGTGTGCAGTGGTGATGAGTAGAACAGTGTGTGTTGTGTACAGTGGTGGGGAGTAGAAGGTGTGTTGTGTACAGTGGTGGTGAGTAGCTGAATGTGTGTTGTGTACAGTGGTGGTGAGT
>CM070037.1:44200704-44220214 GCA_036250615.1 Ptychadena robeensis | reverse complement strand
CTACAAGTCAGTATAGATTGAAAACGTTATGTGCGGCCCTTTAGTGATGCCGAGGGCCGCGCTTGTGGCCCTCCTTATTAACTCAGTTGCCCACCACTGTTCTAGATTATGGGTGAATTGGATTTGAAATGTTTGATGTTAGGCAAACAATTGATTTACCTGAAGGCTGTTCTTTCCTGTGGATCTATAACTAGCTAAAACTTTGAGTTTACAGTGGTTTAGATTAATGATGCAAAAAATACTGTAGGTTACTTTCCAGTTTACCATACAACTCCTTTGACCCAAGACAACTTTTAGTACGTTTTAAGAACATTTTTGAGATTGTTGACATTCTTGTAGCTGTCATCAGCATTATAATGAGGGGAATGCAGGGATCTTTTTTTGCATAAAGAAAATAAAGCAAGTATTTCTAGTAAGTTCTTTGTATGTTTACGTTTTTCAGTTAGGAAGGAGTTGTAGACAGGAGTATCATCGTTTTATAGTTTACATTCTTCCTGCTTTATTGGGCAGTTTACATGACATTCTAAGATGTATGTTAGTAAATTGCACATTCTCTTTTGCTTATGATCGCTTCCCTTATACATTGTTTGTGGTTCCTGCTAACATGGAACAGCTGTACAAATCCGTAGAACTTGTATATATCCCTTCAGTCTTCCTTTGACAGGCTAATTAACCACATGACCTTTGGGAAGTTACCCAGTGTCCCAGTAACAAGGCTTGGCAAGACAAAGGTATTGTGAAATTGCATTCACAGGGTAATCATCAACCTTTGTTCATTCTTGGAAGATGCTGTTGAATGTAGACACGTTTTTGGTGCGAAGGTAGCAATAAAGCTGGACCTAAGGCAAAGGTTATGTTTTTAGGGAGAATGGCAAATGTTTAGAACCTCCAGGTGGTAGTTTGAATCCTGTTTCTAGATAGGAGTATGATTGATCTCATCTACATTTGAGTTGCAGCTGTTCAAGTGGTATCGAAATTGCTGATATTATAAAGCATTGTCAATTGATGGCTATATTGTTGTTGTGATTTTTGTTTGCTTTCTGGAAATGTGGAAATATATCTCCAGTCCTTCAGGAGCCCAAACTCTCCTTTTTGTTTTTATCTTCATGACCATTTTACATCTTTGCACAAATCAAACATACACGCCATCTTTCAAAGAGAACCTTTCTGGCTGTCCTTTTGATGACTGACTTGGGGTACCGGTGGCCAGTGCTGCGACTTGACTTGTTAAATTTATGACTTCTTCTTGCCTTGAAGCTGCCACTTTATTGACCCTTTTCCTGTTATGTGCAATTCAGTAAACTTTATATATTGTGGTCCACATAGACATGATCTTTTCTGTGAGATTTTGTCCTTGCAATGTCAATTCCTATTAGATGGTTAAGGAGACATTAATTGGCAACTTGGCACCCTAAGTTCCATGCTGACTTGGGACTTGGTAAATGAGCAATTAATGCAACTGGCTGCCGAACGCTACATGACAAGTTTGCCGGTTGTTTTTTTGAGCTTATGCCCGATAGGCCAGTCATTGGTGCGTTTTCTAAATGCCCCGCCGAGCGCCTGCACACCCGTCCGACTGACAGCAACCTGGGAAACCACCATGTAAATGTAGCCTTACAGTCTGTTATTGGCTATGGATATGGGTAGTCGTACTAATCTATGCTAGATTCTAGTAGGGAATTGCTTGGAAGTGCACAAGTAAATTTTCACAAGACGTAGCAACATATGCTTTTTTTTGTTGGCACACTCCTATATTTGGATGCCAGTAGTTCTATCTGCCTATGACTTGTTCATTATGCCATTATTACCTCTAAAGTACCAAGACAGGTTTACTTTAAGTATAGTAATCTGATTTCATTCAGATTCCCATCACTCATCATAATTGCATCATGTCCACCGTCTGTAGTGCCTTTCTTTGTGTGTTTCCACTGGCTGTGAAACATGCCGAGCCAGGTGAACAGGTCCGGCAAGTCTTCTCAATCACATATCTGTTACTGTTTGTTGTGAATGAAGTGTGCTGTGAACACAGGTTTAGTGTATACACTGAGCAATTGGACAAATGTATTCTAACATTTCATTTCCTTTGCTTGTCATGGCATTTGAAGCTGCCAGGGCCTATCCTATTAAAGCTAAAATACACAGCAGGGGGACTATGGAGACACGAAAACCTAGGAAACAGATAAATCAATCCAAACTGAGAGGAAACAAATGTGTGGAAGCATAAAAGTTAGGCTAGGTTTCCACAGTGTTATGGGCTCTGTCTGCACACCCTGTGTTTGGTCCGACAGCTGGAGCTTAACACATGTTAACTGTCCTACGGGCTCACAAACAGCCGGTGCGGTAGGCAGGCAATATGGATTGTCTACATTGTCATTCATGCTAAGAAGTGCGCTTTACACAGAGGTTGCCGACAGAGCCCATAAAGCTGTAGAAACCTAGCCTAATAAAAAAACCCATACCATGATCGGAAGATGTGTTAAAATAGTCAGTTGACATTATGTAAATGTAAACATAACACTCTAGAATGGGAAAGTCAGTGTTTCAGTTTGTAACTGTCGGTAAAGTACTGGTTGTTTTTGTGGTTGAAATCAGTATAGTGTGACAATCGGGACACCTTCACCACCTTGTGAACATTCTAACCTTGTTCACCTGCTGCTTTCACTGATCCATGAGATTTGCCTTCATCTCCGATCCTTTGACATTCAAAATGCCACATTACCCCCCCCCCCTCTCCAGCATTTATTATTGTAAACATATAGGCCGCTCTTCTCGCACTGGAAGGCTTTGTGTCCAACTACTGGATGGAATATCTTCCACCTAATGCCCGTGGGTAAACCTATAAAGATACGTCTATTTCATGTTTTCTCAATCAGTAAATAGTTTAAAGAGCAGCCAGATAAGTGTCTGAGAAATCCACCCATTTTGGGCCAGCCTATTACCGTACTTGTCCTTAGCAGTCCTTATCGCTTTTCCTTGTTTCAGGTCAGTATGTTTGTAGAGTTTCCAAACAAACGCCTTATCACTTAGCCCTTGGCCCTGTTCCTGGCAACTATTTCTCTTTGTAGTTAAACACTTTTTTTAGGCTTTGCTTGAGTGCACACCCTCCGTGGTGACAGTTGTGACATTGCATGTATTCGGTAGAATAAAGCAGCCCATACACGGGTCAGATTTTCAATCAATCAACTTAAAACTATCAATTTTTAAGTCGGTATAAAATTGTATGTCGATTGTATCATGGGCCATATGTAATACAAGATTTTTGATTTTTTTTTTCAATCCACAAAACAATTGATCCAAAATAGTCCGATTAAAATTTCAATCAGAAGTGAGGTAGAATAGGTAGAAAAAAAATCGATCAAAAATTGGTTGACCATACTTGGTTCTCAAAATACCGAACCAATTTTCAATCGACCGACCAAAATTTACCATCCAGTCCGATCAAAAAACGACTGAATTTTCATGAAATTTTGATCGGATTAAGTCGATTTAACCAGGTGGGCAAAACTCAATTCTCAATGAACTAAAAAATTCATTGTTTTAAGTCGATTGATTGAAAATCTGACCCGTGTATGGGCTGCTTAAAACTATCCATAACTCAGATGAGGTTATGGCTTGTGACTTGCATATGGAAGGGCATTAGATGTGTTTTATAGGGATCTTCAGTAATATTCTCTATAAAGACTTTGGGATTATCCAGCAGAGTTGGCTATACCTATTGGTGGCTAACTACAATAGTAAATGGATTGTGAGAGGATCAGCAAGCCGCTGTAATGTCAGGTTCTGTTTACTTGGTTGTTTGTTTTTTTGGTTGTTGTGTCTGCTGTTATGGGTTTTACTCTGCCCTCTTGGGAAGAGAGAAGCTTTTGAAATAATTACATCATCAATGTGAATACACATGATTCGAGTCAGCTGGCCTGGTCTTTGTCTTCTCTGTCACATGCTCATTAGAAGTTGTGTTTTATGGTGAACTCCTGTTGCTTGCTGTCAGTGGCTGTTTGACCTGAACTCTATCAGGACTTGGTTAATGATTAAGAATTGAGGCCAGATTTTGTATGTTATCTCGGACAGTACAGCTTGTGTGAAAGACAATATAAGGAAAAGCAGGTTGGGCTGCGATTAGACCTCAACCCCCCCTCACTACATCTGGCATAATAAAGAACACCTCCTTTGCAAGCCAAAAAGTGTGTATGTTCCTCCCGAGGACCTCCCTGATTAACATGTTAGATGTATAAATTGTACTTCTGAAAATCAGCCTGTCCACAGTTGGATTGGATTGAGCACACTATGCCCTGTGTAATGACACAGAGGTAATTAGATATAAAATATGATAGTAATTAGATACAAGGTTTGGCTTTATAACAAGAGAGTAGGAATAAGATCCAATCCTTTGATGTCAATTAACAGATCTTAATGGGTAGGTCCAACGGATCTGTTTGGTCCCGTCCCCCCCTTTTTTTTATTATTATGCATTTATCTCGCTATGATTAAAGGTGGCCATACATGGTTACATTTTTGCGTTCGATCGACCTAAAACTTTCGATTGTTAAGTCGATCGAATGGAAGTCGATTCCTGCCCAGCTGGTGCAATCGACCAAAAGTAATCAACATCAAATCGATCGGAAAGTGTTCGGACATGTTGGTACATTTTGGTCGATTGTACAAATGGAATTGATTCCTATGAAGGAATCGATTTCAGAGGAATCAATTTCTTTAAATAAATCGATTCCTTTAAAAGAATCTATTTATTTTTCAAATTGGATCAACATTTGAATAGCAAAATAATCTACATGTGTATGGCTAGCCTAACTGTTCTTGTATTTGAATGGGCTGACTTTTTGTGCATTTAAGTAAATTGACAGCTGACTTATTGGTACAAGATGGGCTCTGATGGATGCATGTTTGACCTTTATGACATTTTTATGTTTGTAGGCCATTCTTCTCTATAGTTGGTATAACCTTCATGTGCTTGTTTATACCACAGTCTTTTACATGGATTGTGCATAATATTGTATTGTTAACATAGGTAGTTTAATTGGTCATTTTGGTTTATGTAGTGTCCATGGCTCCCAATTGCAGCTAACGTCAATATTTTTGTAGTTAGTAGTCTTTCAACCACCAGTAAGTTTTTATTTATTTTTTTATTTTTTAATGACGGCTTCAAAAGCTTTGATCTTTCCTTGGTTGATGTGAATCATTACAGGTCACTAGATTCTGCAAAGCAATATCAAGTGCCTATGTGTCACCTCTGTCACAACGTTTTAGGATCTCTTGGCGTTTTGTATGTAGTTGAAAGACATAAAACACACACACACACACACAAACAAGTCACTTCCATATTGCTGCAGAGAGCATGATCATGCTTCAATGTATTCTAAGGCTGGGCATACATGGGTTGATACCCATGCAATCGATGAATCCTTGAGCACAGTGTGATGACATCACCATGCTGTGCTCAAGCTTCGTTGATTGAACGGAGAATCGATGTGCAGCACTGGATGTAATAGATGCTAGCACAATCAATCACCATGCATTCAGACGGCGCTCGATCTAATCTGTTTAAAAATCAAGCTGTGTATACTTACCCTAAAGGTCCCCATCCACGTTCAGACAGGCGCCCGACAAATGACCTGTTTGTGACGTCACCACGCTGCACTTGGGCACTCGTCGATTACCGGTCATTCTGGAAAGACTTTTGATCAGGATTTAGGGACATGTCTGGTACCTGCTCGACAGACCCGTCTTCGAAAGGGATCGGTTGATCGCGTTCAAAGAAAGGCATCCCCGGTTTGATTTGTCTATAGGTTAGAGCACAATCAAGCTAGGTGAACGTGCATGTTGCTCGATTATGCTCTAATCTATAAAAAAAAATTGAGCCATGGATGGACACCTTTATTTTTCATCGCAGAGATCTACATCTCATGGACAAAAACAGTACAAACTGCAGGGATCATGGCCCAAGTCTAGTAACCCATCAGATTGCTAATTATTGAAGAATTTAAGATTGTGACAGAATGGCTCATTGTCTTATGGCAAGCTTGATAAAGGAACAGATGTTTTACTGCCTGTCCTTGTGTAGTGGACAACCTTCTGCCACCTTCACATATTGCACTGTAAGCACATTTAAAAATTAATAAATAAATAAGCTCTTTGTCAAATGAATGCTTTGTGTAATTTTACATGACCATGTGTATTCTATAATTGGTCCATGCTCTCTTGAATTGCCTTCAGTCCTGTATGATCTTCTCCCCAACTTGGCCTTGAAAAATAGACTGGTAAAATAATGTAATTAGATTGGATCCATGTATTGCCTTAGAAATAAAGAATCCACACATACCAGCAAGAAAATATTATTTATAGGAAAACCCACTAAATAATTTTACATATTTGATCTTGCCCAATTCCAATTGCCACTGTCTATGGGCAACTTTCATCAAATGGCTCCTTCTGTTTATCAGATCTCAAGATATGCAGTATATTTTCTGAAGCTTCTCCCTTGAGGCAAGTCGCTGTTCTAGCCATTGCTTCTTGCCTTTCACTAATGGAGCTGGAGCATGATATGTGATCCTTGGCGTTGTGCCTTTGAAGCTGCACACACTGAGGTGTACATTTCAGCCAGAAACCCACTGAGATCCAAAGATAAAACACTGATCTCACTGTACTAGCCTAGGGGATCAGATCCGTCACCCTTAAGACCTGTGTTAGCTCACGCCGGGCCTCTGTAATGTAGAGGCAGCAATGACACTTTTATTGCTGACCTCATTTATTTCTAACCCGACTTCCTGGTATATATTATAATCATGCACTTGGAATGACACGCCAAGTTAAAGGTGTTACCACTTCTTAGTAACTTATTGAAATTACCGGGCAACGGAAGTTTATTGAAAATGATGGGTGCTTTGTTGTTGTGGAGACATGAAATTAAGGAAATGGACTACTTAATTTTTTTTTTACTTTGTGGTTTGAAAAAATATGGTGGCGGTATATTTAAAGTGCAGCTAATACTATGGAGTAGTTTTGTGTGTATTTGCTAAACCAGAGCTTGCAGTTCTATTTAGCTTTTAAAATATTTGTTAAGGGCTCCATACACCAGATTTCCTTTACATCTCCTTTTGTTTTACCAAAACCATGTAATATGAGGGACTTTCTAAACCATCAAGTCTACCTGTGTTCAATCGCAGAGAACCCTTTACTACATAGTTGTTGGTAGATCTAAAGGATATCTGACAGATCTAAAGGTGTATGGCCAGCTTAAGGTATTTATTTTTGTTTGTGTAATACTTTTTCAAGGGATACCTTCAGGATGCTATGTTATCTGGTTGTCAGGCTGATCCATTGACTTCACTATCTTAGGATAAATTACATGGATCTGAAATGTATAATTTTTCTGGCGTTCAGACACCAGAGGTGCTAAATAAGAAATATTTTTTAGGTAGTCATCAGTAGTAACCTGTGTTAGTAAAGATGTGCTTCATGGTTGTAATTGTAATTGTTTATGTATATTTACTATGGACTAGTATTCTTGGGCAGCCAACTGGGGCTCTCATTTGGGTTCTGATTGGACTTCCTTTAAATGAATGGTGGTAAATCATAGACCTAAATGTTATCCAGCATATGTTTACCCAGCCAGTATGGGGATGAAGTTATTGTTGTAGTATCTATATATAAATAAAACTGCTGATAATGAAAATGTCTTTATTTTATTATTTATTTTTTTAGGCTTTCAAGCCCCTGGTTGGAAAAGGTGCATACAACTCAATTACTGCAATAGAATTTTTAGTGGAGAGACATCTGGAGTTTGCAACTGAAGATAGTGCCTTTCAGCCCTATCAGGTAAACAATCTGGATTTACAGAAATGTGTTCTATTTTCTGTGTGCTATGAGGTGGATTAATTACCTGGCTCGGGAATCTTTTGGGTGATATGCTGGTTTATGGTGTAAAAAGAACGCAAGTGTGGCCAAACCACAGGTCTGTTTTTGAGTAAAACCAGCCATTAAGCCAATAGGGAAAAGGGCCACAATAAGTCAGGGAATATTTATTAATTGATAAAGCTGGCCATACACCCTCAGATTTCTCTTAGATATCCTTTAGATCTGCCAACAACTATGTAGAATAGGGTCCTTAATGCTGCAACACAGGTAGAATTGTTTAGAAAGTCCCTCATATAACATGGTTTTGTTAAAAGAAAAGGACATCTAAAGGAAATCTGACAGAGAAATCTAAAGGTGTATGGGGGCTCTAAAGCCCCCCACACATGTAGCGAGCGAGGGCCTGACAGATGAGCTGTGGAATGCAACGTGATGACCACACTGCACTCCATCGCTCACAGTATTGGCGGGCACCCTTTGTGTAGTCACATTGAAACTAATGGCATCGGCCAGACATTTATGGACATGTCCGTTCTCTGGCCGACCAAGCTCCCTGTCGCCCCATGTGGGCACCCGCGATCCGTGGCAGATTTTGCCACAGCTCGCTATGTGTATAGGCACGGTACCTTGAGTTTGAAGGTTTTCTGAGACCTTTAATCAACTTCTATTCAGATGGTTTCTGATTCCAAACAAATTTGCCTATCTTAATTGAGAAACCAATTTAGTAAAATTATTGTGAACATTTATTAGAACTTGAAGTTGATTCCATCGAATAAAAATATGAATAATTGATTTTTGATAAATGATAAACATTCCTATCAAGGGTCAATTCATATGAAAACTGTTAAAAGTAGTGTTAACTCAGTGGATGGCTAGTTTAAGAGGAACACATGATTTATGGTCTCAAGCTATTTAAGGCTTTTTGCTTTCTAGGGGATGGGTGACGGAAAGGAACTAGTCATTTATCACCCTGTGACAGATGGATAAGATTAGCAGCAGGATTAAGTTTGTCCCAGAAACTTTGCTCCAGCTCAGTGTGTCTATATGGTATTCCTTATTGTTAAAGGACCAGTAGGCCTACAATCAAAGCCTCTCTTACCTAAAAGGGCAGTTAATCCTCTTTATAGGTATGCATATTAGTTCTTGTGTCAGGACAAAAGTTTGTTTATTTACCTTTTCATGTGTACTTGATATGCAAGTCATGGAACTTTTTGTGATGCAAGCAAGTAGAGCCTTTTGTTTTATGTAATTAGCTATTTAAAGGTACTTGATACCTGTGAGGTCTTTTAATATGTTTGGACAGATATGACATATGGATATATATATATATATATATATATATATACATGGACAGAATGACAATTGTACGCAGTAAAGTCTTTATGATACAACAGAAAAGTTTTTAGTTGTATGTGTGTTTTTAAATTACTCCATACAATTTCCTTTAGCTCTACCAACAACTATGTAGTGTCCGGTCCTCCCTGATAGAATACAAATTTGGCAAGGTTTGGTCGATTGGGTAGGATAGTGGCTTTAAGGCCCCATACACCTTTCATAGTACCTTTGTACTATACAAGTTCTACCAAAACCATGTAATATGATTACCTTTCTAAAGCTTCCAATCACTATGAATTATATCAGGGAGGACCCGGCACTACATAGTTGTTGGTAGATCTAAAGGAAATTGTACAGAGTGATCTAAAGGTGTATGGGCGCTTTAATTTTATTTATTCTTGTTTTTAGTCCGCTTCTATTAAACAAAAGCGTTGTTTGAGGCTAAAGATTCAACTTTTATGTTCACAAAGAGTTGATGTTTTCACACAACTTACAAATGGTGCTAATGCCAGTTAAGATGTTGGTTACATGTTTCTCATTATATATAAAGCCTTGCCGTAAAAGAATAATTGGAGTGTTCCCAGAAATTGTATTACATTGACAGAGATACATTTTCTGTACAGCTAGATAGTATTCTAGTTAATGTTACCGATTGCGCATGAGGTTATGTAATACACTGTTACATAAACACTGCTGTGGAGAGATAAAGGCCATTCCGCGGTGATTGCGGAGTTGTAGAATGCATCTGTTGGAACTGGTTAGCTGTAAATTAACTTCTCAGTATGAGGTCTTCATGAGCCGAAGATAATGATGTGAGAAGATAGTAGAAAACAACAGCAGTGGCTGTTTCCTCTGCATTCTTCTCATTAAGGTATAACCGTAGAACCATGGCTATTTCTCTTGTTAGAGAACCTTATATATCAAATGTAGGTAATGCTAGTCTTAAGCAGGAAACACGCGGCTCGATATTTTAGCTGTCCGATGTTCCCTGCGGAGCTGGAGAGACAGCTCTGCTCTCTTTCTCCAGTTTAGCCTATGCTTTGCATGGAGACCCTGCGGTTTCCATGCAAAGCAAAGGACATGATTTACGGTCATGTCCGGTATCCCAGTTTTCGAGCAGGATTGGTTGGTCCCGCTCGAGAACTGGGACGGCCGCATATGATATGCGCCAGATAGATAGCCGTGAGCGCGCACTGTGCTCAAAGCGGCCGTCGTCATGTGTGTACCCTGCTTTACACAAATCACCTCCACCTATCACCTACCAATAGAAGAAAAGTGCAGGAGGGATCGGCATATGAACATACTACAAAATGTAATCATGTTGCTGCTTTAAAGTCGTTTTGAATCTACAATTTTGATATGACGAAATGGTCAACTGAACATTAAACTTGACCTGCATGTGGCCAGCATGTCACTACAGATGGAGAGGGTCACTACAGGGGTCTTTACCAGCTCTGTGCCCTTTTTATATGTAACATCTGTTTCCTTCCTTTTCTCTTACCTGTGGTTCTCAGTGACATTCTTTTTCTAGAGATAGATTATTCTACTTTTAGCAACAATTAAGATATTCTTGTTTTAAATGTAACCATAGAGCGTGAGAATGATAATTGGAAGTGATTCTTAGCCCACTTCACATGTCTTAGAGTTCATATGGTTCATGCAGCAATATTCAGCAAAATAAGCGTAAGTGCCTTGAGTAGATTTGTATTTGTAAGGATGGAAGAAAACACAAAATGACTACTATTTGTCATCTTTGATCATTCTCCCATGTGTTTTATACCATTTTGGAAATGTGACCTAGACTGCCAGTCTGTTCTGAATCTAAGGCAGTGTTGGTTTCCTAGGCGGTAGCTGTGTCTCTTCTTGTTTTTGCTGCAGAAAGCTGACGAGCTCCCAAGTATTCGTTGGACCCGTAGTGGGTTCCAAGGAACTGATTGGCTGCCATTCAAGCAGCAGTAGTATCCTGCCTGGCAGCACTCCATTCCCCCACCCTTCTGAAGGGTTCATGTTCTGTGATAGTGGATAATCCTTGAAGGCTGTGTTATTTCAGCAGCCTAGACCTGCGATGAGTAAATCCCACTTCTTTTACAGAGTTAAAACCATTCCTATTCACGGCCTTGGACTTAACAAATAAGTACATGTGTTTTATAGATAAGAGAAATTTCAACACATTTAAACTTGACAAACTTGTGTTCTAGTGAAGGGATAAAGGTGGAATTACAGGTACGTCAGCAAATGTCGTATCTCACAGCTGGGCCAATGGAGGAAATGTTATAAGTGACTAATCAACTGTGTCATTGACATTCCAGCTTCAGCTTGTATCTGATCTCACATTTATTGTAGATATTCCACATAGCATCTGGAAGAAACCCATGTGAGCAATGTAAGCTCAACTCCATAGTGTAGAACATGAACCTAGCTCCCTGGGGCTTCAAGACAAGAGTCATGAGGATGTAGTCAGTCTGCTGCTCACCTTGTTTAAACATTGCCTAATAAAGCCTATTGAAATCTGGTACCCTAAAGAAAGAAACAAGGACTCCCCGCCTGAAGGCTCGCTAATTTTAATAAATTGGATCAGCTCCCAATAGCGTGAGAGTGTCTGTTTTGTCTGTGTTTTGATTTCTTTTTTTTCTTCCCTGATCTCCACCCTTGGCGTGGGTCCAGTTTATTTTCTCTACTATTAAACATAGGCATGTGTGTTCATTTTAGCGGCGGCCCTTGTTCCCCGTTAATAAAAATCTTGTAGATTTCCTGCTGCCACATATTTTATTATATAAATTTAAGGCAGCACATGGAGTTTGGTATTTGAAGGTTGCACAGTTTGGGTTGCATGTTCCCAGACCAATATGAGAGTCAGTGGTGCTAATTGGGCTAAAACTGGGCCACGAGGGTCATTCAGCGGAGAAAAAGACCAGCGTTTCTGGCAACCAGAAAGACTCATTATGGCACACAGCAATGATCCAGCTACAAGAGTGTTTGTGTGCTCCATGGATAGATAAAAATTCAGTTGGGGAAAACATAGACTCATCAGTATTAGGTGATTAGCCCTGGTGGAGGTAGTTCTACCCTTTACTATCTGCATTTCTTTAACATCACATGTAAGCTACTTTGCTCAAGTATTACTATACTATTACTTAATACTAAGTATTTTATATTTTGCAGAATTTGTTCCATAACCTATCCTACATTTGCACATTTCCCATTATTTGTCAGACCCCTTTGGTTGGTAAATAATACTTGACCATTGTGAAATATATAATTTATAGCTAAATTCTCTCTTCAGGCTAAAAATATTGACATAATTATTGAAATAGTATTTAACATTCTAGTCCAACCATAGATGTCATATGCAAAGCTAACAGAAAGTGTACTCATTACTTTGTTCTGTACTCGGGATACTTCTGTGGCTGCTTCCATGCTTAGGCAGTGCAGCACGTTCATGTAATATTGCTAATGAACTCCAGGCAGGGACAAAGATGGGAAAAGTTTTGTATTCTGATGAGGAACGTAGTGGTTGAACTTCACTCTACTTATGTTAGAGTTTGTTTACTTTAAACGTAGTGTAGTTACAATGAAATCCAATCTTCCACAAGTAGAAACCTGAATGTGCCTGTAAGGAATTGTGTAACCTGCAGGTATTACAGCTTTAAGCGAACCTCCATCTCTTGACATATAGGTCAAGAAGCATTGTTTGTATGCTAAGAAATATTTTCCTTGAATGAATGACACTCTTATAGATGATTGGTGTTAGCAGTTTTGGAGTAGTCGCCATAGGGCCATGGTAAAATCTCAGACCATACCCAGCCCATTCTTGCAGACATGCATTTTTTTATATCTTTATCAAAAAAGGCATTACATAGAAATCACAGCATTGCCATTGACATAAACATAAAGGATAACATGCACATAGAGCCTATATTAGATGCATAGAAGAGCCTATATTAGATGCATGGAAGAGCCTATATTAGATGCATAGAAGAGCCTATATTAGATGCATGGAAGAGCCTATATTAAATGCATAGAAGACTAGTCAGATTCAATACCAGACTGTGCATTTTGGGTGAGCTGTGGTTGATCGGTACAGGTATGCTAGTTTATATGAGGAGCCTCGGACATGCATTTTAACCATTGCCGTTATTTACGAATGGCATTTATTTTATGCAACTTAACCAATTGAAACAAATCTTCTGCAGTTTAAAGAGAAAAGATATCTGCTGATGAGTAAGTAGTATAAAAGGAACTATGCTACTTTGTATCTTTCAATTGCTGAAAGTTGCCAGCACATAAAAAAGCTACAGACTTTCATTTATGTTAAACGTATGTGAAGTTTTCATGGAAAGTGACCTAAAAGCTTGAAACATGCAAACTGCGGGGAACCACTGGACCTTAATCTAGTTATGGCTTCATTGGTGGGAACACATTGGGAACACTAACATGATGGGGCTTCTTGACGCATTCTTATTTGCAATATAGCATGGTTTTGTCTTTGCAATTGTTGAAAGCTGCTGAATATTTCAATAGACTTATCACTACAGAGATGACAGTTATGGCTGTAATATACTATACAGCATCCACATCCCCCTTGCTTTTATTATAGGCTTGCACTTAGCTATTACAACACTCATTTATTGGTCCATTGACCGGATCTATTTACACAGCTTAGATTAGTTTAGATTGGGGTGCAGCTGATATTGAAGCATAGTTTTCTTGGAGAAGTGACAAGCTAATAATCTGCATCCCTTCCTTATCTTTGTGACGTAGGTGGATGATGTAAAGTAGTTGGCGATGTTGTGTTTGGTTTGGAATTTCAGGGGGAGACAATTGTATGAGCTGTTCATGGTCTAAAAATCAGCTCACAAAATATGAAATTTTAAGGGATTACTAAGCATATTTCTTTATGTTTGTATTGAAATATAGACTCTCAAGCATACAATGCGTACACACATTGCAAGTGATATGTACAGCAGGCAGTGGAAAACACAGCTCCACTACATTGGCTAATAACATTTCACCAATCACTTTTTATACTCACTATTTGTAAACATCCATCATTTGTAAAGTGATGACACTGATAGATGTTACTACATATATTGCATTTTATTTGGGTTAAACAGCAGCCAAAAAGTTGTGCTTGTTTTGGATGAAGTGGGGAATGGTTACATCTTTGTAACATTGTGTTATTGCCTTCTCTTCCTATCTCGGACACATGACATGGCAGGAATGGAAGTCTCCCTTATGTGTGATGGTATTCGGTTGGCATGCTTACAGGAGGACTGAGCACCAGGATGACCCTGTCTCTGTGCCATTGAGATTTTATTGTAAAATCACAGGCTAGGCTGGATTCTGGTTCAGGCTTATTGCTTAACTTCTTTGTGGTCTGCAGCGAGCTTGTTGTTTCTGGCAGGGGTATTTGGATCACAAGGCTGCTTAGAAATCCTTTGGCAGGTAAAGCAGTTCACATACAAGAATATATCAACTGTGTTTAGCAGTCTGCCTGGAGCTGAGATGTAAGTGCTCGTAAGGATTAAGAAATAGGAAACGGGCAACAGTACATTGACTTTTGTTTATCCTCTTGTGACCGTGTTCCACCAGAGCAAGTGATAGCAATCATGTAGTGTAACTGATTAGACTGATGCCTGGTCCACATGTATGTTCAAAGTGTTCTAGATATTTCACTTTTGGTAGAGCCAGGTGGTAGGTGTTCTGGTCAAGAGTCTTTAATTTGATATTTACTGTATAGTTCATATGGGCGCAGAAGATACCACTAAACGCAACAAGTCCAAACTCTCTGCCCCCTTTACTGTATCCTGGCTCTCAGCTTTGTTGGCGGCTGTGTGGTCCCCATTCACGATCAACCAGGTTTTACGGACAAGTTTAATCAACCTTTTTTCAATCGGGATTGATCCTGCTCGAAGGAAGGTGTTTTTGTTTGATTTTCCATTCGATCGAACATCCAAGGCGAAAATGGAACCGTGTATGGCCACCTTTATACAGATCGAGAAAGGACCAGGCCAATTGAGCTTACAATTGACCTGTTTCAGGTCTCTTGTTTGCTTTAGATCTACAGATAACTATGCAGTATGAAGGCCCCTGTGTTTGGGTGTAAACAACAATAAATATTTAGGGCCTAAAGCCCCCCATACAACTTTAGATCACTCCATACAATTAGATTTACTAATAACTATGTAGTGCCGGGTCCTCCCTGAAAAAATACATAGTGATTGGAAGGATTAGAAATGTCCTCATTACATGGTTTTGGTAGAACAAAAGTTGATTGTACAGAAATCGTATGGAAAGATTGTAAGGTGTATGGGGGCCTTAGGTGAGCAGCAGGGAGAGAAACTACTGCCTGCGAGTGCCTGCTAAAATGTGCATCTGGATGGAGGTCCTATTGGGCTAAAGCCTGAAAACCAACCGGTGGACACCTATTGTTGCGTTGTGTGAATGAGCCAGTTCTGAAGAGACAAGGCCCTAAATTGCACTGCTGAGTGGATATGTTTGACTTGCATGCTTTCTTTGCATTGCTGGAGTGTTGGAGACCTTAAATAACCTGGCATTTTCCAAGATGACTTGAGTTATAGCTGCTTTATCCTTGTGTGCGACAAACAATTTCGATTTGGAATGTGACTGCTTCCTGAGCACACAGATGGTATTGTAGAGCTGGCAGTCTTTGTGCCGTGAATGGTCAAGTATGGATCAAAGGTTTTTGCACATTTTTCCTATTGTTATAGTTGGACAGGTTTAATGGAATTGAGACACTTCTCAGTTGGTGTTCAAATGCAGTTTTCTTGTGTGTGTTTGTGTGTGTCATCTGCCAGTCTACAGCATATGGTAAAGTGAGGAATTGGGAGGTTCATGTTATATACACCAATGCCACTTGTGATGGATTGTATGATACTTAAGGAGGCACTAGTTTTGGGTTATGTGACCTCATCAGCTGCCACTAAGTTTAAAATACGCCAGCCAAAAATAAACCTCAGAATAAAGTGAGATTCTTTCAGCCAGCCTCCTTGGATGACCATGGGTTAATGTGGGTCTAGGTTTTTGGTATCATCAGTAACCCATAATTACAGAGCTGTGGTGGCTTCCTATATGGGTCTAGCAATGTAGCAGTTAAAGTGAATGAGTGATTACAAAAATAAATGCCCTGTGAAAAGCTGGGTTGCATTTCTATTTGTGTGCAGAGTAAAAAGACAATAAGGCTGTGAGTAATTGAGCCGTTAACAATAGAAATACCAGGATGGTCATGTGTTTCCTTTGCAGCAGTAATGCTAATATAAATACTGAGCATGTGACTAGTATTATCACCAAGGTGAGACTTCCTCAATTGACACACCAAGGTGAGCTAACACAGGGGTCATTGTTGGAAGCTGCTGGTTGTCTTCAGGCTTTCACCTGAGGACAGAGGCCTACACCTGAATAGGCCAGCAGTGCTGTAAAGGTATGATTGGTGGACATAAATGTGTTTAGCTTGCTGTCATTGGTTCCCATCAGTGGGGGACACTAAGAGGGGCTCCATATGATATAAGTGTTATGGCCCTCATTCAGCTGAAAATAGATGGTAGTCTACCAGGTCTATGTAAACAGATTAGAGTACAATCCATCACCGTGAGCGTGCAAGTTGATTGTACTCAAATCTTTTTACAGATCTACCAGTGTGGTCCTAGCTTAATTGTTCTGATCTTCTGCTGAAGATAGGGCAGTGGAAGGCTCCAAAAAGAGTCAGGGCGAAGGGGCACTTCAAACATGATTCATGATTTCCCTTGAATCCCAGAGTCATGATTAAAGCTAATAATCTAAGTATTTGTAGCCTCAGCTGAATTACAGCGGTTCTTCAAATGTTTTACAGTTTCAGTCTTGAACTATTGGCAATCTATTCTCTTCACAAGCGTCTCTAGTCCGGCAACAAACATTTACTTATCAGCGAGAGTTACCAGGCTGCCATACACGCACTGAGTGGCGGCCGATTTTGCCGATGGGCGTGCGTGGTTGCCGATCGGGGGTGCCCACATGGGGCGACAGATCGCAGACTCCCCACAGCTCAGCCGGCCAGAGAATGGACATGTCCGATAATCTCTGGCCGATGCTGTTGGTTTCAATGAAGACCGGCATCTCCATTGAAGCTAACAGCCAGCACACAAAGGGTGCCGCCGATGCTGTCAGCTCTGAAAAGCAGCATGATGATGTCATCACGCTGCACTCTAGAGATCATCTGAGCTGGTCTGTCGGCCCCCACTCTGTGTGTGGAGGCCTTTAGGCTAGGGTCACAGTGGGCGCTGTAATGTTAGGCACTGCATGCATTTATTCTTATAGCAGAGTCGATCATTATGACTGTTTGTTAATTGCGACATTTGAAGTTATTTTTTGCCGACTCCGACTCCAGGTACCCAAAAATGTCTCAGACTCTGACTCCACAGCCCTGGACTTAAGTGTACAACGTATTGGATGGGCTCTCATGTCACGCTGTTCCATATTCCAGAGGCAGCAGCACACCCTCCTCCACTACATATGAAAACATTGTTGTACTTCAGTGTCATTACACTGTAATGATTGTGTGATTTATCACCGCTGACTAGATCCCGAAGAAAAATTCATTGGGAGAAGCCTCCTCGGCTGTGAGTCATCATCTGACCTTGTGTAAGGTGACTTGCAGCCTTTTGTTGTATTTTGTAACCAAGAGGCAAGGCCTGCCTGTCAAATGTATCATTTCTATGATTTTATGGAATGCTGCTGAAAATTTTCGCAAAGCAGAAGATACAACTCCCTCTGATTACTCTGACTTTTTTTAACAAGCTGGACCATTGTTTATTGCTTGTACAGTGCGATCATTGTGATACAACAAGGTAGTCCGCACCTCTACTGATCAACAGAGATAATTAGTCCAAGGTATCTCAGGTAGACCATGGTCCTCTGTGCTACAATCTAAAAGATTTGATCCCATGTACGTATATATGTACAAAATACGCTTTTAATATCTCTGGCTACTTCTTTCCAGTTTATTGAATTAAACCTAGCCACTACCTTAAAAGATCCTGGGATCTACACAGTCTCTCCGTACTCTCATACAAATGCCACAGTAGATGCATAATGTTGACCTCTTCCATTCTTCCAGAATAATAGTTATAATTATGGTTCCATTTTCAGCGTTGAAGTTGGTAGATAATCGAGTTAGATTTTGTGAATATCCTAGTAGCTAATTGGACTTGAGCTTGAGCTGGGCATACAACATGTTAAAAAATATGTTTGATATTGGACCAGCTCGTCCCCAGTGCAATGACGTCATGGCACCGCAGTCTGGGCTTCCTTGATCTGTAGAAAAGTCAAGCCGTGTGTGGTTATGTTTACCTTAATATCTTAATATCTTTTGGAATCTATGAGAATAAATGATCCTGTTGATTCACATACTATTATGATGTCTTTGGACCGTTAGACACTGCTACATACACATGAGTTTTGATATTATGAGTTGGCATGTATAAGGGAAGAGATTAATACCAACTTGAGGCCACCTTCCCATCCTGAAAATAAAAATTACTTTTCTAAATTTTATTATTGAAGACGTGTGTGATTAATGTGCCAGGAAAGCATATAGCTCACTGCGTGATCTCTATTAGGAACAGAAACAGGGGATTTAGAATAAAATGTAATTTCTCATCTACAATAGCCATGCACATATAATGTGCTGAAAATCCATTCTGTGCCAGTGTTCCTATTCACTGATTCAAATCCTCTGAGTCCTATTGTACTTCAAAGCGTTCTCTATCAGCTCTGGGGTTATCTGAGGATAGTTGTTTTGTTAGCAGTTCCACAGCAGGAATGCTGACACGAATTTTGCAATCTGTGCCATCCTCTTGTGTAAATGAAGTGCTACAAATAAATTAGTCGGCAACAGGCCGGAGAGTTTGTCTCATTTATATATTTGCATCAGCATGTGCTGAATGCCTGTCTGCACAGTGTGCTCTCAGCTGAAATTCATGTTCTGGTTGTGGGGAGAAGAGTAGGCCTCATTTCTCTCCAAGATCTTATATCCCGGGTGGTAGGTGACGGTTATAAGCTCAAATTAGGTGTTTCTGTACATGTTATGCTGAGATTGGACATAAACTAAAATTTTATTAGGATATAGTTCTGTACTACGTTTGATGAACACATAGATTTGTTGTAATCTTGTTAAAGCGGACCTACCACATTGTAGGTCACTTTGCACTATCGGCATCAGGCTGCCAAAAGACAGGGTAATCACTGTCCAAATAGAAAAAAATAAATAAATCTTACAGCAGGAAAGACCGTTTTTCCGAGGTAGCACAACCCA
>CM070037.1:44169322-44186773 GCA_036250615.1 Ptychadena robeensis | reverse complement strand
GCGGCAGGACATCTTGCATCACCCTGCCTGATTGCACCCAATGAGAGTGATTGGCCGCATTTGAACTGACATGATTTTTAACCAGGCCCGTTTAGATCGTGGGTAACAGCACGATCACTGCTTGCGAAAATTGTTCAAAACGTGTCGGCCCTGCGGCACATCGCCTATGTGGGAACACAGCCTAATTATTTCTGGTCTTCTTTCCATGAAGGTTCTTCATTTAATAGCAGCCAACTTTTTTTGTTTTTAATGTTCCAAACTGCTTGTGCAAGCTTGTTTTTATTGGAAGATGAAGCTGGATTTTGGGTCTGTTGACAGCTGCAACTGACATAATTGCATGCCACTGCTTGTGTGCCAGTTGGTTAATGAGTGTTCTGGTTAATCTACTAGCATCCTTTGTAAAAAATAAAATAAAAATAAAGTGGTACTGTAGACACCTAAAAATGCTTCTGTGACTTGTCACACAACTAGATGCAACCCCAAAATGTCTCTTGATGCTTTTGTTAGATATGTTGATGTAAGCAAAACATGTTTTGCACTGTGGGCACTTATAGATCTTTCAATCAAGAGTTTCCTGATGTGTTCTCTAGTGTATTTCTGTAATATGATGTGTTCAGAGTGGTATTTGCTATACTGGTAGTAATGGCATTCAAAGACAGTTGGGGGCAGATTACATAATGGCCACATACAAAGTAGTGAATTTTGACATGTTTTTATGAATACTAAGAAAAATTAGGGCCTGCTTTAGACTCCCTCCATTTAGTGATGGAGTTTGGAAAGTCAACGTGGGGATGGAAAATATAAAAAAAAAACAAATGCCTCATCATCTAATATAAAGTAATTCAATGTCAACACAACACATTGCAATTGAGCAGCAACAAGTAGAGCCGGAGATCAGTTGATAGTGAACCCTTGACAACAATAAGGCTACGTGTAGGGCTCATTTACAAAGGTAAACAAGTAATAAGCGCCAAGTGCGTAATGAGGCGTCCGCCGATAGTTTTCATGCTTTTGCCCGATATATCGGGGGGGGTTTAAAACAACCTGTGAGCACCTGCATTTTCCAGGCTGCTGTTGGAGCACCACGTCATTTCTTTGGCTACTGTGGACTGCAACTTGTCAAAATGTAGCTTTAGGGCATGTGTCCACTGCAGATTCCCTGCACCAAGATGTCAGTTGCAGGGGAAAGACGCGGAAATTCAGTGCCTGAACAGCTTCGGCACTGTATTTTCGCGTCTTGGAGACTCCTCCATTGACCTTGCCGCTTTGAATGTGCGGCGGGCTTTAAAACGGCACCGTAAACGTGCCGCTAAGAATACGCAGAGTGGACATTGTCCCATTCATTGAACACAAGCACTTACATGGTTGTTTCCCAGGCTGCTGTCAGTCGGCCAGGCATTACGGTCTGTGAGCGCCTGCCAAGTTGTGCAGGCGCTTGCGGGTCATTTAGAGAACGACCCTGTGACAGGTTTGTTGGGTGAATGCCTCATGTCATGTCCGACAGTCAGTTGCACTAATTGGTCGTGTAAATGAGCCCTTAATCAGCATGTGTGTCAGGTAGCTAGCATTTTTACAGAGCTTTCTTATGGCAATCTTCTAATGTTCTATGTGCCCGATGACCTTATTTTGTTTAGTTATATTTGAAGCCGGTTGATGCATCTGTGAGAACTTTACTGATGTCTGCTTTGGTGTTCTATAGATTGAAAGTCTTTCGAGGATCATTTTGCAGCTGTTGTTTAGAATGTATATATTAGTTCAGGGCGTACCCAACCATGGCATTCTTTGTATAGGGAAGGGTTTCTTTTATGTGAAAAGCTTAGATACATTGTCTGTATTACATCTGTAGTTATCACTGGATATCAAGGGCTCATTTACACGACCATGTCTGATCATGTCTATATCCCTGTTTTCAAGCGGGATTAAATGGTCCAGCTCGAAAACTGGGTTGGCCACATATGATATTGGCCAGATAGATCTGGGCCATATCTACATGTGTGTACCCAGCTTATATGTTCATCATGAGAGGCAATTTTTCAAATTGTAGACTGCATATTCTGTAAGGAAACTTGAGTTGTTGCTCAATTACAATTAGTTGTGTTGACATTGAATTTCTTTATATTAGATGATGAGGCATTTTAATACAATTTTTAACAATATAACAACAGAAATGATACAGGAACATCACACACAATGATGAAGCTTTTTTATTAAACACCACAATCAACTGGAGCAAATGTTCCCTGGGTCTCTGGAGTTCTGGTCAAAGTCCCTGAAAATTTTTGGTCCAACTAGCTTACGCTTCATTTGAAGATTTGCCTGTAAACGTATTAGCATTTTTTTGTGCGAGGTGCTACTTTCATGATAACGGCTTTGCTCGTCTGTCATCACTGTTAAGACGACATATGTTACATATTATGTTGGCCTGTCTCTCAGTCGAACATACGTTAAAAATACTCGCTTTGACAGTTGAGCGGGTAACAAGTTCAGTGAAGCCTTCACAGCTGTTTGAGCCCATCAGTTTGTTGGGAAGGCTTACAGTACACCTGCTGTTGTGTTGATATTCACAAAGCTTTCTCTGTGTCTATGGCCGATCAGCTAGCACTGCAATCCTTTACAGTTGCTGAAATCATTCTAGCTGAAATTTCATGGTCTCCGTGCTCAGTGGAATGTTACATTAATTTCGCTGTGTTTTATCGCCCTTTATTTTTTGAGCAAAGCTGTATTGCCAGCAGTCAAAATAATCTGCAGGAGCCATAAACGATTGTCGTGTTGTAAGTTCACACCGTCAGTGAATGTACAAAGCCCAGAGCTGAGAGTGTTTATCCGTCTGAAGAAGGCTGAACGCTTTGCATGGTTGCTCAATGTTCCATAGGTCTTTGTCTTTGCAACAGTTGTTTATTTACTGCGGCTTACACCGTCTAATGGACTTGACTGGTATTCTGCTTCAGGGTAGTTTAGTGACCACTTTGTGCTTGACATACAACTTCATTCTAATGGGGACGCATGAGGTTGGTGTAGGCTGATAACCTGTTAAAATTTTTAAATACAACTTGTTAGCACTTTTTCCTTTGCAGAAGGTGACAAGTTATTAAACAGTCCAGGACTTGGCACTGTGAATTGTGTTGTGTCTGTATCTTGTTAATAGACAGCACATATTGCATACAGTAAACTTGGGTAGCTCATGTTGCATCATAGGAGCAAAGTCCTTTTTTCCATTTACATGCAGCTGTTGTGGGGGAATATGCACTCATTATGCAATAAGGATTTTTCTGGCCGATGCGATTATTGCATGAATGTGCAACGAGCTAAGGAGCCAGGAGAAGCTTGCCAGGAGAGAAATATGGTGGTAACATTAAAAGTCCCTATTTCATTTAGTGAAGGTCAAGTTCAAGGCTGGTAGCTCGCAAGTGTATACGGAAACTAGCCCCATACACTAAATCAGTGGTTTCTAACTTGTCGGTTGGGACCCCTTTGGGAGTCGAACGACCATTTTACAGGGGTCTCCGAATTCACTGGAAGCTGCTAACAAGCAGGAATTGACACTCCCCACTGGCGCTTTTGCATTCCAAATACAGGAAGTGATAGTTAATGACGTCACTTTGGGGGTCACAGATCTAAATGTGTTGAAAACCACTGTGCTAAAGCATAATAACCAAATCCTAATTGCTTCCAGCCATTTCCGATGTTGGGCAGGAACGGACTCATTCCCCACTACGGAGTTTGCAGAGTTGTCACTCTTTGGAGCTGTGTCTTTCTGTATGTCCTAATGGCAATATAACGATGTTCATCACTGTGCTGCCCTTGCCACCTAGGTCTGCGGCTCCACACTGCAGCCTGTAATGTAACTCTGGATAGAGGTCATGTGAGCTAAGGGCTCCCATAGGGCTTGTCCCCACTAGCAAGGTTGGCCGCACGGTGTTGCGGTTCTGAGCTGTTGGCAGCTGCTTCCATTAATTTCAATGGGCTTGTCCCCACTTGTGCTGCAATTTTAAAAGCAGGCATCCGCTTTGTTGGGCGTTCACTGGACCGTGCCTCCCTGCGACCAGCTTCGCCAGTGGGGACAAGCCCATACATGGATCGATACCCACTAGATCAATGACTCGCTTGACCGCAGCTTTTTGACCTCATCGCGATGTCACCACTTTGTGCTCGAGTGCCCATCAATCAAACGGCGAATTGATGCACAATTGAAGACGGGTTGGCCATGTTCGATGATGCACCCACTCGATCACCACAAAAACACATGGCGTTGGTCATCAAACGTGCAGGTATCAACCCATGTATGTGGACCTTTATTAGACATTTAACAATAGCTGTCAGGAGATGACAGCTACAGGGAAGGGAAAATATTTACACAAAATAATTTACAAATACAATAAGGACAAAAACTCTAATATAACAATGGAAGGACAATGTAGTAACATGGTATTGTATGGTCCAGTGGAAGAAATGCAGGGGTCTTTGTAGGGAAAGCTGCAGATTTCAAAATCCTGATAATGAGTTTAGAAACAAAGACTTGAGATTTTAGTAATATGTTTTTGTATATAATTGTGTATTCCCAGGCGTTGTGCAGTCATTGGGTTCCCTCTATTGTTTTCTGTTCATTGTGCCAGCTCAGCCTGTTTAGAGCAAACCATGCTATGTAAAGAATGCAGGGCACCCTCAGGTTTCGCTAACCACCAAAGTCGCAGCCAATGGAGACGTGCTCGTGCTTGTTTTATTAGTATGGCCCCCACTTCCCGTCTGAGAAGAGGAAACTACCTGAGGCCTTAGAATTTAAGCATGATTTGTGTACACCCTGCTAAGCCCGACACACACCCAGACCATACCACGAGTACGCCTGTGACCTGCTACACAGCGAAATTGTGTTCAGGTTTCATGTGACAAATTAATGAATAACTACATCACCGACAATAACATCCAGTTATTCAGGTCACAGATTGCTGAACTTCAGAAAACACTTGGTGGCGTTTCAGGTAAAGTGCAATTTAAATGATTGTGTTACCTTATATATTGGAGGTTAAGTGCCCGTCATAAATAGTTGTATGGAATACATGCGTGTAAACCATTTTATGTTCAAGAAGTCCTGTAGTGAACCTGTATTTTATGACGGGATTACTGGAGAGGATCAAGATCATGGAGTTTTCTAGGAACATAAAATAGGCTCAGAGAGATAACCTATCGCTTCCTGGAAATTAAACACTACATTAAATAAGATCTAAACCCTAATGCTAGCCATACACAGCCAGAGCCGGAGCGATATCGTCCTCCGATATCGCTCCGGGAGGCTAACGTGATGACGTCATCACGTTAGCCTCGCATTGCATTCTGGGGCCCCACAATCGGCCAGGCACCCTTTGTGTGCCGGCCATAAGCAGCGATGGAGACGCTCGTCTTCATTGCTGCTTATGGCCATCGGCTTCGGCCGGCCAGAGATTTTCCAACATGTCGGATCTCTGGCCGGCCGAGAAGTGGGGCGACAGGGATCTGTCGCCCCATGTGGGGACATGCCGATAAACGCCCGTCGGCCAGTTTAAAATCCGGCCGTTTATCGGCATGTGTATGGCCGGCATAAAGGACAATTGATTATTGCTTTTATTCCAACACAGACACACAACAAATTAACATACATTCATCTACAACAGGGGAGGGCAAACTTTTTGACTCATTGGATGATTGGATGGTGATGATGTCATCACGTTAGCATCCCGGTGCATTATGGGGCCCCTTCAATCGGCCGGGCACCCTTTGTGTGCCGGCCATAAGCTGCAATGAAGACGCCGTCTTCATTGCAGCTTATGACATCGGCTTTCATCGGCTCACGCCGGCCAGAGATTATTGGACATGTCGGATCTCTGGCTGGCCGAGCTGTGGGGTGACAGGGATCTGTCGCCCCATGTGGGCACATGCCGATTAGCGGCCAATTTTTAACCTGACCGACGGAGCGAGCGCACACGCCCGTCGCTCAGATTAAAAATCGGCCGCTTATCGGCATGTGTATGGCTAGCATTAGTCCCAAGTCCTTCCAGCCTTGGTGGGAAATTTCAACCAATTACCTTGATAAATTGATACATTTTCCATAGCACTATACCATATTTCTGGGCAAACTGGGGATAGATAATGTTCCTCAATAGAAAAGGGGGGCCCTGCAAGGAAAGTTTGGGAACCACTGCCCTAGGCATCTTTGACTTATTGCAGGGAATGAGTGGAGGGAAGCCAGAACATCTTGACTGAAGGTGACAAAGGACAAGATTAAAAGACAAAACGAGCCGGATATGGCCCATAGTTTGCCCCATATCTGATCTACGAGGAGTAGATACTTTTGAACCTGGACAGTTATAATGGCAATTCTTAGAGCATTTTTGAAAAACTGTGGACTGTTTTGTACCAATGTACCATCAGTTGTTGGAGTTGTTTTTAATGTAGACTTTTTGGAAGTGTGAAAGCCTTATCCACAGTTTTATGACTTTCTGTGAGGTCATTGTATCTTGGTGACCACACTGAAAATAAAGGAGTAACAAAGCAGGAAAACATAGTATGTAACTCCCCTTTTTTTAGATTCAGAGTTAACCCAGCTTTCGGGTTGGATTTGGCAATAGAGATAAACTACTTATGGCTTTGTTAGGTTACTGATAATCTGGAGATGGTTGACACACATGAGCATTGTTTGTTTGCACAAGGTTAGCTGAGTTCATCATCACAAGAGTCAAAGTTCTGATCTGTAAAGCACAGGAAGTGCCAGAACAGTTGGATGTTATTTGATGATTGCCAGACCTTCATCTGACCTATAATGAGCGTTCTCTTTGCTGCCAGAAATCGGGAAAGTTGGTGTGAATCTCCTGGCTGTGGTGCAGTTATCCAGGGACTCATTTTGGAGGAAAAATTTCGATAATTTCAAAGCTCCATGATTTTCCAAAGTATTTTGGCTAGAAGTATTTTTCCTTAGATTCAGGTCAGCATGAATGACATTCTAAAGGAAGTCATGCAGGCTAAGCTGTTTTAATATACATTCTATTTATATGAAGACTCTAATCTGTCCATGTTGTCCCATGATATCTGTTCATTGGTTAACCCTTTTCCCATGCAGATTTCTGTTCACATTTTCCATTTATGTTCTGCCCAATCATAGTGGATTTCTAATATTTTCAGGGTCATCTGATATGTATGATTCGTGAATATTTCATGATAGTTGTCCATGGTAGACACACTAGTAAATATAACTGTAAAAAGATTTGTTCACCTTTAACCCTGAAATGAGAAGGTAGTTTGTCTCTAGTTTCTCTAAATGTGCCCATACACGGGTTGATACCTGTGCAATTAATTTGCAGCGTAGTGATGTCACAGTGCGGTGTTCAATTGCGGGTCATTCGAATGGAACCACTTTACCTGTTCGATGGGGTCCCTGATCTGGTGTTGTGAGCTATTTTCCTACTCTGTCTCCTTGATATGAGCTATAATTACCTGTTACGGGGCCTGTGTTGCCTGTGCTGGTCAGTTAGCATTTCCAGTTCTCCTTGTGGACTACAGATAATCAGAAAATGCTGCGATCAAGTATTTAAAATACTTGGCTTTTCTGTTTTTATACAATACTGGATGTAATTCAGTATTATCCCTTTAGCTTGGCCACAAAGACCCAAAACCAGTTCTATCAAATCATTTCTCGTTCCTGGTGAATCTCCTTTGCATGGTTTTTAACGTCTGCCATTGGTAGCAGCTGATTTTCAGCACAGCAGTTATGCGGCTGATGATCATGTGTTTTACAACCCGAGCTGTGGGAGAAATAAATCATATGACTCACTAATAGGAAGAAAGAAAACAGACTCCGCAGCTTAAATCTTGATGAGAGAACCCATCTTCCTTTTTGTCAGACCACTCCATACTATGCATGTCCCTGTGCTTCTCTTAAAGGAATACCCATTCTGCTTGTGGATTTGTCTGTGCCTCCGGATGCTAATGATGGTATTTGAAGCGGGGACACGAGACATTGAGGGGTTCTTGGGAAATCGTGTACTATAGAGATGACTACATGGCGTGGGTGAATTTGACTCCACTTTCTGTGGCGTCCCACACCACCTGCTCTGCAAATAGCTGCAACTGTTTAGTCAGAAACACCTACGTTGTAGAACTGTGACAATGAGACAATGTCACTGAGTTTTCACTGCTATCAGAATAGCGATGACATCAGAAGCTTCTATGGAGTTAGGAATGTATTATCATGATGCTGGGCAGTGTCCTTCTACTGACAATGCAGCAGAAGATGCTTAACTGAACCATCACACAGGTAAAACCACTCCAGATCTACCCACGTGTTAAAGTGACTTGTGCTTTTGCAATGGACAAAGCTTCAGGGTTATATGACTGTCCTCCCTAAAAACTGTACATCCCAACTTCCAGAGCAAATGGGGGACCCTGTGAACAATGCTTAGGGTTCAGAATTTTAATGCGTCACATGTTCACCTACCTACATAGGTACCAGGCGTTTCTTCTTGCCACTGATGGCTAAACAGTGCAAACTTTAGGGCAGTGGTGGGCAACTGCGCTGATATGAGGGGCCACAAGTGCGGCCCTCAGCATCACCATAGGGCCGAACATAACGTTTTCAATTTATACTGACTTGTATAAGCATTTTATAATGAATAAATGACAGCAGGTATAGCCAGAAGACTTTATTTTAATTTTTAAATAACAAAACTTGTTTTCCTTGATACCTCAAACATTAGGTAACACTGTATTGTGGTAATGCACATTTTGTGTCGTGTACATAAGGATGTGTTGATTAGGAAAGCCTGGGTCAGCATGTGACCACTACACATGATAATATATGGAATGCCTCATGTATATTATCAAAGATTATGTGGCCCTAGTCTGAGTTATGTGCTGCAATATATATTATACAATCATCCCCTGTTCGTTGGTGGGATAGTGGTAGTATAGGCACTCACTTGTCTGCTGATCTCCCACTGATGTGTCCTCACCTGTTATCTTCTTAGAAATAGGAAGTGGAGGAAATGCGAGGGACTTGCTCAGGCGTCGTGTGGGTGACTGATTTGCTTTCACATATGCCACTCGGCATACAATCCGGAGCCTGAGCTAGTTTCTCCTCCTCTTCCCACTCACAGGTGAGGAAGCATCAGCGGGAGATCGGTGGACAGGTGAGTTACTATGCAATATCCGTTAGGTGGGGCACTGAGGAAGGCCACTGAAGAACGCAGAACGATGGTGATTAGAACACATTTTCTTTCCTTATTTGGGTAGAATTTGTAATTCTTATGCTTTCTTATTAGGAAATTAGGCATGTGTTAATGCTCTTTAACCTATTACTGTTGAGTAAAAAAAAAAAAAAGAAAAAAAACCCCTCTTGTCTCCCATGAGTATAAGGGCCCTTTCACATTATATGCGTTGTGTAAAAACGCACACATTTTTACATAGACAACCAATTCACATGCGTTGCAGTGTGAAAATGGTCAGCTGTATGCGTTTTTAATTCATTTTTCATTGAATTGTTCAAAAATACAAATGCCAGACGTAAACACAGATGTAATGTGAAAAAGCATGTGTTTTTGTATATATGCAGATACGCATACCTTAAAAAAACACATATAGTGTGAAAGGGCCCTAAAATGATTTAACTGTTCAGGAACCTAGGTCATGTGGTTTCTGACTACTAAAAACTTTGTGGTGGTTTCTTGGTATTAGAGACTTTAGCTCTGTTTTCAGTCAGACCGGTAAAATTGGTGTGAGGTTGCAGCATTGGCGAAGACTTGTTGAACAGACATAACAGATAGCAGTACTTGCATGCTGCTACCTCCCTTATTACAACCAATACATAGAAACATTCCTCTTCCATTCACACCCCGCATTCTTTGTTTTCTTATCAAGCAGATTACTTTCTGATGCATATCTAGAAATAAAACCAAAAAAACTGAGTGACGTGTAGCAGACGCTTCCTAGAATATGACGGGGAGATGTTCTATAGTCTATAGTGTTGTTGAAACGTGTTGCAGGTGTTTTTCACACTTTTTAATATTTAATGATATTCGCATGCTCGCCACTTTCCCCAGGCAGCCTTCTAAACAAGCAGTGTCTCCTAAGTGTTGAATGAATGAATTAAGCTGGCAGCGGAACATTACAAGTACTCTGCTCACTTGGAAATGCCAGGCTTGTCAGACAAAGCAGTCCTGTTCAAGGAATAGGCACCCATTGTAGTGAGTCCCTTTATGATAGGGATGTGTGCTCAGAATCAAAAGGCAGGTGGCACGGCAGCTGTAAATGGATATGTTAAAAATATACGTGCTTAGCATGATGGAAATACTTTCCTAAAACTATATTTTGGTGTGTTCGTTATTCTTTAGTTTGTTGAGGTTCACAGATGTAATTCAGTGAGCTGGGGTGCGCTTCTAATAATACAAGCTTCCTGGTAAGCAAAATAAGCCCTACCTACCTGTTTCTGTGAGGAAATAGTTTTACTATTGGACTACCATCATTATGATTGTCCTACTGTAAAGTGAAGCTAGTGGGGGTGGGTGCTGTAAAGCATATATGTGACGGCATGAGGCTGGTGTAGGTATGTCCCTTTTTCAAACTACTCCCCAATATGCAATATATTTAATTCAAAGTGTTTTGCGCCATTTATTCCCACTCTAGGAGACTTTGTCTATAACCCTAAATACAACTATATTATGCCCTTGCAGTTGATGTTGAAAACAAACAAGTTTATAGCTGCATGAGCAGACCGCTAACATATAACCACAGCTAGATGTGTGAACTCTCTCAACTACTGTATATGGAAATGATGAATAGTTATGTTATTAGCTGCCCAGGAGAGTTTGCATAATGATGGTGGTTTGGATAGGAAGTTAGATGAAAGTAGCTACCATTGTATGTCCTTAATTGCAGTCCTGTCTCTCCTGATAACTTATGGTGGGACAGATCCCAAAGCTCGGTCGGCCAGAGAACTGACATGTCCGTAAATCACTGGCCGATGTCATTATTTTTTAATGAGGCATGACGTCATCCCGCTGCAGCCGGCCTCTCTGTGTGCCGGCCACTACTTTGAATGGGGACTGTCACTGTACGTTCTGACATATGGGAGATTCCTGATCTATCTCACCAGGTGGGGCCACCTAATTTTCGGCAGAGGGACCACTGGCCGATTGGCGGGAGCACACACGGGGGTCGATCGGCTGAAAAATCGGCTGCAAATTGGGCCGTGTATGGCTACCTTAAGGTTTTTAACAGCTAAACTCAAGTAATGTGTGGGCATGATCTTGTGGCCTTGCCTCATGGCCCTTTGTTATCCTGACAAGTACGTTAGCTCTATTACGACTAGTGTCACAGGCCTCTAACTATTGGGGACAAACTAGGCCTCAAGTAGTGTTTTCGCTTTAACCTTTATGTGAAATTTAATCTCTAAAAACTTTTGCTGAACTGTAGAGAAGGTTGCAGGGTCAGATTGATAACAGAAGGCTTTTGGTAACTTTATCTTCTTGAGAGGCCTGCTCAGGCTGGGTTATGTGTGTACAGTTCATGTTTTATATATGCCCTGCTGTACTTGGTTTATTTAAATAAAAAGTTTTGCCTCCAGCTGCTATCTCTATACCTGTCAGTTTAATGAATACAATTACCACACTGCTATTTATATGAAGGAATTGTATGTTCTATTCGTATGTAACTAGTGCTGACTGGTGAACAAATCATATAATGGTTCTGGAAGCCTGTGGAGCTATGGTGATATATGAATCTTGGATCGGAGTACTTTTTGTCTCAGTCAGTGAGTGCGAAGGTGCCACTTGGAGCCCTGAGGCCCTGAGAGAGGGCCTCTCTGTGGGCACACAAGCTGTCAGCCAGCACAGAGGATAGAACTGCAGCCTATCGGCTCTCAGTGCTGTCAGTTCTCTTATTCTCTCTTCTGATTACACCCCATACCCTCTCCCATTCTATCCTATAAGTAAGTAGAGTGTGTGTGTTTACATGTTGCGTGTGTATAAATTCAGGTTATATTGCCATGCCGCCACTTTGAGATAAATTATTGGGTTTTTTATAGGGGTCTCTAAAAGGTTCACCATCACTGGTCTAGGTGATGGCTGACGGTCAGAAAAGAGGGAAATTCTCCAAAATAAGACCATACAGTATTTAAAGGTGATGGGAGAAACTGCAAAGGATCACAGACAAAACAGAACACTAACATTTCCCTACTACCAAACCAAAGTTTCTGGTGCTGCCTCTTGACATTTATAAAAGACTGTCACAAAAGGGGGGTTGGACGGACAGTAGGTTCCGAACGTTTTTTAGACCGACAGTCCCTCCGGTTTTTCTCTTTGCCAGACAGGCAAAGACACGGGGACTTTAGATGTGGCCAACCCAGCTCATCAATTAGTACCCCAGTTGGGGATTTAGAGAAAAGGCAAATAAAGTAGTAAATGAAAGCAAGAAATATGGGTGTAAATACACAGAGTAGGATCTAGAAGTTATGCAAGGTTAAGATCTTAACCTTGCATAACTTCTAGATCCTACTCTGTCTGGCAAAGAGAAAAACCGGAGGGACTGTCGGTCTGAAAAACTTTCGGAACCTACTGTCCGTCCAACCCCCCTTTTGTGATATTAATTTGGGATGGTGGCCATTCCTTTGTAGGTCTAAGTGGTATTCTATTTGTCTATTTATAAAAGACTGTATGAAAATCCTGCACTAAAAGTACTGCTTTTTTTTTTACCATGAACTTGTTGATCAATTGTTTTAAACTTTTTTTGTAAATAACTGACAAATCTTACCCAAGTGCCAAGGAAAGTTTGGTTGTTAGGCTTTGTTTCCATTGTACGTCGGGAGCCCTCCGCTAAGCGTATACGCTAAGCAGGGGTCCCGACGTATCCCATAGACTCAGCCTGCCGGCGGATGGTCTGTTTAGACATCCGCCGGTGTACAGGCTGAACGTACTCGACTACGTTCAGCCTGACACCGGCGGAGCGGGTCGGCGCAAGGAAGACAGACCCGTCCGCCGAGCAGGTAAGTCTATCTGCTACGTCGGGGGTGTACGCTTAGCGGAGGGCTCCCGACGTAATGGAAACAAGCCCTTAGACATGGATATTGTGATGTGGTTCCTGGATAGCTCTTGTTTTCGAACTTGCTCATCTTGAGCCTGGTAGACATTTGCTGTGCTTCCAATACACATTTTCGTTTCATGGCATGTCTAGCCACTGTGCTATATACAGGAGACGACATCACAAGCTACCCACTAAAAATAAATACATTTTCTTGGCCAACATGGTGTCTGCTGTCTGAATTCTGCGCTTGTAACACTGAACAAAGAGGCAGGATTCCTAGCCTGAACCTAGATGTTCCTATTTATTACTGCATTGGTGGACTCCTGGCAACTTCTCACATACTAATATAGTGTATTTTCTTGTATTTATAGGATGAAGTGGACAGTCTGAACCCAGTTCTCAGGGACAACCCCCAGCTTCACGAGGAGGTGAAAGCCTGGGTTAAAGAACACAAAGTTCAGGAGATTTTTATGCAAGGTAAGTGGTTGTACAGTTGTGTATTTCTTGTTACTTTTTATCTCCTGTGGTTGTAACCTAATGCTTCTATTTTAGATTTTCCCCTAAAATGCAACTAGTGTTCAAATACTTTTCTTCATTTGCCACATATAAATATAGGAAATGCATTTTTATAAAGAATTAGTATAGAGTTGATGAAAGGGAGCCATTTGTTCATTGGTATTTAATATAGTATTTAAATAATCAACTTTTTTGTTTTGCGTGACCTGAGTTTTATGTAGTTTTCAGACATCTGTCCTACTATACTAGGACACTTTGCTTTATGTCTTCTCTGGTTTTAAGTGAACATCTAAACCTAAAACACAAGAGGGTACAGACAAAAATATTCATGGTAGTATATTTGCAATCTCCAGTTCCTTGGAGAGAAGGAGATGACTAGTACCGGGCACTATTCCAACACAGTGTTGTAAGGAGATGATGAAAGAGGGATTTAGCTAGAGGCAAGAAGGATAATGTTCCCAGAGAGAGTTTAAATGTGTTTTTTTTGTGCACAGAATTTACATTTCATTTGTTGTGTCCAGTAGAACTCTATTTTTTATAATAGAGTCTGAAAGTGTTGCTAAAGGTATTTTCCGCACCTTGTCCTAATTACAGGATTTGAGTGTTATTATTTCCTTTTCTATTTCATTAATTAAGCCCCCCATGCACCTTTTAGATCACTTCATACAATTTCCTTTAGATCTACCACCCTGATAGAATACATAGTGATTGGAAGGTTTAGAAAGGTCCTCATATTACATTGTTTTTGTAGAACAAAAGTTGATTGTACAGAAATTGTATGGTAAGATATATGGTGGCCTTAAGTAATCACAGCTTAGTTAGTAATTTGCTTCAAATCCTCCTGCACAAGTAGGGGACACGTACAAATGAAGTCTAAAGCAGGGAACAGACACCTCGACATTTGAGCCGTCCGATGTTCCCTGCAGCAGCGCGATGACATCCAGTAAAACTCGATTATCGGAGATATCGGAGTCAGATATCGGAGGCGGAGCTGGGGAGAGCTCTGCTGCACGGCGCTCGAAGGGGCCATCAATCTGGCCCATATCTGCATGTCTGTACCCAGCTTAAGAGCATCGGATAGTAAAAACCGAGCTCCCCTGGTTCAGTCACCAGCAGTGGTCAGCACTAGTCTGACATTTTGTTTTCTATGGCATGTCCTACTCCTGCAGTTGGAGGGATAACCCAGATATGAACAAATGAGCGTTGTGTTGTCTGTCATTAACCTCTGAGAGTACATGAAAGTACAAGGATTGCAGTTTTGCACCTATACTAGCCTGCTATGTGCAACCCTTGTTAATTAATGTATAGATTAGGAGTAGGCATGCCTGTGGGTAGCCTAAATGTATAGCCTGCAGGGAAATATTTCTGTTCAAGTTCTACTTTGCTAAACTTTTTCTAAAAACATTCTGAATTCTTTTTGTTTAGCAATGCATATAATTACCCAACCAAACCTTCTTCCTTGGCAGTGTTCCTTAGGAGTAATGCCCTTCGCCTCATTGGTTTCATCTGTATTGAAGCATGTTACCTAAGTCTTTGAAAATACCATGTGTATAAATATAAAAGTAACCTAGCGGCTGGGACACAGGTAGCTGTTACATTACAAATGTTTGTCAAGGCTATATTTATACAGGCACTTTCTGTGTGCTCCTATCTGCTAGTGTCTGCTAACTTGTACAAGAGCTTGGGGGGTTAGACAACAATCCCATGGTAGGTCTATCAAGCAAGCCTGAAAACCATCTGACCAACACCTCATGATGCATTTGTCCCTGTAAATTAACCCAAATGATTGTTCGGATATAATCTTAGATTAAGGATGCCCATTATGATTGAACATATTGCAGGTTTTCAAGCCTTGCTTTGCTACACGGATGCATATTGTCTTTTTATTTAAGCAGTAACTTGCTTTTTGTTTAATTTGTGCCAGATGTTTGGTTAGGACATTAGAATCATTCAATCTAATAAGCTAGCTTGTAATATATTCAAATGTCCTTGTTTGTGATGACAGTTTGACTTCCATCTAGTGCAGGAATAAAGATGCATGTGCATTATACACTAGACTGGGGATTGTGTCCTTCTAGCCGCTGTTGCACACAAGACTGTGTTCTTCTAGGCCACCCCATTATACACTGGGCTTGGGGTTTGTGTCCTAGCTTACCAAAATACATTAGAGTGGAATGTGTGTCCTCCTAGCCCACCATTATACACTAGGCTGGGGTTTGTGTCCTTCTAGCCGCTGTTGCACACAAGACTGTGGTTGTGTTCTTCTAGGCCACCCCATTATACACTGGGTTTGGGGTTTGTGTCCTAGCTTACCAAAATACATTAGAGTGGAATGTGTGTCCTTCTAGCCCACCATTATACACTAGACTGGGGTTTGTGTCCTTCTAGCCCAATATTATACGCTAGACTGGGATTTGTGTCCTAGCCCATCATTATACACTAGACTGGGGTGTGTGTCCTCCTAGCCCACCATTATATACTAGACCGGGGATTGTGTCCATCTAGCCTGCCATCATATATTAGACTGGGGTTTGTGTCCTAGCCCACCATGGCTAAAGCTGTGCGCATTTGGTGTGGTGTAAGCAGGGCTGTGGAGTCGGAGTCGAGGAGTCGGAGACATTTTTGGGTCCCTGGAGTCAAAAAATAAACCGACTCCGACTCCTACTAAATTTAAATGGGAATAAAAATTTTTATTATATTAAAAAGAAATTACTTTGAATGTCACAATTAACAAACAGTGATAACGAACATAATGACTTCTCTGCTATAAGAATAAATGCATGCAGCGCATAACATTACAGCGCCCACTGTGACCCTAGCCTAAAGGCCCCCACACACCAACCGAGTGGGGGCCGACAGACCAGCTCAGATGAGCACTAGACTGCAGCGTGATGACATCATCACGCTGCTCTTCAGAGCTGACAGCAAGACTCCGGTCTTCATTGAGACTAACAGCATCGGCCAGGGATTATCGGACATGTCCATTCTCTGGCCAGCCGAGCTGTGGGGCGTCAGTGATTAGTGTCCGTCCGCGAACGTGCGTCCGTCCACCCGTTCGCGGACAGATTAAAATTCTAGGCGGGGAATTTGAATCTGAAAACCCGGATGTGATGTCAGTGACGTCACATTTGACACCTGGAACGCATAGTTCCTGGTTGTGCTAACCGGATGTGACGTCAATGTTTACAAGCCGGCCTTTCACTGAAAGGCCGGGTTCTCTACCCGGTCTTCAGTGAAAACATTCTTCCTGCGGCGGAATCTCGCTGCTAATGATCCCACCGGAGGAAGAATAGAGGGCTCCTTCTCACTGGCGAACAGGGCGGGTCGAACACCTGTACTGTCCGCTGGCGAGAAGGAGGGCGAACATGCTTGTTCGCGGCCGAACTGTCCGCCTTGCGGGCAGTTCGGCCATCACTGTCAGCGATCTGTCACCCCATGTGGGCACGCACGCCCATTGGTCGGCAGCAAAATCGGCCGCCGCTCGGTGCGTGTATGGCAGCCTGGTAACTCTCGCTGATAATGAAGTAAATGTTTGCTGCCGGACTAGAGACTCTTGTATAAGTGAAGGGAATGGATCGCCAATAGTTCAACACTGAAGCTGTAAAGCATTTGGAAAACCACTGTCATTCAGCTGAGGCGACAAATACTTAGATTGTGGCTTCAACTTTACACATGACTCTGGGATTCCAGGGAAATCATGAATCATGTTTGTAGTGCCCCTTCGCCCCGCCTCTTCTTGGAGCCTTCCACTGCCCTATCTTCAGCAGAAGATCAGAACACTAAAGCTAGGACCACACGGGTAGATCTGTAACAAGAGTACAATCAATCAACTTGTGTGCTCACGGTGCTTGATTGTACTCTAGTCTGTTTACAAACCTACCCGTGTGTGCCTTCCTT
>CM070037.1:44129453-44159299 GCA_036250615.1 Ptychadena robeensis | reverse complement strand
ACATTGATCATTCGTACACACAGTGTGATTGAACAACACTGTCTCCTTTCCAAAGCTCTGCGTGCATGTTCTATAGTACCATCAGATACAAATCCATCAAAATACTAAAGGCCCCCATAGACTTTTAGACTTATAGACTAGTCTAGATTTTTTATCCAATCAACTTAATTCAATCAATGTTTTGGTTGATTGAAAATCTATGGCAGCCCACATGGTTAGATCAACCTAAAACAATTAAAATTGGGAAAAAAATTATTGAAAAAGGATTGGACATGCTGGTAAATTTTAATTGGTTGTATTGAAATTGATTACACTTTCAGTTGATCCCAAAAAAGTTGATCAAATATCTGTTACTTCAGTTGGCAAACATTACAATGAATCGCCCATTTTCCTGACCACAAAAATGTATCTTTTTAAGTTGATTGAACAGTAAATCTAGACATGTATGGGGGGCTTTAGACAACCGGTCTGATACTTGAACAATCAACTGAAATGTAATAATTATGTTTAATCTTGGTTGATCAATTCAGATAATAAGGTGAAATCAGTTTTCAAACCATAACCAGAAGTATCTTTTTTAAATTTGACCAGAAAAATCAAACTCTGTATGCCCACCTTTACCTGGATGTGCACCCACTTACTTGCACACTTGCATGTTACCTTCATTATTTATATATTCATCTTAAAATCATTAATTTTTTTGTATAAAGATTACTAGCTACATCAATATTGCAGTTAACTGGGGGGACATTTGACGTTTTTGCTGCATGGCTTGAAAGATGCCATATGATGTACAGTAACACTTTGTGTTCCTCCATATGAATCCATATATACAATCATTACTGAAGGTAAGAAGAAGATAGACCAGTGAAATTGTGGTTCTGCTCACTTATGCCTGCCATACACCCACAGACGGGTGCAGACAGACGAGCTCCGATGAGCTCTGGAATGCAGCGTGATGACATTATCACATTGCATTCTGGGGCTGCTTTAATCGGCCGGGCACCCTTTGTGTGCCGGCCATTAGCTTCATTGAAGACGCCGGTCTTCATTGAATGTAATGGCATCGGCCAGAGAACATCGGACATGTCCGTTCTCTGGCCGGCAGAGCTGTGGGGTGACAGGGATCTGTCTCCCCATGTGGGCACAAGCCGATTTTGCCGCCAAACGACGGCGAGAGCGCGCACGCCCGTCGGTCAGCGGAAAAATCGGCCGCTAACCGGCATGTGTATGCCAGGCTTTAGTTTGTTATTGGGAATTGGTCAGACACATGTTAAATGACATGAATTGTTACTCATGGCTTCCTGTATGCTAACAAATCTCTTCTTCTCCTTAGAATACTACAAGCCCCTGGTTACACCAGCCAACCCCAGTGACTTCAGCAGATGGTCTATTAATGGGTCACCTTCCTGTACGTCCTTCCAGTGCCGACCCTCATCGGCCGCTCAAACTGTCTGCACATCCAAGCCCTCCCTTATCCAAACCATCAGCAGATCATCACAAAGAGTAAGCCAGATATCTTATTTGCCCATATGTGAATATTCTTATAACATATACATGGTCTTCCTGAACTGTTTTACCTATTAATGAAACTTTTAGTTCAGTTTTAGTGTTTTATATAGGCCCCCACTACCTTGTCACAACTTGTAAATGAGCCCTAATGCATAGAACACAGTGGTTGCTTACCCTTAGACAGAACATTGTGGCTTGGATTGGCTTGCTAGGTCAGGTATAGATGAGCCTACAAGTGGGCCTCATGTGTTACCTGTTTTTGGTTTGATTTGTAATCCTTTAATGTATAATTTATATTGATGTCTCCACAGCTAAGTAGATATTTAATGGTCACACCAAGTTGTCTGCTTTTGTGTAATGAGGGACACATTTTTAATTCAGAATCCTAATCCTCCCATTTTTTTCTCAACAGAGATTTGGAGAAGAAAACGTACAGTGAACCCTTGCGCTCCGTTAGTTCAGTACCAGTAAAGAATGACCATGACCACAATCGGTCCCATTCGGGTAAAGAGAGCCATACCCACAGACTGTATATGGAACCTGTTCTGAGCCACACCAAGGTGCAAAGATCATCACTGGAGGCTTCAGAGCGTTCAAGCAAATACAAGGAGGAACATCGAAGGATCTTACAGGAAAATATTGAGGCTGCGTCCTTTTCAGTGAAGATGAAAGCACATGAACATGAACGGGAAGCCTATACTAGAGTAACACCTATCATGTCTTGCAGCCCTAAAAGCCACTTGGTAAAGCAGGAAAACAATGTGGAGCGTCCCATTTCAGATTTGTACAAGATGAAGACCTCAGTCTCTCAAAGTCTGCCCCAAAGTAACTATTTTACAACGTTATCCAATAGTGTAGTGAATGAGCCACCAAGATCTCTTGCACCCAAGGAGGCTGTAAATGTATTTTCTGAAAAGCAAAATTCCAGTCCTCCTTTAACGAATTCTTCTGCTATCAATTCCTATTTGTCTAAACCACCACCATTAATTAAGCATCAACCAGAGGATGGTCCAAGCGGTAAACTAAACGAGCAGCTTCCTCAACAGATGACAACCCACACAATAACATCCTACAGGGGAGACAGTAGAAGTCCCACCCAATTGTCTATAACTTCTTCAAACACTCTTCGGAGCATGCCTGCCTTACACCGAGCACCTGTATTCCATCCTCCAATCCACCATAGTTTGGACAGGAAAGAAGGAAGTTACAGTAACCTTTCTCCTCCGACCTTAACTCCAGTGCAACCAGTAACCACAGGAGGAAAGATTCAGGAGCTTCAGAAACCACCCACCCTTGTCCCTGAGCCTAAAGACGGTGCTACAACTTACAAAAAGAACGCAGAAAAGGTTATTCAGGAATTATGGAAAAGCAACGAGAAGCAAAACCACAGCAAAATTGACTGGCTTCCAGAGAAAAATAATGTGAAGATACCGTCTGCAACCGCATCTGTCATTGTACGCCCACCATCTAGCGCAAAGTACGAGAACACGCCAGTAACTCAGGCGGTCTCCAAGGAGAGAGCTGGCGAGAGCTCGTCAGCTGGAATCAATCTACCTGATTGCTCAAAGACCATGGAAAACAGAGAGATTGTAAGGATCGGTCAGCCAATTATGAACTCAGACAGCACTCATGTGCTCTTTGAGAAGAACTCTCACGCTCCTTCACACAGCATTCCCAGTTTGTCAGCACCTGGAACTAATATCATGTGCAGTACAAAAACTGATGTGACCACCTCTGCCCCCACAACCACAAGTGTTTCGAGTTGCAGCGGATCAGAAGTTACTTATTCTTTATCCAATGCTGTCTCAGCTTGTACAACTATAGAAAGCACTAGTTCATTACTGGCTAACCAAACCACGGCACAAACGCAAGAGAGCGTCGTCAGCGCCTTAGCTTCAGTCAATCCAACAAGTAGCAAGTCCGCAGTTCAGCCCAATGCATTGTATGCCGCGTCTAGTGATTTTATCCATTTAAAAAAGCACAAGGCTGCCCTGGCTGCAGCTCAGTTAAAAAGCACTAATGCCACCGATACAGAGACTAGTGCTGTGAAAACTCAAACTGTGCCACCATCAGTCTCTCCGGACAGCAGCACACCCTGCAGCTCCGCAAACGCAACAGGTTTTGTAGGCAATGGGCAGGCATCCCAATGTAGCCAGCCAAATTATCACACAAAACTTAAAAAGGCCTGGCTTACCAGACATTCAGAAGAAGATAAAAACACGAACAATAAACCGGAAAATATTGGCAGCTCAATAGTGTCTGAAATCATTAAGCCGTGTACTGTAAACTTGATTGCTTCAACCTCTAGTGAGCTGCAGAATAGCCTGGACCTTCGGGCCCAGGACGACAAGTCTCCCAAGGAGGATAGGCTTACAAGGAGGAGGGTGAAAAGGACTTACGAATCTGGCTCAGATAGTGAGGACTCCGATGAAAGCGAGAGCAAGTCTGGACAAAGGCTGAAACGTCAGCCCAAGCCAACATACAAAAAAAAGCAAAATGATATGCAAAGGCGAAAAGGTGACACAGACAAAGAGGACGAAATCAAACCCAATGGTATTCTTAGCCGGAGTGCCAAGGAAAAAAGCAAACTAAAGTTACAGAGCAACAGTACCGGCTGTAAGTATGTTCTCTAACCTTGAAACGAGGCTTTCATGTGTTTTTGTTTATACAAGGGCTCTGTTTCCTTTGTTGGTTGTTCCTGGAAGCCATCCATATTGCATAACAATGGTCTGGTTAGTTTTTTTTCTCTTTTAGTTGGAAACTTTAAGTTGATCTCCAGGCAAGCAGTTAAAGATGTTATTATTTTATATTGCAGCAAATTACACAGGGAGTTTTTTGTTTTTTTACTTTAGCCTGTCAAGCACTGTCATTAATGAGCATATATCTGTTTTGCTGTTGTTAGTCATTATATCACAAATCTAATACCAGGTCTGTCTGAATTACAAATGTAAATGTAAGGATGCACATATTAGTACAGCGCTGCATTATGTTTTTTGGTTTTAACTGTCTAATTTAATCTGTACATGTGGTATAGCATTAAGGCTAGTAAAGGAGCATACAGAGTTATCTGTTTGTAGAACTTAGAGGTATCTTTATGTATTTTTTGGATCTTGGAGTGTCTTGGTTTCCCAGATAACTTGGAACAGTTAAGGTACCCATACAGATGGGCACACAATCGATGACCCGTTCAAGGGCAGTGTGGTGACATCCCCACGCTGCAACTGAGTGCCCGTTGATTGGATGAAGAAGCACCGCTTTAGGTGTTCGATTTCCGGCCAGGGTCTCCATCCAAAGGAATGACATTCAATCAGGGTTTTTGGACATCTGTTACCTATTCAACAGACTTGCCTTAGAGCGGGACGCGGCCACACAATCAATGACTGCGAGTACACGCGATGTGACGTCAGCACTCGAACGGATCATCGATTGTTTACCCATCTGTATATGGGCACCTTATAGTTCTGTGGTCTTTTTAGGTGGACAACAGTTGAGTATGATAAAAGATGAGATATTTCTAGTATCTGTAGAAATTGCCTCACACTAGGTTTGGTATTTTTCCATTTATCACATCCTGTCGGGTGATTCTGTAAAGCAATGGTTCCCAACCTGGGGTCTGCACCTCATCTTGTGGGCGTTTACAAATGTTTACTAGAGATGGTGCAATTTCATTTAGAAAATGTCACTTTCTGACTTTGCAAGGTAATTACAAACCCCCTGAACATGATATCATCCCAACAATTGCTGGAGATATAAAAAAGGGTTGTGTATTCATAGGGCTGTTACCCCAGAAAAGTTAATTTTAATGCATGTTTTCGGGCAGGAATCGGGGTGGGAGGAGCCTGGCTTGACTTGGACACAGTCAAGGGGGCCCCCTCTGTTGCGCAAAAATGTGTGCTACGGGCGATTGCGACAGAGCACATCGCCCGTCTGGAGGACCCGAACACACCGATTTTTACAAGCAGACGCTGGAGCTGTGTTGGGAAGGATCGAAGCCTCTCCATTAACATGGAGGACAATGCCGTGGCCTTCTCTCCGCGCTTCCGGCATCATCATATGTGACGTCATGGGGGTGGACACTGAAGCATGGGCCAGTATGCCGATGCTCAGAATTGCAGAGGGAATTTGGCAGACAGGGGTGGGTTTTACCAGCTAAGAAACTCACCCCAAGATACGGCAGAATGCTCAAGAGGTTAAGGAGAAAAAAAGGTTGGCAACCACTGCAGTAAAGAAAAAATAAAGTTTGCTTGAATCCCTAGGCAACTGTTTCAGTTGTTAAGGATAACTTGTGTGTATCATGTTGTTGCTTGCTGAGATCCTGTACATGGTACTATAGGTATTAAATCATTCATTCCTGTGGTTGGTTTTTCAGTATGTTGGCGTGTTCTCCTGTCATATGGTGTTACTGAGGGAGGGTAGCACAGTGGGTCCGCGCAGCTGTCAGTCTCCAACTAACAGAATGTGACTTGTATAAAATGAATGCTCAGCTCCTACCCCGTCTTGTTTACATTGAAACTCAGCAGCCCTTATGTTGGAGCGGCTTCTAATAGAGGCTTTGTGACATGCCTCTGCTTCAAAGAACACCCACCATGTCATACATGAAGCATATTCATAGTTCTCCTCCCTCCTTGTAACCACACTTGAACTGAGTGTTAAATTACTAACATCTTTTAATATTTAGGGCTTTGCAATTAAATCTTAAGCAAAGGCAGTCTGTTACTGGAGCAGCATTCATCCCCCCAATCAGTCCATGAGTCAGTGATTGCCATGTTTTTACAGGCCGCTCTGGCACTGCTGTGTGCTCAGGGCTCAGTTCAGAATCCTGGAATCAGTCAGTGGACTGTTTGTCTTACTCCAGGCTGTTTTCTGTGTCTGTGAACTTGAGTGCTGTTGGAAATCTTGCCGAGCCACAGCTATTTCTGTACTGTGGGCAGTCGCATTACCCAGCTCTGCAATTAAGATGTTGACGTGAAAATCGTGTAATAAATGGATGCATGCAGAAATAAATGGCTTGTCAGGAGCGCGGAGTGAGAGGCGGCTAATTTACATAATTAATCTGACCACTTTCATGTGGCTCATTTTTTCATTAGTCACCCACCGTAGATTTCATGGTTATAAATGTGATGAAGGCAAACATGTGTTAAGGTGTGTTGCGGTGGTTGACGTTGTCCTTCAGAGGATGAGGTCTGCTAGTGGTTCAGTTAAGTTTTTGTTTAAAGGCGGACAGCCCTTGTTTGTATTGTTCCACTGAGCAGCCAACACACAGCCACAATATTCCTTTTGTATGTTATAGATGATTTTTTTAGATCCAAGACCCCAAAGTGACGCCACAAAGTGTCACTAGGCATACTTGGCTTGATTTTTGTAAATAGATTCAAGCCGTTCCCGGCACTTGATTGTTCTCGAATCTATAAAAAAATTTGAGCCATCCAAAATTGATCCCGCACGAAGAAAACTCGGCCAAACAGAAAACCAACATGTTGATAACCCCTGTTCAATTTCCATGATGGGGATGGAGGCTTCCCGGCATCAGTGACGCAGAAGTGTTGTAGCTTGATAACGAGGAAGCTTGAGCACAGGGCAATTACGTCATCGTTCTGCGCTCGGCGACTCCGCGAATTGCGCAGGAATCCACCTATGTATGCCCAGCATTACTGTATTTGGAACACGGAAGTGGCAGTGTGGAGTGTCACTTCTGTGCTCCAAATGCCAGACACTCTGCGAAGTCACTTCCGGCAGGATCAGGCACTATAATGTACCCTCCATCCTATTTTCCCACCCCACTTGTTAGCAGCAGCTCTGATGCTTTTAGTACACATTACGACCCCTGTAAAAGGGGGGCCCAACCCACAGGGCACCCTTGGTTCTTTAGGCTTACTTGATATATCAGGAGAGATCACTATGCACTGGTTCAATGCCTGGTTTTTTGTTGTTTAAGTTCATAAAAAGTTTCCAAAGTGGTAAGTGCACCAAGGTCCTTGTTAACATTGGTGTACGCCTACACCTCACTTTTTTTGTTGGTGTGTTGTCATATATTTACACAACTGTAGTAAATGCATAGAGAATTTTCTTTGCACAATGGATTGTGTAAATAGCCTTTTCCAATGCTGAATCTGCTCCTTATAGCATTTGTGGGTTGTATTTGTATTTTTTATATGTGGATTTTAGATTTGTAGAGCTTTTTGTATGTAAGATGACATAAATTTAAATAAAGAAACACAAAATTAACAATTTGTTCTTTAAGGTATATAAATGCTTCCACCACTATTTGCTCTTAGCACTGGGTTACTTTGCATGTAGATAGTCATTTGGTGTAGGATATTTGCGGCTTACAGAGCAGCTGGCTGGTGACAGAGCATCACATACCATGAACGTTCATTATAGTCACAGAAATTGCTGATTTCCTCAGAATAATTAGGTTGCTCATATTATGCGTTCTGGTTCTTTTCTGTGGAAATGGCAAATGCTGCTTTCCTTCTAACCTCGTCCTCATTAGCAGCTGATATAGCACATACAGAACGCACCCTTATCTCCATTCCATGCTGATGTTTGTTGTGTTGTACTTTCAGCTGGTATACCTCGTTCAGTATTAAAAGACTGGAGGAAAGTGAAGAAACTCAAGCAGACTGGGGAATCTTTCCTACAGGATGACTCTTGCTGTGAAATTGGGCCAAATATACAGAAATGCCGGGAATGTCGACTAATCCGCACCAAGAAGGGCGAGGAGTCCACCCACTCTCCGGTTTTCTGCAGGTTTTATTATTTCCGAAGGTAAACGCAGGGAATCGTCTGTTACAATATAATCGTTGTTATAAAAGAATCACTGATTTTCACTTGAGAGATGTGTCTGATTACCTTATACATATACACATATAGGCTGGTCTGCAGAGTGATCATATTGTATGCTGCACTATTGGCTACTAAAACTGAACTTATGGAACTGAACAGCCTTGGGCCATGTGTCCACTTTGGCACATCCAGCACGGGGAAAAAAGACACTGTCATTTTGTGAGGGGCTTGCCCGGGGTTCATGCTGTGAAAACAAGAAAACATTCATTAGAATGGTATGTGTCCTCTTTTCACGCAACATGACAGGAAAAAGACACATTGACACTAGCCCTAAGGTTCTATTTCCACGGCGTCCGATACCAAGTAACTTAACGCACCATAAATGCATCCATTTACTACAAGTGCTGAAAAAGCATGGTATAGGATGCAGTGGAGATATAGCCTTAAGCAGGGAACACATGGCTCGATATATGAGCCGTTCGTGATTCCCAGCAGCAGTGGGATGACGTCATCGCACTACTGCCTGACATCGAAGGAGCTGGAGGTGCAGCACTGCTGTGTCACCGGCGGTCCCCATGCAATGCAATGGACATCGACCATGATTTATGGTCATGCCGGTTATCCCTGTTTTTGAAAACAGGGATGGCCGCATTAGATAAGGGCCAGATGGATGGCCGTGAATGAGCACAGCGCTCGAAGGGGCCATCGATCTAGCCCATATCTATGCGTGTGTTCCCTGCTTTACTATACTACTTTGGATTTCAGTTCTTCCAATCATGGAGGCTAATGCCTGCCATACACACACCGATTAGCGGGCGATTTTGCCGCTGACCGACGGGCAAAATTGGCTGCCAATCGGGGGTGCCCACATGGGGCGACAGATCCCTGTCGCCCCACAGCTCGGCCGGCCAGAGAATGGACATGTCCGATGTTCTCTGGCCGATGCCATTAACTTCAATGAAGACCGGCGTCTTCATTGAAGCTAATGGCCGGCACACAAATGGTGCCGTCATCACACTGCATTCCAGAGCTCATTGGTGGGTGTATGGCAGGCTTTAGCATCACCTCTGGCCAATATCTAGCAAAGTCCACATACTAATACACACATTCCCCTAAACCAGGGGTGGGCAAACTTTTTGACTTGTGGGCCACAGTGGGTTTTTAAATGTGACATAGGACCAAGAGACTGCAAGGACTGCCCGGCATAGGGGTCCTAAGTCGTCCTAGCTAGGACAGGATATTTAAAAAAATTAAATACAATATGTTAATAAAATTAATAAATAGAAGCTTTTTAAACATTTTATTGCAGCAATCTATGACCTCTAGGAAACAATTATCCTCTAGGTGTTATCTTCACTTATTGCAGGGAATGAGGGTCAAAGCGTATTGACACCAAGGTGGCAAATTGCCAAATTATAAGACTAAAGGGCCGGTTTTTGCCCCCTGGCCTTAGTTTGCTCATGTTTGCTCTAAACAAATATCTACTGATCAATGCAAAGAGACTTGTTCATACTTCCCTAGAAAAAACATACTGCTTCTGTCTAGAGACTCTAGAAGTGTACTGAGGCAGGGCGAGGATGTTTTTTTTAAGAAGCTATATGAAACTCTCTACCAGAACCATCTAGGCAAGCACAGTTACTTGCCAGTGACATCAAGGTCTGAAAGGAATGACGTTTTTAATTTGTTAGTCATTAATACAGGGGTAAAAGAGAGACGTGCTATAAACAGGTAACTGTGAGCTTAGAACAATCCACTCTGTGGTTGCATTATAGTGAATTTAGGATCACGTTTTTATCCTTTTAGCTTTTTTTTTTAATAATCATGTTCAGATGTTGTTAAAGCCATACAGAGATCCAGTAAGTACATCCAAATGCCAAGGATACAGTGTTCTTTACAGATATTACAGAAGAGCAGATCTTGTTCCCTCAGTATGGGCAGATTGAATTCACTTTGCAGATCAGGCCAGCACGTCTCTTGTTACTGGAGTGAAAATTGCTTTTATCTGCCTAGAAAAAGCTTGTTTACTTTAAAGGAAAATCTGTCCTTATAAATGTCTCCAAACTAGTTGTAGAACAGTTCACGATCTCTCTCTTGTGACTGGGGGGGGTGTAGTAACAGACATTAAAAGGGACAGATAAACTACACTGGATTGCTCTCGCTGAAATATGTCCTAATGAGAAGAGGATAGGATAGAAGTGTGAAAGTTGGACACTGAAAATGCCAACACAATCTCAATTTACATGTACAAGACTCTTTACCAAGTGAAGATCACAAAGTCACAGTTTTGTATTACTTACACATTTCATATTCTTGCTTCGTACAGGTTATCATTCAGTAAAAATGGGATTGTTAGACTAGATGGATTCTCATCTCCTGACCAGTATGATGATGAAGCTCTGAGCTTATGGACGCATGAGAACTATGAAGATGATGACTTTGATTTGGATTCCATAAAATACATTTTGGGATACATCGGAGATAAGTTCTGTCACATGGTGACATCTGAAAAAGCTGCTATGTCGTGGGTAAAAAAAGATGGTACGTTGTGGCTGGCTAAACTTGACCTATAATTACATCCCATGGTTTATGTTTATATAAATATTGTGTGTGGGAACTGTCTGTAGTAGCAGAAACTCATAAATTAAATAAGCACATGTAATAAATTGGACTTGGTGCTAAACAATAGAGGTTAATAATAACTTGAAGGAAAATCAATCACTCTGTAATAATATTGTCAAGGAATCTAAAACAAGACACTGAGATGTGTATATAGGGGTTTGAATGTAAAGAGCAAAACTCTTTTCGCATGAGAGACTGACTAAAATAAATATCTAAAAATACAAAAAGTGACAGTTAAGTTACTGCAAAATATATGTGAAGGTCATCTTTTCAGTGTCTTTTATAAACATAACCCAAAAGATCAATAGTCAATAATTGTATCAATCTTTAGAAAACCTGTTTACTGTGTTTGAATTATAGTTGTGTACAGAGGGCAGCACTAGATTATTTAATTTATTACATATTCAGACTCCTAAATCCTCTTTTGCACATTTAAACCTGGGCCAGATAACTTCTAGTATGTACTAGAGTATAAGCTGGGCTTTTTTTTTTAGCACACAAGTAGCCTCCACAAACCTGTGCGACTAGCAAACACCCGCACAGAGACCAGCTGTGTCTATCATGGAGATGCAGGCAATGGCTCTTATACAGTATGCACGATGTCTATGTAAAAGAGTGACACTTAAGGTGGGTTTAGACGTGTAGATTTTTTGTTCGATCAACTGCCGATAAAAAAATTTTATAGATTTTTTTTGTCGAACATTGTTAATTCATTTATCGAATGTAACATTAGATTTATTTGTTCGTTCATCCCGATATCAAATGAAAATACATTCAGAATTACTACGACCGATAAAAATTTACCAACATGTTCGATGGCCTTTTGAACTATTTTTTGTTCGAGATCGGTTACAGGTACCAGTGTTAAATACAGTACAATGCTGTGTATCAACAACACAATGATACACAACAGTATTTACTATACTGGTAAATGTATGTGTCACGTCGTCATGCCTGGGGCAAGGCGGCTGCATGATGGAGCTGCTGCATTTCCCACTCTAGACTTATACTCCAGTCAATAAGCTTTCTCAGTTGCCGTTGGTAAAATAAGTTAAATTCTGGTCATCTAGTACTCGAGTACAGTTTTAAGAGACTTTTTGAGTTGAAGTCTATTATTTCAAAGCCATTGTTTTGGGTTGTTAATGACTGGCTTGGTATCAATTGATTAGCATAGAGTCCGTGCTGCACCAATCTTCTTTTCCCTGCATATTGTAAAGGCCTTTGAACCAAGGGCAACCACCAAAAGAATGTAACCCTTCCCTTAAACAAATGTTTGTGCAGCTCGAATGTTCATGTTTTGTTAAATCGCTCTTCATTGCAGTGAAAATAGCCTGGAAGAGAGCGGTGCGCGGTGTGCGTGAGATGTGCGATGCCTGTGAAGCCACCTTGTTTAACATCCACTGGGTCTGCCAGAAATGTGGATTTGTGGTCTGTCTGGATTGTTATAAAGCGAAGGAAAGGAAAAGTTCTCGAGGTTAGTATGCATGAAGCGCTCCATTCTGTGGCGTGTTTACTCTGCCTTCCCCCAGAAATGCTTAGCCAGCAGTCTTGTTCTCGCTGGTGAATTGCTATTTCTGTGCTGGAGAAACTCCCTTCAGTGATTACAGCGAGCAGTTTCATAACTTCCCTTTCAGTCTGTGTGCAGCTCCATCTCAAATGGAGCTTTCCTGTTTCCAGCTAATGTGAATTGAAGCATAAGGAAAGATTGAAGTGTGTACATATTTAGCAGGGTTCGCATTCGAGGGGTGGGATTGAGCTCAGCTATACTCCATGGTTATCAATGCCTGATTTCAGACATATTCCTCTAAATAGCATGATACTGCTATGCTATAAAGAATACAGTGAATGTGTGGTTTGGAATACAGCCCAATTACAGTTTGGGAAAGCTCACAGAACATTCATTCTGCCCAGGCAGGAACTGTATACAACCTTACAGACTGAAATGGTAATTACGCAAAAAGCATCCTGAATAAGGCTTTACATTTAAACCCATCCATACCGTGACATAATTGTATATAACTACATATTCCATGCACAAATTGACTTCATCTTTTATAAGACACAGTAATCCATTAGCTGAAAAGGAATGGTGTGGCTTGATGCTGAGCCCACAGTGCTTAGACTATGAAACATTGGCCAGTAATGTGTATGGACAGCTTTAATCTGGAACAGGAAGCGATTTGAATTTTTTTTCCAAACTAACGCTTCTAAGTAATGTTAGCTGCTATTTGTGTATTCTCTCTGGTCTGTGGACCCTTCTAACCTCCACAGTGACCTCACAGCCTAATTTAATTAAAGTGGAATAAATAAATAGCATATAACAGATCAGCATATTTTACAAATAAATCACTTTGCCTTTTGATGGGTTTGGGGAATTTTAATCAAATTAAAACATAAATCCATACTATGGTAAGGAGAATTGATTTTATCTCCATAAATTTAATGACCCGTGAATTCTGTCAGAGCGATGCTAACAAATGGTTAAAGATCGTCCTCTGCTCCCACCAACAGTTTAAATTACCTGTCAAAACCCGCATGATTTAGTGACAGCATCGCAGCACAGCATAACCTTGAAAGGGGGTTAATTGACCCGTGGTCCTCTTTAAGAAAAGCATGTTTTTCTTTTCAGCTTCTGATGTTTACCCTTAATCATAATCAACAGAAAGTACACCTCCAACTTTTTTTTTATTTTTTATATATATATATGAGCATGTACAGAAAATCAGCATGGTCTCTGGTTTCCTTTTACAAATCACTTTTTCTGTAATTCTCCGCCAATCAGTCCTTCAGACTTGAGCTGTTTTCTCCACTTCCTGTTGTTAGACACGCTGTCTCACAGCTGCTTCCTGTGTCTGTTCCTATTTGTTTACACTCCCCTCTTTAGTTATAAAGACTACTAGAGGTTAAGTAATTACATTCCAGAAAAGGGCTGTATTGGCCTAAATGCCTTATATCATACCCACAGACCAACTACGTCCATTCCCTTGGTGTTTATCTTGTTAATGAACTGCCTCTAAAGGAGTAGTAGTGAATGCTACATGTCATGATACAGAAAATAGCTTGTTTACCAGGACTAAAAAGGGATTTTTGTGAATCCAAAACAGTTATTTATGAACTAGGGGACAATTCAGGCACCTACAAGGTACACATTTATATGTCAAACATTATTTTATTATTTAAAAAGAATTTAAGTCAGAAACATAATACAGAGTTTTAAAAAGCAACTTTATACATGTTATATTGTCAGCTCTACTGTGAACAGTGGCATTGTAACAAGTCTTGTGCGGTAGACATTTTGACATTCTATCAAAGTTTTGGGGTTGAGTTTAGCACTTCAAAAATAATTGTTTTCGGGTAAAGATGCACTTACATTTTAAATCCATGTTGTTTTAAGACTTGTTCTTGTTGTGCTGGTTGATCACATTAACCTCCCTGGCGTTACGCCCAAAGCCAGTACGGGCACAGTTTGATCTTGGATCGTGTCAAGATCATGCCTGTTCTCCGTAAGCCTGTAGCGTTTCTTCATCGATGCAGGCTCACAGAGTTCTTCCGGCCCTGAGTGTAATGTAAGTGGATGGAGCGTCGCTTTTCCCCCGCACACATTGCCAGCATCTAATTGGGGGGAAGGCGTGGAATCACAGCGGAGTACAGGAGGTTAAATAGCAATGCGTATTGTTTTTTTCCCATTACAATTTACAATACAATGTTATTGTTGTTTGTTGTTTGTAGATAAGGAGTTGTACACTTGGCTGAAATGTGTAAAGGGTCAACCTCATGATTACAAGCACCTAATGCCCACACAGATTATTCCAAGTTCAGGTGAGTAATATGTTGTACATATAATAACTTGATTGTTATGTTTGTGTCTGACCACAAAGTATTGTAACTTAGGCAAACAAAAGTAGATTGCAGGCACTAGATATATTTTTAGAACAGTTTGTGTACAGTTTTGTCTGGATATAAACACTTAAATAGACATAGTATACCATTTCTTAGCTACCTATTTACATAACTACATAATCATTTAGTCTCTACAGTGTACCTTTAAGTACACGTTCTGAATTCTACCTGGAACTGATTGTCATCATATGTTTCCATGTTTATCAAGCTATAAGTGAAAACCTACTAAATATTTTAACTTTGCTTTAGTTTTGACAGACCTCCTAGAAGCAATGCACAGCCTCCGAGACAGATTTGGAATTAGGTCACACTGTCAGTGTGCTATTAAACAGAATTCACAAGTTGGCAAACTACCTGCACTGAATGGTGTATCACAGGTGAGATACCCTTAGAAGTCGCTAATATTCATGTTTGCGGACAATGCTTGAAGAGTCTTTTGGCAACCTTGAACTTTGACATGGGTATCAATAAAACATATTTGTTTGCAGCATAAGGAAAGACACCATGTGGTTATCACTGTGTTCCCTGTTGGAGTTAACTCCCTTACCCGTTTTTCATCAGAGGAAATGTCTCCAACAAGGCCTCACTCACTTAAAACCTTGACATTATTTCTAACCCTTGTCCCTATGTTTCAGAACGAAGTGTAGATGTGCACTCTAACCAATCATGTTAATGTAATTTAGTTTTGCTTTCAAAGTGATATTAAACAGAATGGAACACAGATCTGGGGGTCAATGTTTTTCTGTAATAGTTTCAAGACCCTTATATATTATCGTCTGTGTTTGTGAATATTGAGGATTGTGACATTGTACCGGATCCTACTCCACTCAGTTTGGCTAACGCAAGTCTTGGCTAACATGTCTGTGAGAGCTCCGTGTTCTTTTGTGGCATTTCTGTAGCTTAGAATCGCAATTATTTTATTTTGTCAATATTAAAAGGTTAGTTCTAGTTTACATGCTCTTTCCACCTTCTGTGAAGACTTTGCTTTTTGTTGGTTATTTGAAATCATGTTTACAGCCAATCTTCTACCTCGACTTTATTCATTGTGGTTATTTGGGTATGTAAAGGACATTGGGCTCTGCACAGGGGAACACCAAATCAGTTTGAGTTCCAGGTCTTCCACCTGCAATTTTAAATAAAAATTATTCATCTGCTATTTTATTATTGTGTTCCTATTAGGGCTTGTTTCCATTATAGGTCGCGACCCCTCCGCTAAGCATATACACTTAGCAGGGGTCTCGACTTATCCCACAGACATTGCCTGCTCGGTGGATGGTCTGTTGACACATCCGCCGGTGCAGAGGCTGAACATACTTGACTATGTTCAGCCTAACTTTGGTGGATCGGCTCAGCGCGATGAAGACAGACCCTCTGCAGGAAAGTCTATCTGTTACGAGGGGTACCAACGTAATGGAAACATAGCCTTATACTTTTCTTAACTATTTGTTTATATTTTTTCAACCTTGTTAATATGTAAACAGGCAACATATTTATTTTCTATTTCCATTAAAAGTTTACTATCTCTGTGTTAAGTCCTATCATGTATCTACAATAATCTTTGCACTTTATGTATGTAAAAGAATTGATGGAAAAATATTCAGATTACTTCTAAATCTAGGCTGTCACTTGTATGTTATGGGTTTGCAGTGTCCATCCGGTATATGAGTTTTATTACATAAAAGATTCATTAGTGTGGTATTTCTTAATGCTAAGCTAGATGTTTTGAGCCTGTAAACATACTGGATTTGTGTCCAATCTGACACAAATGTTATTTACTGTTTCAGGTGCTGCAGAATGTTCTCAATCACAGCAACAAGATATCTCTTAGCTTGCCTGAATCACTGCAGCAGAACTCTTCTCAAAAGCCCGAAACCAATGGGAATGTGAGCCCCGCAAGTGACAGCAGCACGGACAGTAAGCTGGCATCTCCAGAGTCCCACTCCTCACTTCATTGGCTGGCAGACCTGGCAGAACAGAAGTCCAGAGAGGAAAAGAAGGGTGAGTCTCTGTATCTTATTAGCAATCAACATATAATTACCTGCCCCTGCCTTAATAGCAGTTCTTCCTTGCCATGTAATCACAGAGGTCCAGCTCTTACTACTATAAACTGTTACTATATAATGCCTGATTAAAGTTTTGGCAGCCTGATACTACTCCTACTTTGCATTAACACATACGGGTTATAGTTCACTCAATTAATGATTAATCAAAGTATAAAAAGGCTTTTTTTATATTAGCATAAATTATTAATCATGGGCCCTAGTGATGCTAACCCATGTTGTTTTTTGTTTTGTTTTAAATTAAAATATAGACAATATTAAATATTCTTTAAAGCGTATAAAAAATTATACATATAACATTACTTGCCTACATTGGATTGGGTCTTAGCCCAGGAACAGCGACTCTTAAAAAGAATAAATAAATACTTACCTTTCCTGGCTGCTTGCTCCGGTGCCGCCATGCCTGGAGTGCCTTGTCCTCCAGGTTACAAGATGGAGGAGTGAGACTCTTCCAGTCTTGCTCTATCCGCATCTGAATCTGGTGACGCTCTGTCCCTTCAGCATCACCACCACATCAAAAGTTACGTCTAATTTCCCATGTACCCCTCAGGGCTGCCGCGGCTCAAGTCACTGGGAAGTATTTTTTATTTTTATTTTTTACATTTGACCTCCAATCTGAAGGCAGAGTCACTTAAAATGAATGGATAAATGATTAAGTCAGAGAAGACATGCACCATACCTGCTATGCTACATAATGAATAATACTTAATATCTTACACCCGTTTTCTTCGTCATTGCAGAGAACAAAGAGTGCCCAGTGGCAAAGCATATCAAGGAAGAACAAGAGAGCAATGATGTTGTAAACTGCAAATCCTCATCGCCCACTTCACACAACACCGAGCAAGGTTCCACCCTGAGAGACCTCCTGACCACCACTGCCGGCAAACTGCGCCTGGGATCCACAGATGCTGGCATTGCCTTCGCCCCTGTTTATACAGCAGGAAATCCAGTGAGTGCAAGCTTTGGCTTCTGGGTTTTGTCTCTCCATATTTGGTCTGTTTTTACAGCTCCACAAAAAAAAAAAAATATGTAGACTAGGCTCATCTGACTTTGCATGTGTAGGCTGTTTGATATTGCAGAAATCACTGGAAGGTAAATATTCAACAAGGGAAAATGAATGATCTTGGCATGGAGTTCTCATACATAAGTTGTTTGCCAAAGACAACCAAAAACTTGTAACCTAGCAGCAAGCAAAGTTGTTTTTTGGTAGTGATATCCAAATCTGATATTTAGCATTTTATGACTTAGAGAAGTAAAGTCAAGAGTCCAGACAGCTTCCAAACACTCTCTGATGACTGTCAGTTTTTCTTCTCATCCCTCCCATTGTGTGGCACTCTATAGAAACTGGCCCCATAATTATCCATCGGGCTGGGTAAACCTTGGTGTGTTCTGAGTTTTGTTGTACAGGCTTGTGTTGAGGAGGTCGTTGCAGTACTATTTAAGTATTCCCCCAGAGAAGTCACAGACAGTCCTTAAGGCTAATAAGAAAAACAAAATTCAATTAACCCTAGAACACTATGAACCCTTAATACCTACAGGGAAACGTATTATGTCATGAATATCTGTGGAAAATAAATCCTAATGCTGGACTTTCAGATATAGAAAAAACGTTCTGCAAGAAACTGCTCTAGTTGTAAAATTCAGCAATTCTCTAGGTTATCAGCTCACATGGGCAGACAAGTGGGAAAATAAACAAGACACTTCGGAAACAAGACACTTCTCTAATTCCTCTAGCACCAGTGTGCTTTTTGCGCTTCATTGTGGAGGGATCACATCAGAACCTAGCCTACCACATAGACTCTATGTGGACAGGCTGTGGGGGACCAAAGAGAACTGGTGCCTGTGGCAGTAAGGGGATAAGGTTAGTAAAAGTACTGTTTCCAGTGGTTCTCAACCTGTGTGGGTTAGGAGGGAGCATGAATAACCCCACCCCTAACTTCACACCCCACTGATTATCTTCACAAGCAGGGTGTGAAAATTGCAGGTGGGGACATTACACTTATCTGGTGACATTACGTCACTTCTGGTACGTGGAAGTGACACTCTGCACCGGCATTTTGTCGTCACAAATACAGGAACACACTTAAGTATCTTTATTATTCCAGAGTTGGGCTATACCAATAAAATAATTGAGAAAAATCCAGTGTTCCTTGGTAAGGTTAACAACAGATGTTCTCTTTAAGTAACTATTGTGAACTAGGTAACCTTTAGTCCATCTCACAGCGTGTAGTTCACCTTCTTTAGTTGTGAATGGCTTTTAATGCAGTTGCTTCCTCTGGAACGTACGTCTAATCTTGGCTACTGTGGTCTGTGTTTTTACAGATCGGTAAAGGTGGACGGTCCATGCCAAATATCTTGGATGATATCATTGCCTCAGTGGTTGAAAACAAGATTCCTGCCACAAAGCCACCTAAAATCAGCATAAAAACTGAGCCAAAGGAGGAAATTCCCGAGAGCCGCAAGTTGTCCCTGGATGAGAACGCAAGGACTAACAGTGATATTCCACATTCTTGGATCTGTGATCGGCACATTCTATGGTTAAAGGATCATAAGCATAACTACAACTGGAAGCTCTTCAGAGACTGCTGGAAACAGGGCAAGGTTAGTATGTGATGCCTGGGTGATTAATCTGGCTGGGCATGTGGTATATTTTAAGCCACAAATATACTACATAGAGGAATGTCTGCCTGTTTACCGCTTACTATAGAGTTCTGCAAATATCCGATGATCAGAAATGGAAAACTAACAGTGAAAACTTTTAACACTAATGAATTGCGTGTTTTGTCTAGCACTTCGTGCAATGATTTTTGGTTTAATCATGGTCATTATGGTTGTGGATTTCCTATGAGCTAGTAAATGTTTTGGGCTTATTCATGATGCAGTTTTAGTGGAGTAGTAGTGCTTACAGGTTGTAGGTACTTGGTGTAACCTTTTACGTTGTATTTTTTTTCTTGTTTCCCCTTGTTCAAGTGATGTACATTGAAAGTGAAGATGTATGACATTGATCATTTGACTCAGTGGTCAAATGGAGCACCACAAGTGCGGCGCTCGGCATCAGTAAAGCGCCGCACATAACATTTTCAATCTATGCTGTATAAGTGTTTTTTAATGAAAATTGCAGCAGGTATAGCTAGAAGACATTATTTTTCATTTTTTAAATAACCTTTAATTTAAATGATACTTCAAGCATTGGGTTACACTGTAGTATGATAATGCACATTTTGTGTCATATATATGATCAAAGGTTATGTGCCTCATAGATATCATCAAAGCCATTGATAATATCCATGGGGCACATAACCTTCCATTCGGCAGACAGGCGATTTGCTATTCCCTATGCATTAACAATTAGGTTTCAGGGGCCGCAAGTGGAGGACTGAGGGGGGCACCTGGGATTTGACTGATCCAAGCTAGTTATGTATGACGGCACTGTGTGTGATTGAGGTTTTTACCTCATGAGTCAGTGACCCTGTGCAGATCATGCAGCCCAAGAAACTGAAAACAAAATGACACACAGTAACTGTCCCAGTTTTGTATTTTACTAGATAAAGTTTTGGTCTGCAGAGTAGATGTTGTATTTCTGTTCTTGCATGTTTCCTTTATTACATAATTAAAGTATGCAGCATATGGGGCCTTCTGACCCGGATCACTTTTTTATGACATAGGAAAGGGATTTCCCCTGCTAACAGGAAAATGATCAGTGCGGTAAATCTGTCATCACATTTGATGTCACCTACCCATATTTTATGCAGTTTTAAAGCACCTTTATAGGTCTTATATTATCTTGTTAGACAAATAATTTTGTTACTTGCATTCCCAGCTTTAAGAATCATGTGTTTTGTATCCATTATGTTGTTTACATCTGTAGCTACAGTCAATGGTGGCTTACCTATTGCAATATTGTAAGACATTTTTTAAATAACGTTGGCTAAAGTGCATGAGTGCATACATTTTTTGAAGATTTTGGACGTGTTTAAAAGATTTTGATCTGATTGTAATATATTTAATAAACATGTTAGGTTGGCATTACATCAGTGGTTCCCAAACTGGGAAGGTAGGCGCGAAGGTATTCCAGGGGGGAGCAGGCCCTCATTCTTAACCTGTGTTTGAATAGGGAGGGGGGGAGCTCGATAGTGTTCCTAAATAGAAAAGAGGGGCCCTGCAAGGAAAGTTTGGGAACCACGGCGTTACATGTACCACATTTGCAATCATGATGCCAAACTCCTAAAAAAAAAAAAAAAAAAAAAAAAAAATACAAAATAAACACATACCGTGATTCACCACACTGGGGCTTTAATTGTTACCATGATAAGCAAATAAATCTTCAGAAATATAAAATTTCTTTATGTAAAAAAGTCATTTATGGGAGTGATATGTGAATCCAGTCTAGAAGTATTTTAATGTCAGATTTAACAATGACTTTGTAGATTTATGAGATAATATAAGTGGTAGGCCAGCCACATGGTCCAACATAAAGGACAGATCTAGTGGCACTCTACTTGACTCCTCCAAGAAGATGGAACCAGTTGTCAGGATTTTTCTGGCCCCACGTTTAAATAGTTGTACAGATGGTATAGGCCAGTGATGGCGAACCTATGGCATGCATCTCTGTGGGCATGTGAACTGTCAACCAGCACAGAGGAGAGAACTGCAGCCTATTCTCTCTCCATGCAGTCAGTTTTCTTCCCCTCTCTTCTGATTGCACACAGCGACCTATACCCTCTCCTATTCTATCTTATAAGAAAGTAGAGTGTGTGGTTACATGTTTCCTGTGTCTATATGATTTGTGTAATTCAGGTTAAATTGCCATGCCGGTACTCTGAGATAAATAGGTTTGGTTTGGGTTTCAGTTTGGGCACTGGGTCTCTAAAAGGTTAGCCATCACTGGTATAGGTGCATAGAACTATATGTTTCCATTATTCTACAATATATTTATTCCACGTATCTTTTCCTCATATATCATCAATTCATTGTCTATGCAGCTCCACCTCCAGCGCACACAACTTGACTACTGATTGTGATATTATGAATGTTAGTCATAAAATGTGAGATATCTCTTCAGAATATGTTGGTTGCCTGGATCCTAGAATTAAAACACATTGCTTGGTTTCCTTGATTGTTTAAGCCTCTTTTCTCCACTATTAAAGTATGGATTGCAACACAAGGGAGCGGAGCCCAAAATAGTTCTGCTATAAGGGAGTATTGGCAGTTTTGACAGGATGCTATAAAATCACCAAACTTCCTTGGCATGTGAAAGCGCTAGAAAACGGATTATGAGAAGTTTTCCCTGAGAAAAAAACATAAAATCTGTCATTACTGTCTCTGTATATAAGTACTTTACACACTTGCTGTGATGATGATGCTGGGCAGAAAACTTCTGTCTTTGGTGTTTTTTATGCTTGCTGTTCCTAGAGCCTAATAAAAAGTTCTCCAGATGCTTGTGTTTGACCATCAGATCAGTTGAATACTTGCTCCCCCTGCCGGCCTTTGTAATACTTCTTTAAAATGACATTAAAAAAAAAGGCAGGATGAACCACAGTGAATAGGGGAGAGTGTAACTTATGAAGTGTACATTCCTTGATGGCACTGGGGAGAAGTAAACATTTTTATATGCATGTTTTTTGTGGCCTGTTCGAAGTTCTGAGCCCTCCATAGGTCTGCAGAGCAGAGATTATGTAGGTCCAAATCTATGCAAAATCTGGCTGTATGTAAGCTATAACATTATTGGGTATGTTTAGATGTAATGTCATTTTCCTGAACTCATCTAATCTAGTATCGGAGTCCTTCAGCACTGAATAAAAGGCTACCGAGTGGAAATATTATTATTAACCCATATTTATATAGAGCCAACATATATCACTTACTGTCTCTCAGGGGAGATTACAATTTTCTGTGTCTCTTTGCAGCAGTCCAACATTACAACAAACTAAGTTTGAGCTGGCAAAGGTCATACTGCCTGCTAATTGCCCAACCCTACCATGGGTACCATGCTTGTTGGACTGACACACAGATACCAGAAGACCTCGCAGGTCCTGTTCAGTTGTGAACTTTTGTTTTTAGCAGCAATAGAAAAAGAAGTTTAAGACACAATCCATATTTAATTGGCAACCTACACAATCATTGTGTTATGCATGAGGTCATTGGTGGAACATTTGGTCAGTATTTTGCCATCTCCAAGTCTTTTTGCATTTGCCAACAACTGATGAGGTAACTGCCACCCATGTTAACTAAAACCTACTTTGTTTGAGTACCTAGTTCTTTGGAAATGCGAAGTTCTTCCATGAGGCTACAGACGCTATTTATTGTTCTATGTAAGGAATTATTTATAGATTTGTTTTACTGTTGTGGCCTTTGGTATTCAATTGTGTTTGTCCACAATTTTGACCCTAAAAATGTGTACCACTTACACATGTAATGACTTTTATAGTGCGATTATACTTTATTGTTGGGGTTAGGGTCTTCAGGTTTAAATTAAGTTTTATTAACAGACATTTACTTGAGAACCTTTTAACATTTGTATATATTTTTTGCCAGGGGTCAGAAACATTTGTGCCTAAACAGTGTGGGCATTAACTCTTGCAGGTACAGATATTCATATCCATAGCCATTCAATTGGTGGATAGCCGTGCAATTGATGAACCTTTGAAGGCAGCATGATGACGTCACCACGCTGCACTCAAGCTTTGTCAATTGAACAGAGAATCGATGCACAGCACTTCTGTGCTGTCGATCCCATTCGATACTTTGGCTGGGGACTATTGGTCTGTATCCCAGAACAGGGATTTACTAACATGTTGGTTCCCTGTTCGATCAAGGCTGGATGCAATTGATTTGAGCACAATCGATCACTGCGAATGCACGCGATGATCAATTCTGCTTCTAGCTATTAAAAATTCGAGCTGTGTATGCCTAGCTTTAGCATCAGAAATAGTTAGTCATTTCGTTTTTCTACATTATTAAAGGGAAGTCCTTGTGCCATAATAGGACATCACCTCGGGTTGAAGCATGGCTAAATACTCCCCGCTCAGCATTTTAAACTTTGTTGTGTCTGTTGTGTTTGAGAATATTTTCTAGCTACTCCAACGTTTCAAACCAGTTGTGCAAGCTTTGCAGTTGACCTCATCTCTGCTGAGGGTATCGTATCTCTGCAGTACATTTTAACAACTGTTTGGTTGAAATTTTCATGCCTAGAAAACTTTTAGTAGGAATTATTCAATATCATCAGTTATCATCAGACTTGCTTGCTGTTTAGGTTCTTTATCCCTTTAAAGGGAAACCTTTCTTGCCCATCTCAGTATAAAAGACTTGCTTTTTCTGTCAACTAGGACAGAGAGAATGGTCCTAATGAAGAAGATCTGATAAAGCACGACGTTTATCACAAAACTAGGTTCTTACAGCATAACGTGGCTTTAAAAAAGAGAAACATCTCTTCTAAATCATCCCTTGAATAAGCTTGACATTTTTAGAAAAAGTGCTGCTGAGCGGTTTTTGTTCTGAAATTCGCTGAGCTCAGCTTTTTAAAGTTAAAGTACTTTACATTTCACCTACTGTTATCAATTTAGCGGCGTGCTTGAAAGCAGGGCGCAGAGCATCGAAATCATGTGTTATGGAAAACTGCTGTTATCTTTTCACAGATGTAGGAAAGATAATGCCAGGAGTTCATGGGGCACTCACAAAACATACCAAATAGAAAGCAGACCTCTGTAATGAGCTTCTTTGTCATTTATATAACTCTGAGTCTGGAATCCATTGCATGCTACTGAGACTTTCCATTAGATACAAATTTTCCACTCCATATACTTTGATGATATCCCTTTATTTATTCGGCTGGGTGTATTTTTTTTTTACTGTTCCCTAAAATTTACCGTGTATAGCCTATGATCCAGTACATGTTCTTGGAATAACAAGGGGGTCCATATAGATGATACGTTTTCATACTGATAACTATCTACTTCTGCTGTCTCTATATGGATGGGTTGACTTCCGTAATGGTGCTTAGATGTAGATGATGAAGTCAACTCGTCAGGAAATGGTCTGGAAGCTACCATTGCTTAATGGTTTGAGAGGGGGCTGGTTTCAAATGGTATTTGCCTTTCATTGCTGAATGAAGACCACCATATGCATGAAGGTAATATTTAATTTGTTGGGGGATTGTGTGAAAATGAACACCCATGTCTGCCTGTGTTATCTGCAGACCAATGTCTGCATGGTTGACAGGTTAATGTGTAAAATAAGAAGGATTACAAAGATGATACAGAGGTGATCATTGTGTTGAGGTGCCAGTTGGAAGGCCTTTTGTGCAGAATTTATTCCAAAAATAAGGTCCCCAATGTTGGTGGCACCATAGCAGTTGTTTATCTGTTTATGGAATAATGTCAGAAGTAGTTAAGTATGGGGGAAGGTGTACAATACAGACATTTGTTTCTTATAACATGAATATACAAGCCGGAGGAGAAGTACTGGGAGTGTATAATGGTACGTCTTGTTCCTTTCTGCTTGGCCTGTCCATGTCCCTGTGTTGTCATTGTTCGGCACTCCAGGCATTTTATGGAATATCACAGCTATTGTTCTACAATATTAAAACCTTTCTGGGTACATTGCAAAGTAAATACTGATGAGCCTCCAATGATATGTTGTCTGTGTTGATGTTGAAGGACATATTGTAAATAATTTTTTGGGATTTTGAACTGGGGTTTTCTTTAAAATGTGTGCTGAGACATGATCGGGCTCTCTGTGACGGTGTATTTGCATATTTCTGTCTGAATGTGCTTGGTTCATCATCACATAATCAGATTGCTACAGGGAGCAAGGAAACGTTTCATGCCATCTGTTTACATCCTCACACCTCAGCGGTTGCCAAGCAACAGCACAGATGTGTTTGAATAGATATTAATACTATGATGAGGAAAATGGCAGGAACCTAAAAGTGCAAGCTAATGATCAGGGTAACCACCAAATAACTGCAATATCATTCTGTGCCCTTACTACTGACCTTACCTCTGTGTAAAGGACAACTTTGGTGACACCGCTATTAGCAGATGTTTAAAGCTAGGAAACCGCTATAGTTTCCCTTTTAGGTGTTCACTCTTTAAATATCGGCGTGTCTTTTTTTTTTTTTTTTAGACTGTTCTGGTTTCTGGGAATCACAAGAAAATGAATGCAAACTTGTGGAAGTCAGAATTAATATGCCAGGAATTCGGGGACCATCAAGGGGATCTTCTGAACTGTAAGGAAGGCATTGTGTCCAGTGGAAATGTCAAGGAGTTCTGGGATGGATTTGAAGATGTATCCAGTAAGCAAAGACAACCTGATTGCATAGAAAATACAGAATGATTGTCACAACCCTTCTAAATGTAACTTTATTTCCACCAAAAACAGAACGTCAGAAACTGAAAAGTGGAGAAACCATTCTGCTGAAAATGAAAGACCAGCCGTCTGGAGATGACTTTAGGAATACGATGGCAGCAAGGTAACAGAAGCATCATATGCTTCATATTAGGGCTTTTTATTCTATTTATCTAGAGCAGATGAAAGGCAAACTAAGGCCCGGGGGCCAAATCCCACCCTTTAGTCTTTTAATTTGGCCCTTTGTCAAAACGCTGACCTTAATGTCAAAACGCTCTGGCTGCCCTCATTCCGTGCAATAAGATAGAGTTTGTCTTCGAGTGTGATCAATTGATCGAACAAGGAACCCTATATGTTGGTACATCCCTGTTTGATCTCTATTGCTTCTAAAGAGGACCGAGCTTCCCCATCCAAAGCATCAAATGGCAATCTATTGCACAATGTGGTGCGCATAGATTCCTGTTCAATTTATGAACGCTCGTGCGCAACGTGGCGACGTCATCATGCTGCGCTCCAGCGGGTCATCGATTGAACAGGTATCGACCTGTGTATGGGGGACCTTCAGTGTATGGACATCAGTTCTAAGAAACAATACATTTACACAGTGGTGGGCAGCTAAGTTGCTATGGAGGGCCACAAGTGGAGCCCTCGGCATCACTAAAGGGCCGCACATAACATTTTCAATCTATACTGACTTGTATAATAATTTTTTAATGACAGCATGCATAGCTAGAAGACATTATTTTTACTTTTCAAATAACAAAACTTCAACCATTAAGGAACACTGTAGTATGGTATGGTGCCCCTATTCTGAAGTTATGTGCTGCAATATTTATTATACATTCATCCCCCATTTGTTGCGATAGTGGGAGCATAGACACTCGCCTGTCTGTGAATCCCTTGCCAACACGTCTTTGCCTGGGATCTTCTTAGAGTAGAAAGAGGAGGAGAGGCAAAGGAGTTTCTCAGACACTGTATGGATCACTGACCCAGAGCAAGTCACGAACCTCTCCTCCTCTTGCCGTTCTAAAAAGATCCCAGGCCAGGGTGTGTCGGTGGGGGATCGGTGGACAGTTGAGTTCCTATGCATTAACAGTAAGGTTTGGGGGGGCCGCTGAAGAATGGCCAAAGGGCCGCAGGTTGGGCACCTGGGCATTAACATTTTGTAGATCGCACTGATGGACACCTAGCTCCATAGCATCCAGAGTCAGCTAAAAAACATGGTGAAAAGTCCAGAATTTGTGATGCAACAAATTACATTTGACCATTTAAGCATTCAGTGTGAGTTTTATGAAGCAAACTGCTTGTAATAAATATAAATCAGTTGAGGTATAACTGTGACCAAAATTTTTCAGAATAAGATTTCTCTCTTTTCCCTACATTCTCAGACATTCTCATGTCACAGCACCACCTGCAGGATCATGGGAGTTGGTTGTGTAGGGTACTCAGATTCTCCTGAAATGTGATGAACAATGTGAAGTCTGACCATACTGTAATTATTGGGCCACAAGATGCAGAGTTGTGGAAGGACTTTGAATATGGCTCTGGACTTTACACTATGCCTTGATAGGACATTGGTTAGAATATAATATAATGTTGCTGAGTGTCTTTTAATTGATTAAAATGTGATTGTTCATTTTAAGAGCTAGGCCCGCTGACATGTGTTTGTGTTGCCCTCAGACATGAAGACTTCTTTAGAATGCTGCCGGTCCCAGAATACCTCAACCCTGAAGGGAGGTTCAACCTGGCATCTCACATGCCAGCATTCTTCGTGCGCCCAGACCTAGGCCCCAGGATGTGCAGTGCATATGGTGAGTTCATGCTTAATAGACAGAGCACTCATGTAAATGCATCATTCATACGGCTAGAGGATTTCATATAGCCTCTGGCAGTAAAATGGCATTTGTACGGCACTTTGAATATAGGAAAGGACAGCGTCACTTTTACATGACCCTATTCCAATGACCGATTATGAGTGAGGAGCGTTTCAGCCCTCCATCCAAAGAATTATTTTTTATTCCTTTACCCTCTTTGGTGCCTCCCCAGTCCTGCACCAATATCCTGCAGCGTACAGTTCATCTGCTTTATAAATAAATAAATGCCAGTGGTTTGTCTTAGCAATCTAAGGGGAGTACTCAGCAGGGACACTTACCAGATCTCAATGAGCTGTGCTGCTGATTATAATAATCCTTTCCTATCATACATGAGCAATGTACAAAAATCACAAGGCTTTTAGGTTCTAATCTGACAATTTAGGTTAACATAGGACAAAGTCTAAATCCCAATACAAGCATCAAAATAGTTTACATTTGACCATTTAAGCATTCAATGTGAGTTTCATGATTCAAGCAAACTGCTTGTAATGAATATGAATCAGTTCAGGTATAACTGTGACCAACATTTTTCAGAATGAGCGTAAATCCCAATACAAGCCTCAAAACGGAGTGACACAAGAAGCTACTTAAACAGAGTTTCAGGCCTGATTTTATCCCTGTGTATTCAATGTTTTAGGAGTGATTGCTACGAAGGATCAGGACACCGGAACAACAAACCTTCACATTGAAGTGTCAGATATGGTGAATATTCTGGTATATGTCGGGGCAATGAAGGGCAACACTTCAGCCACAAAGTCAGGTATGAAGTCTTTATGTTGTGACATTCTACACAAACATCACACAATGTGATGATGGTTTATAACTAAACCTATTTCATTCTGTATTACAGCTGTGTTAAAGAAGTTTGAGGAAGAGGAGCTGGATGAGACCATAAGGAGGAGACTGAAGGATGCCAACGAACTTCCCGGCTCCCTTTGGCACGTTTACGAGACAAGAGACGCAGACAAAATCCGGGAGTTTCTACATAAGGTAATGCTCACAGAGGCTTTGTGTGTAACAAAAATGTTTGTGTTTGTCTTTGAAAGTACATGAATACTTTTAGATTTATGATACAAGTTTGTTTTTTTCTTAACCTCCCTAGCGGTTGAGACGAACCCTGTTCGTTCGGTGATATGGGTCCTCTCAACCGCCGGGCGGAGACCCTATGCCTCCCCGGAAAGCTGCAGCGATTGTCTTCATCGCTGCAGCATTTCCGGTGCGGTGACGCAGGAGGGGGTGGGGGGGGGCCGGCGCCATATACCTCCATGTTTATGGAGGAGCGCCGGCTTTCTCTCACACGCAGCTGTTGTCAGTAATGACAACAGCTTCGAGTAGAGCTCCGGCGGGAAGCCGGAAACGACAGGCAATGTACACTGCCTCGATCGCCCGTTTACAACAACGCGATACGGGCAGTGCGCTAGGAAGGTTAAATAAAGACAAACTTGTATCATAAATCTAAAAGTATTCATGTACTTTCAAAGAGTTTCTAAGTACTGTTTGAATAAATAGGCTTTTGGTTTCCCAGATAATTTTTTAAGGGTATAAAGGAAAACAAGAAAAAAAATTTAAGCCATTCGTTTTGTTAAGAACCTGTTGACCGGCACAACATCTTGTCCTGTAAACATTTTTAATCTGTCTCTATGCATCTGAACCTCTGTCGGAATTGTATTGCATTTTGTTTATCAGAGAAATTTCCTCTCACTTCCTGTGTTTGGGACAGGAGGTGATAGGTATCCCTGCCACCTTTTTT
>CM070037.1:44112076-44129443 GCA_036250615.1 Ptychadena robeensis | reverse complement strand
TTTTAAACACAGACCTCCTTTCCTATAGCTTTCTACTATACTTCATTCACCTTAATAACATACTGACTTATATGACACTTGGGATTTTCACTTGTAGTTCAGGTTAGCAACGTGCTTAACAAATAACCTCAAGTAATTCCCAAACAGCATGATTAGGAATTGGGAAGATCTTACACCATTTAAATTACTTTCATCACTCTTATAGCAATTAACCAGCTTTTGTTTTCAGAGGCATCGGCCACATGTAAAACTAGTAGTCTTTGCCCCTCAGTAGACTGGTTGTTGTGGGCTGATACTGTCAGCTTGAGAAATGAGACCTCATGTATTTTATTAATGTGTTAAAGAATGACTCTGGTATGTATTGCTCATCCTGATATACCTCCTTTCTCTCACAGGCCGCAAAAGAGCAGTGTCTAGAAATCCTCCCAGATCACGACCCAATACGAGACCAGAACTGGTACCTGAATAAGAAACTCCGCCAAAGTCTCCTGGATGATTACGGTGTTAAGAGCCACACACTAGTTCAGTTTCTCGGGGACGCAGTTATTTTGCCTGCGGGCGCCATTTATCAGGTAAGATTTGTTTGTACATTCCATTTGAAACACTTGACTTGATGATCGTTAGCTGGCAGATTTAAGCCAGCAACAGATCCCCAGCGATCCATCTGCGTGCGCCTTTGCAGCAATCGATCTGCCGCAAGATTGCCCATGATCCATGGGGCGCAAAATCGTGATTTTTCCCCATCCAAAGTTTTGTCTGAAACGCAAAGGCTGTGCTCCGATTCTCTGAAAGACCGGCCTTTCGAGGATCGCGCAGGGATCGCTGTGTGTATGGCAGGATGTGCAGTGATGGGCTTTACTGGAATTTTGGCACCTCAGATACACCCTAGTCTTTATTATTACTATAATAACTTACATTGAAAGTAAAAGAGAAGAATATCTCTATTCTCTTTTCGGCTTTATTACCCTGTGAGGTTCTACTACAAAATGTATCTGAATTCGCCAGCACGTCAATGATGGTAGAAAGATGCATCCTCATCAGAGCAGATCTATTACTCGATTCTGTATTTATTTTCAACTCTGTTCTCTAAAGTCTGTAATGGAAACACTTCTTTTACTATGAGCAGCTCCAAGCAGGATTCTAAGATTCAGTAAAATCAGCTTTATTGCTAAAGAACTTAGAGAATATGACAGGATAAGTCTCTGGGATTGTGATCGATTGATGGGATACTGTGTGATGCACAGCACATCACATTTGTGGTTTAGAGCCTTCATGCATCGTCCATCATGATATACAATTACAAATAAAAATAGCAGCAGCCCTAATGCCCAGTGATACAAATTTATAAGCTGATCAAATTACATTTGTCTAAAGAGAAAGACTATTGAAAACATTTCCATTCCCCAAGGATGTAAACAATGTGGTACCTTCATAATCTACACCAGCTGTCCCTTCATCATGCAGGCTATAAACAGCAGCGTTACTGATATGCCATTTCACATTTTGTCAAGTCAGCAGCTAAGCCTTATGTCCATCTGTATGCACCCTGTGGCATCACAAGATGGGCAGGGCTGTATTATATGTGGGCAGCCTGACTTCACTATGCTGTGTAAGATCTTAGCAGCTAATAAGTAGAAAGACGGGGTCTATGGAAACCGATTGGGGTGCTTCTAAGATTAACAAAGAGGATCAGTTTTCTGCATGCATCCAGCATGTTCTCAGTCACGGTCCTGTCACATCCAAGGAAAAGGCAATGTCTGTGGGGACTTATAGTTACCACGCAGTGTGGGTGGTGAATGGGAGAATTCATTCATCAGCAGCGGATGGTGGCACTCATTCACTTACACTGTATTTTACTCTCTACAGGTGCAGAACTTTCAGAGCTGTGTCCATGTCACTCAAGACTTTGTGTCCCCAGAACATCTTGTTCACTCATTTCATTTAACACAAGAACTTAGGAGTTCTAAAGAAGAAATCAATTTTGATGATAAATTACAGGTAAGAAGCGAACGCTGTGTTCTGGCTGCTTAAACTGAAGTTGGCAAGGGAACACTGTCATTTTTAACGATCTTTTGCAGCCAAATCTGAATACATAGCAGAAACAAGGTCAGGAGACCTACACGTAGAGGATGTCGGGTCAGGTAGTGAATAAGGAGCTTTGTTCAAAGTAGTATTGCACAAAGTAGACTTTTCATGGTGGTGATCAGTATATAGGCTTGTGTCGATGATGTGAAAGCATCCAGCTTTCATTAAATAGCTGCAAGCAGTTTTAGTTTTTCTGTTGATTTGTATGGGAGTACAAAAACGCAATTAAAGCAACCAAAAAGGTCCTAAGGATGTCTATGTTGTCTGGAATATTGATGTTGACCTCACTATAAAGCATCAGCATGGGAACCACCATAGCAGCTGTAGCCACAGGGGGACCTGGTGATGCTGGCTGCCTGTTCTGTTTTTTTTGCTAACTTAGGGAGGGGGCATTGAGCTGGCCATACACCTTTAGATCTCTCTGTCAGAGATCTACCAACAACTATGAAGTATAGGGTCCTCTGTGATTGAACACAGGTAGACTTGATGGTTTAGAAAGTCCCTCGTATTTCCTGGCTTTGGTAAAACAAAAGGAGATCTAAAGGAAATCTGACAGAGAAATCTAAAGGTGTATGGGGACCCTTACTCTTTACCCACCCTGCTTATGCAGTGGGGTGGGAAATTAGGAGGAAGATTAACTCCCCCTCACTTTTAAGTAAGCCAGCCAGCAAATAGGAGGGAGGGAACATTGGATTGTGGAAGTGACACTCCAGGCCACCACTTTTATGTTCCAGATACCGAAAGTGACACTCCATGACATCACTTCCTATAAGTTTTTACTTATTAAATAAAAGAAAACTTGACAGGTATGATCCAGAAGGGAAGGGGGGGGGGGGGGATTGGAGTGTCAGGTCCGAGCTTGTGCTTTCTAGCTACACTCCTGACCTAAAGCATTCACATGGGTGTCATTTTAAATACAAATTGTGTGATAAGAGTAATATGTGACCAGCCGCACATTATTCAGCTGTTGTATAAGAACCTCTGCAATCCAATATGTTTTTTTTAAGGATCACAATAAACAGAATGGAGTAAAAGTATTCATAATAGAGCCAATGAAAACTTTGAGAATTTGCATCATCCCCACAGTAAAAGCAGTGCTCTACAAATTCCAATTTACATGTGTAATGATTCCTAAGTCATTTCTATTGATCTTTATAAAGGTGACTTCAGTACTCCTTTTACAGGAAATCGATTACAAAGATTACATGTGGAAAACCTCTGGCTGTGTTTCTCTGGCACTTTTGTCACTTTAAATTAAATGCAATTGCTTCAGCCCTAGTAGCCTGCCAATTGCATGCAGTCCAGGAGCCTGGCTGGCAGCTTCTATCTGAGGCTTCCTGCCCAGGGATCATTGCTTCATGAGTAGTTTTGTTCAATGTGGTTGTGGCTTAGTTTTGGATGCTTGTTGTGTATGTTCTGTAGCCAGCTAATGATCAATCATTTGACAGTGATAAAGGAAACCAGAATTTGCTGCATTAATACTAAGCACTTTGTAGGACTATCCCTGAGTATATATACTATACTATCCCTGAGAATATAATATTATACACACACACAGGGGTGCACATAAGTAGTACACTGGTACGCCAAATGTTCTAAAACCTAGCCCTGCATACTTTTATTTTGCTTCCAACCACCATCTCCTGGTACTCATCTGAGTAGCTCACTAAAATAGTTATATATCTATATATAATGTATGTATATGTGTTGGTTCAAAGTTATTACTCAAATGATCACTGTAGTATTTCCCTCAGGTATATGTAATTTGCTGTTGTGTTGTTGTTCCAGGTTAAGAACATCTTGTACCACTCAGTGAAAGAGATGGTACGGGCGTTGAAGATCCGCGAAGAAGAAATGGAAGACATGGATGAATCCTGAAGTTCATGAAGGTCTTTGCGATTCCTGTGTGGAAAGACAAAGCGGAAGGGCAGTGGGGGGACTCGCTGCATAACAGTGCCAAGACACACTGCGCCGAGTATTGACTTGTTACTGACACCACACCAGTATCACAGCCGACAAGCTCCTCCCAGGGCTGGCCTGGCCCCTCCTCCTGCAGTGCATTACGTGCCGCTCCAGCTCAGCAGGCGCCAACATGAGAAGTAGAGCGTCAGAGCGCGCCGCACTGTATCATAGTGTACATTCAAAGTTTGTCAAAAGATAAAAAAAAAATGTTGAAAAATCTAAATGTATTTATTTTTTGGAAAAAAAAAGAAAAGAAAACAAAAACATTCTATGCTATATTGTTGATCAAATGTAAATGTGACTTGTATAGTTTGCTAAAATAATTTGGATATTTTTCACTACATTGAGACAGTAACTGTGAGGGTATAACACAGATCACCAGCTATTGCCTGCATTGGAAGCATTCATAACATAATCTGAAGATTACTGCCAAATAACTGTAAACTTTGTATATTATAAAAACAAATATAACATGGTATTAAAAAGAAACAAAAAAAAAAAAGACACTTCAATATTTTATTGAAGACTACTCAATGTATAATTAGACATTTAAGAAAAAGAAAGATGTAATTTATTTGAAACAAGTTGTCTCATTTTGGTAAAAATTTATGTGACCCTTTTGAAGCTAACTATTAAACTTAATATGCTATGTAAATATATACATATATACATTCAATGATGTATTTTTTTAAAACATTGGCTTGCTTTAATTTGTTAAAAGTGCAAGTGTTCCACATGCTTTGTACATTGAAGTTGAAAGGGGTTTTACATTTTCCATTAAAAAGACTTTCTCAGATGCTGACTTGCTGCAGATGTGTGTGTAAGTCTTACCGTTATGACTTTACCTATCTGTATACAACGGCTGTGGCTGATTGGTCGGTTGGGTGGTTGCCTCCCTTCAGAATGGCTGTGGCTTCTCTGCTGGTTGGGTGGTTCATCTAACTGTAGGCAAATTCAAAGGAGATCTGATCTCTGCTAGAAAATTCACAGAGCCTGCTAGTGGGGGTGTCAGGCTTATTTCTCAAACACTGATAAACTGCTCCTGCGGGCCACATGAAACCATTGACTTGTCTTAAAGCACACCTGAACTCACTTGAAGTACTTTGTCTCTCAACCTCATATTGCTCATTGCCCCCCCACCCTTCACCCCTTCTCTCTGCAGCACCATTGTGATTGTAATGACACTCCAGGCAGACAAAGCTGTCAGGGCATCACATCTCTATAAATCTATTGATTATTCTCCCACTGCAAACCATTATAACTGGTACACACAGGGTCATGCTGCAGAGATGTAACTGTAAATTATCTACTACAGTGTTTACCGGAAAAAAATAATAATTTTTGCTCCCAAAGATGCCCTAGATCTTATTTCCGGGGATGTCTTATTTTTCCATAAAGAAGAATACGGCACTGGGGTATCAGGGTGGGGGGGGAGGGGGATCACTTAAAATGATGCAGAGGGGGGAATCAAAATGGCACAGAAGATTGGGGGGGGGGGGGGGGTTACCATTTTAGTGACCCCTTCTGATCCTCCTGTGTCATTTTGGTTGCCTCCTCTGATCCCCCCCTGTCCAGAGTTATAGTACCGTATGTTCGGGCTGCCTTATTTTCGGGGGTATGCCTTTTATTTCATAGTGAGGCAAAAATGTAAGGGTGCCTTACCTCAACAGGGTATGAAATAGTAAAAAACAAGAATACATGAATGCTACATAACCTATTATGCCTTCATTTACCCATTATTATCATTTATTGATATAGCGCCAACATGTTACGCAGCGCTGTATATTAAATTAGAGATCAGTACTTCTACTGTATTTAGGTTGTGACTGCGGGTACAGAGATAGTCAGGACTACAAAGAAAGGCATTGGAGTCCTCCATATACTTACAGGTTCTTTACCTCTGACAACCCCCTTCAATGCAGCAGTGATCTCTCACCGCCAGTGTGACTGGAGCTTTGCTATCACTTCAGTTCATCTGAGGACCACGCTTCACACATCTATACTTGCCTGAGAAGTAATGTGTGCGACATTATTGTAGCCTGGGGGTGGCAGAAAGCAATTTCACAATTCCTCATCTGGATGGATATGCAAAGGGCGCATTTATCTCTGTGGGAAGATTTCAAGGTCTAGATCATTTTCTGTTCATGTGATTCACATCCAGTCTAAGGTTTGATATGTCTGGTGGAATCATTGTCATGTGGCTGTAGAAGATAGCAGTTGCAGGTGACTCTGAGGGGGAAGACCTTCTTATTCCATTACACAGAGGGCTCAGGAAAGAATACAGAACTGCTGCCAACCCATTCTTCTCTGAAGAGCATCAGTTGTGTCTGTCTATAAATCTGTTGTTGTCTGACTTGAAGGTATAATCCTATACACTCCAAGTTTCAGCATGCCTAAACAGACCGCAATGGATGGATCGCTATATACACAATGTGGGCAGTGGCCTCTGAATGTTAAGGATTGCCATGCGTTAGTAGTCCATTTCTTTGGTTCACTACCTGAGACCTTTCACACAGGCAGCGCTGCACTCTGACATCTCACCATCATCGGATTCCTATGAACCCAGCGTCTATGTCACCGCCGGGGACTATGAAAGCTCCTGCAATATTGCACACATTAGTCAGATTTTACTTTCTTGCAGCTCCACTAGATGACTGTGGTTAGCTGAAAGTACCGAGCCAATTGTGGGGGCTGCATCCTCCTTTGTGTGACTTTGATCCAGCCCGGCTGATGCTGATGCTTTCATCCCACTTCAAAGGCTTACTTTGTGGCTGACCTTTCAAGACTGTTTCAAGGAGACTTTCTGCAGCGCTGCCGCACTTTCTTTTTTCAGTGTGCTCTGTAATCTTCTTTCCTGTGTGCTGTATGACACTTCCCCGAGTGAAAGGTTCTAACCCAGTGGTGGCCAACTGAGTTGATATGGAGGGCCACAAGTGCGGCCCTCGGCATCACTAAAGGGCCGCACATAACAATTTCAATCTATACTGACTTGTATAAGCATTTTATAATGAAGAAATGACGTCAGGTAGAGCTAAAAGACATTGTTCTGAATTTATAGATAACAAAACTTGTTTTAAATTATACTTAAAGCATTAGAGAACACTGTAGTGTGGTAATCCCGGACAAGGACCTCTCAGGGGGGGATTGGCGAACAGGCGAGTTCTTATGCATTAACAGTTAGGTTTTGGGGCCACAAGTGGAGGACTGAGGGGGGCCGCCAAAGAAAACCCAAAGGGCCGCATGCGGCCCCCGGGCCTCAGGTTGGGCACCTGGGTTCTAACCTATATATCCATGCAGCATACATATCCGAGGAACTTGGCATCCCTGTCTCTTGTCCCCCGCCCTCCAGGATTTCATCTAACAATTCTTGTCTTTCACAGAGGATGACACTGAGGTTTTGTTCCACTACTGACAAGTTTATAGGGATGAAATGAGTATCACAGATTCCATAATGCGTATAGGGATGAATTAAGGAATTACATGTTGATCTGTATGCCACACGATATCACTATAGGGTTAGAGGAAATATCACAGATTGCCACACAGATCTATTACTTTTTATTTTTGGTTAGGGGTGACAATAGCAGAGTTAAGCTGGGCATACACGTACCAATTCCTGCACGATCCGATGCCGTGCGCGCTCCCGCATCCCTTAAGGATCGGGTCGTGCAGGAATTGGAGGCTGCAACTGATGAGGATTGGGCTAAAATCAGCCGTCCTCTCGGATCGCACAGTTATCTGACATAATGGTAAATTTTAGTCCGATCCCATTAGTTCAGCTGGGGACGGCTGCCTCCAGCCAAACTAATGAGCTGTACATTAAGAGTGACGGCCGATTCTCGGCACTAGTGGGCGGGCGTGATGACGTCATCACGCTGCCTGCTACTGCATAGAATCGCATAAGGAATAGACGGTACTTCGTACCATCTATTCCCAGCTTTAGGGCTCGTCTCCACTTATGCGGCCGCCGGCGGATTGAACGGCTGCGGTTTTTAGCTGCTGCCATTTACCTGTATGGCTGCGGTCAGGGGTGGGCGGTCAAAAATCGCCCCCGATCGAGGCAGGGGAATAGCCCATTGAACAACATGGGCGCGGTTATATACCGCGGGTGGCCGCATAAGTGGAAACAAGCCCTTAGCAAGGATCTTCAAATGATTACCTGCAGTAATGGTACTGGCCAGTTGTCCATGTTCTGTAGTGCAGAAGATTGGTAACTTTATAGAACTATAACCGCAAAAAGAGGGGCATACTAAGGACCAGGGCTGTTTCTCCTGCTATGCCGAATATGTGTGCGCACAGTGCTGGAGGGGGAAGGAGAAGAAGAGGAGGAACGGTGTCTATGGGCAACAGCACCCCTTCCCCGGCAGCTTACGGTGTTCAGATCTGCACAGGGAGGGAGGGCACGTTGGCAGCTCCACCAAAAGCACACCGGGGAGCACTTGCATAGAGCCCCGTGAACAATAGAAACGGCACTGCTAGGGACCACACACAATCACAGATTTTTGGGCAGTGCAGATCAATGCTGGAATTACAGATTTTGTTTTTGGACTGTTAAATAATGTTTAGTTTCTCCACAATTTAGAGGTTTTAAATTTTAACAGGCCTTAGAAGGCCAGGATTAACTTAATGTAAACCAGACACTGCCTGTCAGGAATATGATGAGCTTTATGGTTTGTGGGTTGTAGGGACTGAATTACAGAGTGCACACAGTGCTATAATAAAGGCCCCCCCCCCCATCCCCCCCTTCCATGACCTGACTGCACCGCTTCTGATGAGAATGCCCTATTGCCACCGGCCAGGATTGTGCTACTCCATCAAATGCAACATTATCCTAAGTCTAACCCACATTTCCATGGGTTGTGGCTTCTAGGTTTGTACCACAAAACACTGATCAAAGAGACTGAAGATCTGTGATTGACTCGTCGAACGAATGAAGGTAGACAAGATGAACCCTGGATGTAAGGGACATATTCAAAAGCAGTGTGGGCATTAATGATACACAGCTGCCAGTTCTGCATTACTTCAGGCAGGCTGAAATGGACAGATATCAGTGTTATATAGCCGGACATGCAGTGAGAAGCTTTGTCACTAGAACAAAGTTCTTCAGACAACGAAGTTTATTACACTGCCATCTGCCTACCAGAAAATTATGGGATCTGGACTGACAGCATAGGGTGGCACGGGTTTGGTTAGTTGTACACCTTTCATTCTAGGGTAAGAAAGCTGACAGATGCAGCATTGTCAGGGCTACCATATTTTCCATCATCATTTCCACAGCTATTGTGAGGGGCTTAAGCCCCCCATACACCACATACAATTACCATGCAATTTCTGTACAACCAAATTTTCTTCTACCAAAACCATGTAATATGAGGACCTTTCTACACCTTTCAATCACTATGTATTCTACATATACTACATAGTTGTTGGTAGGTCTCATGAAAATTGTATGGTGGAATCTAAAGGTTTATGGGGGGCTTTAGATAGAACTAGGGACAAAATCATAATATGCTGTGTTCTTGTCAGGAGGACAAGTCTGCCTGTGTATGGACAGACTATTATTATTAGCTTTTATTTATATAGCGCCAACATATTACGCAGCGCTGCACAATAACTTAGAGTTCGGATGCCACATGTGATAACACACAGATACAGATTATGACACAGGAGGACTAGAGGACCCTGCCCGATCGGGCTTACAATCTAATAGGTTTGGGAACAGAGTATAGAATAGGTGGGGGGATTGGACTGGCATGGTTGTTATGTTAGGAAAGAGAAGACAGAAAGGCCAGACTGAAGAGGTGGGTTTTGAAAGTGTTAAATTTAAGAGCAATGAGATAAGGGAGAGCGTTCCAGAGAGTAGGAGCAGCTCAGAGAAGTCTTGAAGCCACGCGTGTGATGAGGTATGAGTGGGGATGTCATTAGTAGGCCACTGGAGGAGCAGAAGGTGCGGTTAGGGGTGTATTTATGTACCAGGTTGGAAATGTAAGTGGGACAGGAGTGGGATAAAAGGGAATCAAGAAGGATAGTTCCTTTTACATGTATGGTGGCTTTTGCCTTTTTTTTAGAACTGGTTTTGATTTTCTATTGGGGGACGATTCTTCTGTAATGTTTACAGTTATCCTACCTGTCCTGGAGGTAGCTCCACCTCCAAGAGTTCCAATGGTGGATGAGAATATCAGGTATCAGCATCTGTGGCATCCCATTCCTCTGCCATCATATTGCTTCTTATAATAAATAGATTGTTAACACAAATATTTAGTGTCCTAAATGTTATTGAGTCTTAAGGTGGGTTTTTTTAGCTCGATCAACGAAGAACGAACGATTTTTTGGCTGATTAAACAAAAATCTAAAATTTGTTCGATGGATACATTTTGTTCGACCTCGAACCAAAAATTGTTCAGAAGGTCATCGAACATGTTTGTAAATTTTCATTCGATATCAATTGAAGAAAAAATCTACATGTGTAAACCCACCTTTAGGGTCCCCATACACATTTAGAGATCTGTCAGATTTCCTTTAGATCTTTTGTTTTACCAAAACCATGTAATATGAGGGACTTTCTAAACCATCAAGTCTACCTGTGTTCAATCACAGAGGACCCTACACCACATAGTTGTTGGTAGATCTAATGCATATCTGACAGAGAGATCTAAAGGTGTATGGCCAGCCTAAATTTTATTAGAATCTACACGTTATTTACTGGAGTTCCCTTTGAATAACAGCGATAGGAAACAAATTATGAAGTGTGTTTTAAAAAAAACAAACTGCTTTCCATAAGGACCAAATGATGGAATCCTCTAATGATAGCAACCCTCAAATTTTTTCAATCGAATGGGTTAAGAAACTGTTTTGCACCGAGCCTTGGCTTGAAAATATAATGTATGAATGCAGAGAGCAGAAATAACCTCTGATGTATGAAAGACGTCAATAAATGTAATGCAGCGAGAAACATAAAAGCAGGATAATTACATGCTATTGATAAACATATACCACTCTGTGTTCTGATAAAAGAGACCTGATTATGTTTTTCTGTACATGACATAAAAGGCTGTCAGAGGCTTTGATTAAATAAAAAGGAATCTTTTTAAGACATCAAAAGAGTCTGACAAGCAGAGAAAAGTGATAGGAGTTGTACTATTAGATTTCTTGGTGTCATCTTTGTTCCTGGTCTGTTATCTGCTGTGTTACCACTAGAGGGCACCACACTACAGCGCTTATGACAGCCTTTAGCTTCTGATGTGACTCCATACATTGTGTACTTCCTAATACCTTTACCATGTACTATAGTATGCTCAGTGCTTATCATTCGATTCCACAACTTATTGGTAGTGTTTTTATCTAGGGCTGAACTATAAAGTTATATTTTGCTGGATATACAAATTTCTGTTCTGTAGAACATTAAAAGAAGCAGAATACCCTCTGATCACTATATCAGGCTAGATCACCACTGATGGCCCTTGTCAATTGAAAAAAGTACTTGATTGAAAGGCACTGATTAATAGTGAAACCTACATGAAAACATTTATTAGGAAAGGATGGGGGGGGGCAAGGATACTTGTACTTTATTCTGAGAGTACAGTGATCATTTAATGTGAATAGCGGAGCATTCTCATTCCCACTGCCAGCCAGTCAGATCCTGGCAAGGCCTCTGCAGCTGCAGAGTGACCTCTCAGTTATGTGTGGTCACCAAATATGTGATGACATTGATCAGAATAGAACTGGCAGCTTTAATACTTCATGGCGAGCACTGAACCAAAGAGCCTCCTTATAATATCATGTGATGGAAACTAGCCGTGTGTTCAAGGAAGGGAAACCACAGAACACTTCTCTCCGTGATATTTCAAGCCATGACGTTTTCTCCATTCAGCTTGTGGTGCAGAGTGATGGTCCAGACATTCATCTTATGACATGTAACACTGCGCAGAGCAGCCGGCAGCCTCCTCACCTGATCATAGATAGATGATACCAAGAACCTGAAGGTGTTCTCTATGGAACTTACATGAGACCAGCTAATAGCCACCCCCATCTGTGTATGCATGGAGTAGACACAAACTGTACATGGCACAATGACCCCCTGCCTAGGTCACTCTGTCCCACTTTGCCTTCCCCCAGATCCATCCTAGTACCCCTCTGCAATCCCCAAAGCCCCACTTCCAGCTGCACTCACCGCTCCTTCAGGGCTTGTGTCCACTGCTGATTCCTTGTGCTGGACGTACGCCAATCAAGGCGCATAGGCACATGTTACAGGCAGTCTCTGCTGCTCGCAGGCAGTTTGCCTGTGGCTTTGGGCGCCCTATTCATGCAGCAGGGGAAAGACATGGAAAATCAACTCTGCAACAGCTTCGGGCACTTTTTTCCTGCTCTTCAATAGAGGTGTCTCCGGAGGCACCCCACGGTGCTGCTTTGAGGACGAGGCAGCCCGCAGCTTCAAGACAGCGCTGCGGGTGTGCAGCTGAGAATACGCAGAGTGGACACTGTCCCATTCAGCAAACTGGGAAGTGTCCTCTCTGTGTCTTTTTACACACTGCGGACGCACATTTAACAATGCTGAAAAAGACGCAGTGGACAAGCCCTCGCTCTGGGAATATAAACTTCCAATCACGGCATGCTCTTGGCGGTATCACACTGTACCAATGAGCATCCGGGACTAGAAGTTCGGTAGTTGGTTGACAGCTGGGAAGGCAGATCTAGCATATCTGGTGCGGACCAGACCGGGCCCAGAGTCTGACACCTATGTTATAGACCAAGTGGAAAGAGATAGTTGAGAACACTGCAATCTGGAAGAAAACATATTTCCCAATAGCGAGCAGTTACTTTGCACTTCTCTGTAAACTTCTCAAATATTCACTTTCTTTCAAGCAAGCAACAAAATAACAAGGGGAATCATTGCAGATATAAACACACTTTTTTATTGTCAATCAAATACTGTCATCCAGCATGTCTTGCACTCATGCATTGTTATAACAATATACTGATCATTCAGTAAGTAATTTTTTTAAAACAATGCTTAACACATACTTTATTCATATACAGCAAAGTTATTTACGATGCACCCTGATTTTTTTCATTTTTTTTCCCGTAAACTGATTATTTAAAAATAACATGTAATTTGGTTCCAGAAAGTAAAGAAAAATGTACATATCTCCTTGTTGGTTTGAGGTTAGGATCTAGGAGTGCAATGTGGCACAAGTTGATACATGAGTTTTGGTGTGTGTACAGTATACACAGGGTTTCTGCGGTGAAGGGCCAAGGCCACCCAAAACAACTAGTCAAGTTAAAGGTGGATGTTGATGGGTGAAATCAAGTGGTAAATACTTCCAGGACCCATCAACTTCTCTTGGACCCCCGATCCACAGTCGGGTTTACCCTGAAGACTAGAAGAAATGGCCTGGAAGCTGCATTTATCATAATGCACAATGAACACAAACAGGAGTGTGAGATCCTCATGTAACAGATCAGGAAGATCATACCTGGGGACTCAGAGATCTCACCAGCACAGTCCCGGAGGAATAAAATAAAGTTGCATTACATCGGATAAATGTTTTGGGCGCTCCAATAAACTTTATATCGACCAGACGCAAATAACTCCTCAAAAGGGAGACAGACCTTTCTATAATGGCCAGAGAACAGAATGAGGGGAGAGGAAGTCTCTGTTTAAATCCTTTAAAAATATATTAGGACAACAGGCTTTAACCCCATGGTCATCTACCCAAAACTGAACTATCCAACTGCCAATGGATTGACTAACAAAACACTGAGCATATTAAAAGTCATACATTCCAAATGCATGAGAGAAACAGGTTAAAATACAGAAAACCACTACCTTGTGCAACAAAGCTCCTGCATTGTAATCATCATGGAATTATACATACCAATTATAAAGTTGAGGCAAGGTTCTGGGAGAGAAAAACAAAAGGTTATCCTAGGCAGTCATTTGGTATGAAGAAAAATAAAATAGTAGTATACCAAGATCTCTCGTGTCACTCGTTTAGGTTTAATCAACATAGGAACTCGAGTTGAATATTTCACAGTGACTTGTCTACCAATGCTCAACCATAGTTAACTCTTGTAGAGGCCGATAGCCTTCACGATATTGCTGCCAAGGTGGTTTTCCCTTTCCCTGCGATTGTCCAAACGATGCGTCACATGATCTTCTAGCTGGCCATGTAACCTTTAAGTCCTGTCATTTGTGATTGTATATCTTCTGGTAGCTCGAGGGGAGGAAGTTCTGGTAAGGGAATGTCTAACGGATGAAGGTTGGGTATAGGAATGTCCGTACCCTTGCCTGTATTTGCTACAAACTTCTGCCAGGTAGAGGACGGGTTGGGGGAAGTTGCTGCTGGCTGCTGCAGGCTCCACAGTTCAGACTTCTCCACAAAATCTGTGTCCGTGTCCAGGTCCTTCTCTGGGTTTCTCTTTAGCCGTGCTAGCTCAGCATGCAGCTTTCGGTTCTCTCGTTTCAGCTTCTCGTTTTCTTCCAGGAGGGTGTCCACCAGCAGATTCAGATCTTTGATCTTGGTTGCTTGCTCTTCCAGTTTTGTTTTGTCATCTTTTGGAACGCGGTTGGCCTTGTAAGGCTCTAGCGGCTCCTTCCTCTTCTGCAGCAGATATAGCAACGAGTCCGGTTCTCGATCAAAGACACTGTGGATTTCCTGCAAACACTTCCCTGGGTTACAACTGGATCTCTGCCCTGCAGAAACAAGTGCATTTTGGCTGTCGACGTCACCAGCAGATGATTTGTATGATGTTTGCAGGTGGCCCGTGAGCTCCTTTTCTGACGCTATAGCTTTTTGTTGCGTTCTAAGTTTCTCTTCTCTTTTGGCTCTTTTCAGTCTTTCCTGAATAAGGAGTTGTTGCTTCAGGTGACTCTCCCGCTGCAGCTCTAGAGACAGCTGAGCCTAGACAGAAAAACAGTTATAGGCGTTACTACAAGTGATTTCCATTTGTTGAAGAGGTAGGAGAAAGAAGTCTTAGGCTATGTCACCACATCAGTCGGGACCCCCTATGCTAAAGCGCAGTGCTTAGCAGGGATCCCAACTGATCACATACACTTTAGCTGGCCGTCGGATGTCTGCACAGACTGCACTACGTTAACCCCTGCATCGGTGGAAGTAAAGTATATGTGAACCGTCGGGATCCCCCGCCAAACACTGTGCTTAGCATAAGGGGTCGTGCTTAGCGTAAGGTGTCGTTCAAATCCTTCAAGACATAGACCTAAATAATCCCTTTTTCCCAATAGAACTGCCAAATGGTCCTTATTAAGACGACCTGCGAGCGCCTGCACAAGTTTGCAGGCGCTCGCTGGCAGTCATTTACCGGGTTGCCGGTAAGCCTAAGGCTAGGGCTCCACTATGCTCTGGCATCCGCTGATGTAGGCGCAAGCCTCCGTTATGTTACTGTGGACTGAGTCAACATTACCTGATGGTGTCTGCGACCAACGGATCGGGAGCTCTGACAGGCTCCTGTCAAAGCTCCATTGCTGTCACTAGGCCGCTTGTGCATTCCTGTTAAAATCCCTGTGTTCAACCCAGGGATTTAACGGTTAGTGGAGCCCTAGCCTTAGACTGACAAAGTAACCAAAACCCCAGTGATCAAATATTTTGGAGTAATTGCCTAATAACAGGAGTAGATAGGTGAAGGAAGCTGTCACAGTCCTGCAGACACAGGAGGCTCTCTGTAGGGCAGCCAATATGACAGATGATAGAAACAAGATAGCAGCAAGAAGTTTGAGCCGTCCTGTTTCAATGTTACCAGAGTCTGGCATGATGCGTATCAAATAACAGATTGTCCAGAACCCCGAGGTCAGGATTTACAAAATGTATCCCTAAATCCTATTAATGCCTACACTTTACAGATCCAGATCAGTGACCTCCCATATATCCACATATAAGACACAGATTCTCAACCTATACAAAATAACGATGAGGCATCATTTTGTATACATTCAGTGTATTTCTGTGATTTACACTCTGCAATTATTGTGAAAACCTCCGGATAACATGCTGGCTCTCAGCACACACTGAATCCTTTATGGGAAATACTTTTCTTTCTCGGTGACAAAGCCATAGGACCTAAAATTCACACCTTTGTATAGTATACAGTATAGGTAGCAGTGCACGGTGACTTTCCTCTGTACACAACAAAAAATGAGCAGATCTGAATGACAGGTTAATCTTCTACGACTCCTTCTTACCTGCTCAGACTGTGTAAGCTTCTTGGCTTCCAGGAGATAAGCTGTGAGAAAGAAAACAAACTCATGAGAGGGTGAGATGGAGAGAGGACCTCGTACATGGCAGAGATTTCTGATCTGTAAAGTATGTATACGGCTGTCTCATGTCTCTCCATATAATAATTCAGAGATGCCACCTAGCAGCTCCATATAAAAGTTGGCAGTTCTGAATTCTCTGTCATTCTTTGTGATGTCTGAAACCCTCTAATGGAAATATATATGGAGGTATTATAGAGGCTCAGACAACACAGAGATCAGCAGATCCTGCACTGGGGAGTACTACCTGGAGGTATTATAGGGTCTCAGACTTTGCCCTGCTCTGTATGATGGGGCAAACTCCTAACAGAAAAGGATTATAGTAGGTGTAAAACCTATTCTATGTCAATGCCCAATGTCTATTAGAGAAAAGGAATTCAGAACGACTATATATACTCGAGTATAAACAGAGTTTTTCAGACCAAAAATGTGCTGAAAAGCCCCCCTCCACTTAAACTCGAGTCAGGGCCCCACTTACCTATCCTGGTGTTCGCTGGTCTCCCTGCCTCTGTGAATGGTCCATTGTGTATTCAATATTCTATCTGCAGCATTCTTAAGATCGGCTGGTGAAATGTAAACAAACGGGACAGCAGTGCCATCTAGTGGACTATTTGATAACTTTCACTGGAGAAATTTTAATTAGAAAACTCCACTACTTTTGATTCAAACATTAAAATAAGCTTCCATTCCATTTATTGGTCCCAATTATAATAATAAAAATAGACTTTTTAGATTAAAACTTATTTTCCTGTTTGAATCATAAGAATATCCTTGAAACCCCATCCTGTAATAACAATAAACCTGTGTACTCTTAAGCCCATACACGTATAGATATGTCGTAGATTCCCCAAAGATCGATCTGCGTTCATTGATCGATCTTTGGGGAATCGCTTGCTACTCACCTTGAGCGATCGACCGGAAAAGGTCGAAATCGTGCAAGGAACGGATTGAGCAGGGATCTGCCAAGGTGTTAAATCCCTGTTTGATCCGAATACTTTATATGGGGAGCAGGGAAATTGATGTTTCAGAGGTGTACAGGCAAAACAAATGGG
>CM070037.1:44094843-44106880 GCA_036250615.1 Ptychadena robeensis | reverse complement strand
CTTATGGTCCGGTGCGCCTTATAGTCCGAAAAATACGGTAAGTGTTTTGTACAGTACACACCTGCATATGCGTTTTGAACAGAAGATAAAAAAGGTGTGCAGCAGGGTGTTATAAAAATCGCACGTGCGAATGCTGCGTTTTTAAAGATGCAACACATACAGTATGAATGGTAACATTGGTTTTCTATAGTATAGTGTAAAAGAGCGCTAAGACAGCGAGTTGATTGGTGAGAAGCAGCGGAGGCAGTTCTACAAGAAAACAATAGTATATAAGTCAAATTGATCCCCAATACCCAACCAAATGCCAATGGAAAAACACAACAACTCGGGTTACTAGCTAGCACAGGACTGAAATCAATACTCATTTACTCAAATGTAAAAAGTCTGTACACCTTTATGAAATGAATAGACGTTTCTTCAACAGATGACAAAGGATTGTTAAAGAGGAAGTGATGTGTCTGAGGTCTGGCAATCACATCATCATAGTATGGCTTTCCTCCAGCAGCCTTGTGTGAGCACAGACAGAATGACACCAGGACAATATGACAGCGGCCCAGGGCGTCCAGAAATGATTAACTCTACCTAGAAGAAGCAAAACAAGTGAGGAACAGCACAGGAATGTCCTGCGCACACACCACGTCATCAGGGACTGCTGGGAAGAGCTCTATGAATATAAAGATATATCAATATCAGTGACATGCTGCACAATGTACAGAACTCATATCCAATCTGTGATGGGGAACATGAAGGAAGGGATCCACCTCTATGCAAAGTCCTCCAACTCTTGTGTAACAGAGTTATATATAAGCCGGCAATGACCAACACTTCAATGTTACACAGACCCGGAGCGGTCATTACAGTTTTGATCATATTTCATCTGTTGGGTCTCATCTACATCTCTACATGGGCTATGAATGGAGTATAGTACAGTGATAGTGAAAGTAAACTCCTACTAAGTTACAGGGGACCTACCACCTTTAGGTGGCCAGGATGCCATTGGTGGCAGCATAGGCAGGTTTTTTGGGCATGAACAGTAACAGTTTTTTTACTTTTTAAGCACCTGTAAAGAAAAAAATTATTCCAATCGTGTGGCACTCTGCCCCTCCTGTGACAACATGGGGTGGAGTGTCGAGGGAGAGATACACTAAATCACCCTGTGACATCTAAGGCTATGACTCCACTGCGTTGTGATCCGTTGGGCCCCCCTGAGTTAAGCGCAGTGCTTGGCGGGAGTCCAAGCGGACATTTCCTACCCATTGCCTACATAGTGCAGTACGTCAACCTCCGGCCAGCAGATCGCTGTCAGATCGCTGTGAGAACAGAACAGAGGATCTGCTGGCCAAAGGTTGACGTACAGCACTATGTTAACTCTGGGATGTGAACAGAGGATATGCTAGGCAGGTAATGTGTATGTGCTCCATCGGGACCCTGCCAAAGCACTGCCACCTTTAGTTTGGCGGAGTGGTTTGGGGGAAAACGGTTCATAATAGACAGTAAGCATATGGCTTTTGATGGATCGTTGTGCCTGCGATTCAAGGACACCAAGCTGGGGGGGGGGAAAAAAACAGTAAAAGTAAAAATGTCACATCTGCGTTTCACCATACAAAACTACACTACAGTGTTGGGGGTGGGGGGGGGGGTCGATTGGACTCCCAAGAATTTTTTTTTTTTTTTTATATATAAAAAAGATATATAGATAGTATATATATAGAATTATATATTATATATATTATTAGATATATCATACGTAACAAAATATATAGATAGAGATAACCGCCTGTAATCCTATACTAGTATGTACCTCTGCATGTATGATTAATAAGCACATAATATCACAGCCCCCCATACACCTTAACAATCTCACATACAATTTCTGTTACAATCAGCTTTCTTTTACCACCACACCAGGTAATATGAGGATTCTTTTCTAAGGGCTTGTTTCCACGTTGTGCGGAAGCCTGCGGGTTTTTTGACTACAGGGCGGACGAAACTGCGCCATGTTAGTTTGAATGGGGCTAGTCCTGGGCTATTCCGCGGCCGCCCAGCACTGCCGCGGCCCTAGAGGTGAAGGCCCCAGCTAACAACCGCATAAGATGCTGTTCTAGCGGGGGCGAAATCTCAGCGGCTGCACTCGTGCAGCGGCAGCCGCACAGTGTGAACCACGCCCTTATCCTTTTCCAATCACTATGTATTCTATCGGAGGGAGGACCCGGCACTACATTAGTTGTTTTTGGTAGATCTAAATGGTGTATGGGGGGGGGGGGGGTTGGGATTTCTTCTATTTATTCTGTATTACATTTCCAATAAGGGTCATCCCACTCTGTGCGTCAACATTCATGTATCATTTTATTAAAGACCCCTTACAGTTGATTTTAACTGCTACTGACTTCTGCTACATATGTCTCCTCATTATACACAATAAAATATCCTCCTAGTGTGTTGTCAAGCACAAGCTTCAGTTGATGCATGCAGAATATTTGGCCAGCTGGCTGACACATGCAATCACCGACCCTCATTTCTCCAAACCCAGATGCTGCCGGAAAACACAGGCTCTCTGGCCTTCATAGGATATTTGTATCTGTGCACTGCGCCAATTCTGCCCAGAAAAAAAAACTAAATGTGGCCCCTCTACATATTCCTGGCTGCACGCCTGTGGTGCGGTTTTGAAGCTGCGGGCTGCCACGTCTTCATAGCAGCAACACGCGCTGCTGCTGGAGACACCCCTATTGAAGATCAATGGAGGCGTCTCTAAAACTCTTTTTTTCCGTGTTTTTCCTCTGCTGCATCAATAGCGCACGCTTCCACTGCATCAGCCACGGGCAATCTTCCTGCAAGCCAAATGTGCCGTTGCGCGTCTTGATTCCCTGAGCTGGTCGTGTCCAGCTGTGGACACATGGCCTTACTGGTGTAAGTGAATGAGCAATCATGAGACATACATAGGTAACACTAAAGGTACACAAACACGGGTTGATTTTGTGTTTGGTTCCCAAACAATCACCTTGCGCACGTTCCCGGCGATTGGTTGTTTAGGAATGGAATGTTGCCCACCTTGAGCGTTCAATCCCACTTCGATGAAATGTCAATCAACAGGGATCCAACATGTTGGTTAATCCGTTTGATCGCCATTACTTTGGATTTAGACCCTCGGTCCCTGGCAGATGCATCAGATGGGGATTCACCCAAAGTGGAGCACATCCATTAACTGAACGGTTGTTGCACAATTGATCGTTGATGGCGGTGTAAGCACACTGTGATTGATCGTACATCGATATTTTACAAATAAACCGCTTGCAGTACACCAGTGAGCCGCTGCTGAGAACATACCTGCAAGCCGCATTATAGCAAAGCGTGTTGTAGTGCAGTACAGTGTGTATGTTAGGAGGGGATGTCTGGGGTCATTTATTGTCTATGCTAAGTATGAAATCTGTAGTTACCCCAAAGTCAGCAATGTGCAAGGAGGTAATGTCAGGGTAGGATCACCAAGCCCACCTACCTTCTCCTCATTCTCTAGGGGAGATTTTACATCATGCCATGATAGTGAGGTAGTGACTAGTAGTGTAATACTACTTTCTGACCTGACAGCACGGCTCTAGCCTAGGGCGACTCTGTGAGTCAGGTATAATTGAAGGGCAGACATCTTCCCTGTCATGCGTAGAATTAGGAAGTGTTGGACCAGCCATCCTTGTTTTATTGCTGTTTTATTGCTGTTTACTTCAGTTGTCCTGATCATCAGGAATACAATTAGTGTATGCAGAATGTAAATCTTCATCCAGAACAACGGAGGGGAGACCTTTTAATGACATGGGTTTCTCCCACATTAAATATATCCTCCAATTCCTGTTCCCAAACATATTGACGAGAAATCTCCCCAACAAGACAGGAAGTGGTTTTAAACCTTCCATACCGTATAAATAAACAACAGTCTGTAAAGAAGAGATGATCACTTACCCGCCTTGTCTGCCTCATATTGATTCTTGCTTTAGTGTGCGTTATTTCCCGGAATGGCTGGTCCCCCGGCATGCTGCGGTTATATCATCCGGCCTTCCATCACTGAGCCTTGCAGTCAGCACAATGAACCAACATGTTGTATGCTGGGACTTCATAGGAGCACTTACCTCTGGCTGGGTATACATCCTTGTATTATCTGATAACACAGTTACTTTAACCCCTACAGTACCTACCTTACTGGCCCAGACCCATCCTAGACTGACATACCACACAGCACAGGGCTACTTACCTGCAGCCACCTCTGACATTTCTTCCAGGGATCTGTCCCCCCCGCCCCCATAGCTGGGTATGCAGAGTCTGCCCTGCTCCATAGTCCTCCCCCCTCCCAGCCAAGCCTGGACAGCTGTCAGTGATCCCGGGGAGGGGTGAGCACAGGACACTCACCAGGTTCAGAGGACTCTCCATCACTTCCATAGAGCCCGCTAGACGGGAGAGTGGCGGCTCATCGGGCCTCGCTGTCCCCGCGCCTCTCGGGGGAAATCTCGGGCTGCGATCCCGGCTCTGTCAACACAGGCAACAACCTCCACTGCAGCATCAACAACAACTTCCTCCTCAGGCCCCGCCCAGCCCTTCGTCACGCTCTTCCAGGCCGGAACAGCGGTGACACTAGAAAGGGGAGGTGCTTCGTGCACATTGGTTGTCATGGATACGGCGTCCTGAGCGGCGAGCAGATCTGGCCACTAGGTGGAGACTACTTCCTACAAGCGCACTTCCTCTATGAAATGTGTCCCCGGGACATTGTATACACAGTGTTGTCACCCTTTTAGTACACTGTACAGCTAGTACTCCTCAGCCCCCTCATAATACAGAGATCACGTATCTAAGCATGGTATACTTCCATCACTTTTATATTACAATTACATTTATATTTCATTACTGTGCTGTTCTGTCATTTATTCTGAATATACCATGGCACATAGTGGATTGTACTTTCCAGATAACAGTATAAGGGTCTCTGCACCTGACCTTTCAGAGTTATGTTAACTGTCATCAACTCTATAACTGTCATCAACTCTTTAGATGTTACTAAGACTCAACTTACAAGGATAACACACAAGTAAAATAAACATTTTAAAAAGAAGTGGCAGTTATTTTCAACTCAGGGCTTGTTTCCATTGATGCGGTTTGCCACGGTTGTGTCCGCGCGGCTGCCGCCCCTCCGACCGCATCCATAGGGAAAGGCTGAGGCTCCATTGGTGAGGCTGAGTGTGGATGCGGTGCGGATGGGGATGCAGTGCGGTTCCGAACGCTAGCTTCAGCGTTCTCGTGCGGAAACGGCAACCGACCACATCCTTTTACATGGGGGCTGCCCAGAGTTTTCATCCGAACGCACGGACCTACGCGTGCATCCGCATGAAAACAGCTTGGGGTGCCGGCGACAGCGGCTGCAGCCGCGGCAAATCACACCAGTGGAATCAAGCCCTAAGACAGAACTGTATATTCCCTATATTAAGCCTGGCCAAGTTAAACTGTGGTGTGGTAGTGTGGAATGGGGGATGGGGGTATGCAACATGAAAATTACAGGAGAGAAATGGCATGCTGGAGGTCAGAGGTGATGATGTTTACTTCTGCCTAGTAAAAGTCTAGTATTCTCCTCCATCACAAGTCAACACAAGAGGAGAATGGTGCTATAATTATTAATGCGTCACCACACCAAGACATTTTGGACAATCCCATCCTTCCAACTTTGCGAGACTAGTTTGGGGGAAGGTCTTCCTCTATTGTAGCATATCTGTTGCACAGTGCACAATGGACGGTCCATAAAGACATGGCTGGGTGAGTTTGGTATCTAAGACCTTCACTGGCCCACAGAGAGCCCTAAACCCTTTCAGATCCAAACAGAAGAGAGATTGAACCAGGCCTTCTTGTACACCATCAGTACATACCTTTAGAACAGGGGTGGGCAAACCTTTTGACTCATGGGCCACATTGGCTTCTTAAATTTGATAAAAGGGCTTGTAATGGCCGACCCACCATAACTGTGCCTATTCCATGAATCGCCGGCATCACTTGCGGCATTAATTGTGGTGATGTGTGATAGGTGAGGTGTGACATGGACGTTATCTTTTTTCATTACTGGCACTTGAAAAAAAAATGCTCATTCATTGCAATGAGCAGAGATTATTCCTAAAGGCTACCTGTTGTCACCATGAGGATGCACCCACAGTGTCAAAATGACACCATTGCATTGTCCACAAGACAACATTTGGACATGGCATTATGTGCACTCATTGCAGAGAACAAGTGGAGGGGAGGATCTTTTCAACCAGGTTACAAAGGGCTAGAAAAGAACGTTCAAGGGCTGGATTGCCCAGCCCTGCCTTAGAAAGTCTTTTCTGCACAAATAAGTACTGATGTGTGAGCATCCAACATGACAAAAATGTCCCATTCTACAGATAACTTTTACTAGAACAGGCAGTCACCTCAAAAGCGTATTTCCATGTGGCAGCAGTGTCCCTTCATCAGACTGTCTGGCATCTATGGGTATGAAGGCATTGTCCTCTAGACTGCTGGTAAGGTTTTTTAGACTGTTTGCAGTATTAGCCCAATGGTACATACATAGCAATCCCAATATGGGGTATACATGACCTTGCACACATAGTTAACTTTGTTCCTAGACAGAATCATTTGGTTGTTCTGAGGACCAAGTTGTCCCTTACTAAGTGACCCTGGAATATGAATCTGGAATATTTGAAATCCTATGACCTTCTCCAGGGAATGCAGCTTGACTGCTGCTTGTCACGGAAGCAAGCCTAATCATACAGAACTGATCCCTAATTTTAACTAATATGCACAACCACAACTTAGTAGTTACATCACTTACATAAATGCCTATCATAGAGTTAATAGACACCTGGAGAAATGGTGTGGATAGTAGTCCATACCTATTTGTGCATTTCATGCTTGCCTCTCATGTTCTGTCCTGGAAAAGCATTATAATTATTCTAGGACAGCAGGTTTTTTTTTTAAATCTATAGTAAATCTTTAGTTTTCAGAAGTACTTAAAATGTTGCACCCTTTAGGTTGTTTTTGTACAATAATTGTATTCTATACATTTCCATACATTTTAATATTTGTGAAAAATATTATACTGTGAATAGAAGTGTTTTCGTCACAGTATAAATGATTGCAGCAATTGATGTACCCATGTAGGGACTGTACATTAGTATTGCTTTGCACTAACATAGCCACTAGGTGGCAGTCACAGCCAATGAAATGACAAGAACATGGAAGAACAACCAACTGTGGAAAACTTCACAAGGAGACCCTATTGTCAGATGTCAGGACAACTGAGATAACTTACATGCACAATTCATCAGTATAAGGAGTGTTATTACGCTGTACATAAGGTTAAATTCTATCTGTATTTATTTATACATGATATATATTACTATACATGAAAAAATTTACTAATAATCCTGAAAGTCTCTCTAATACATATTGAATTAATAGGAAAAAAAGAGAAGAAAAGAAAAATTTTCCCATGTACAAATGGGAACCAGGGGACTTCAAGGGCCAGCTCTGTAGATATCCCAAACCATTGGGAATATCCAGAATTGCGTATCAAATTATAATACTTGTATACAGGTGCAATCAATGAAAATGGATCAATTAGAACAAATAGCTTAACAGTTTAAATCATCGCGACATTAGTAAAAAGTCTTATAAGCTGAACTGTCCTTCCTCCAGTGGGGCTATGGGTGAAATTCTGGCAGGATCCCAAAAGCAGATGGTATAGATGGGCCCCGACATATGTTTCAACCCTTCATCAAACCTGCAAATTGTTCCGGCTTCCCTGCGGTTGCGGGAGCGACGGCGGGGACTCCTTCTCTATGGCAGATGGCCACGACTAGTGGCCACGGCCTATTTGCCGGGTTCCATCTCCACTCCCATCTGCCATGCCGCCCTTTGGTGCGGTTGGTTGGGGGTGGAGTCTAGATGGCGGATGGGGGTGGTGGCGGATATCTACAGAGCTGGCCTTTAAAGTCCCCTGGTTTCCATTTGTACATGGGAAAAAATTCCTTTTCTTCTCATTTTTCTCTATGATATTTGGGATGTTGGCTAACTCACAATATGGGATTTGTCTTCTATTAATACATATTGAATTAATAATAAGTTACAATGTCTGATTTCTTTGTTTTTGGGATCATGGAAAAGGTACCCATTTGCAAAAATGTGAACCCCAACCTGGGAATATATGGGTTGACAAAAAAGCTTCCCAAACAACACTCCCTTTCCCTATGAGCCTCCTTTTCCCATGTACTACCTCAGTAACTGACACTCATTGTGGGCCCCCTACCTATGCCTGCCCCACATGTGAAAGGTAGCAGTGCCCCCCCCCCCACCCCCGATCACCCACCCATGCCCGTCTGTTCTAGGACTGACCCTGCTGACTGTCCCCTTAGTGATTGATCCCCCAGTTATAGACCTTAGAAAAAGGACCTAAAGTCAGAAACTAAACTGTCCTATCTGTTCAAAGTTGATCGAAAATCCTAAAGCAATACAACTACCTGCTCTTCTCTCATCTGTGGAATTAGCCATGTTAATTCCAGTGAATCTTCCAGGGGTTAATAACTACAGTAACACATACAGCCACTGGAGGCTCCGTATATAATGCTTTTCAATGGCAAAAAAAAGTCCATAGATTTATTTAGAAACATTGTCTAGTTAACACCAGGTCGTTTTTTAGACTCTAAGCCTCAGATTGCACCTTTGCCAACTGTGCAGTTACCCAAATGGGTCCACTGCCTGCCATCACCGTTTAAACCAGCCGTGTCACCCCAGAGTAAACAATTTATTTCCACAACTAATGGGAATCCTAAGAGACCCCAGCCATTTGGACACAGGGAAGTTTCTTGCTTTAGGAAAAACCTAGGTCACTCTTAAGTACCCTTAGGAGGGTACTAATACTGCAGAAATTTATACACATGGTAAAATACTAGATGGGCTAACAAGGCGAGTTTTTATTTTAGCACAATAACTGTGTGGTGGTCCCTCGGTACTACACCAAGCTGTGCTTGCAGGCATGCCCCTACTAAACTATATCACTGGACACTGATCTGTTTCCTATTCTAAATAATTCCAATCCAATAACAAGATATCAATGATTTTGAGCAATGACCAGATCCACTTTTGTTCTACCAAAACCATCTAATATGAGGAACTTTCTAAACCTTCCAATCACTATGTATTCTATCATAGAGGCCTCTATACTACAGAGTTGTTGCTAGATCAAATGGAAAATGCACAGAGTGATCTAAAGGTGTATGGGGGGCTTTAAAGGGATTCCTAATCTTTTAACAGAAAAACTCTGCAGTCGGGAAGACACATCATTAGGTATCCCATGGTCACTTTTCAGGTGCCAGCCGAAATGCATTATTTGGGGTGCTTCTGCACACTGTGTGCAGTGTCCACATTCAAAGTAATGTTGGGCACACAAAGGGTGTGCTCCGATCCTCTGAGCAACTGGCTGCAACGTAATGATGTCATCACACTGCAATCATCTGCTAAAGAATCAGACGGGGATCGTACTGTGTATGGCTATTTTAAAGGACCCCATACACCTTTTAATCTTACCATACAATTTCCGTACAATAAACATTTGTTCTACCAAACCATGTAATATGTGGACCTCTCTAAAGCCCCCCATACACCTTACAATCTTTCCATACAATTTCTGTACAACCAACTTTTGCTCTACCAAAACCATATAATAGGAGGACCTTTCTAAAGGCCCCCATACACCATACAATCTTTCTATACAATTTCTGTACAATCAACTTTTAGTCTACCAAAACCATGTAATATAAGGACCTTTCTAATCCTTCCAATCACTATGTATGCTATCAGGGAGGTCACTATACTACATAGTTGTTGGTAGATCTAATGGAAATTGTATGGATTGATCTAAAGGTGTATGGGGGCTTAAACCTTCCAATCACTATGTATTCTATAAGGGAGGGCACTATACTACATTGTTGTTGGTAGATCTAATGGAAATTGTATGGAGAGATCTAAAGGTGTATGGGGGGCTTTAACCTTTCAATCACTATGTATTCTATCAGGGAGGACCCGGCACTACATAGTTGTTAGTAGATCTAATGGAAATTGTATGGAGTGATCTAAAGGTGTATGGGGGGCTTTAGTATGTATTCAGCTTATGTAAGGACAGTGTGTAGAGCAAACATTTACAAAGCTTTCAGAAGACTTGAGCTACTTTCTTGGATTCTTTATGTAACATTTAGCTCTAATATGAGGATGTTAAGCACATTACTTGATTAACAAGCTCCTAGCAGGCATTTAGCACTTTTCAAGTAACGTTGAAGATTACTGAAGCATCACCATCAACGTCTTTTTAAATGTATGTCTGGACTACCATTCAGAACTGTGTTTGACATTCCCCAACTCATATTTGAGGCTTCAGTTAACAGAAGCGTGCAGACAGCATTGAAAGTCATTTAGAAGATGTTTAGTGTACCCAATGCTTGAATACTTGACATAGTCTATATATACAAAAACCAACCTCAGACCTTACCATATCTGTTATAGTTGTTTGTTTTGAACAGAGAATATACAAATAAAATAACTTTTTAAAAAATGATGTTAAGAAGTAGATGGGGGAAAAGAGAACTTTAAATTACGGTAACCTTCCTAGGACTAGGTAATGGTACTTTTGTAATGGCTGTACACTGATAAATGAGACAGTCACTTAAATAAAACTTCAATAACTGTTAAGTTTTATAACCTTGTTACCAGGACCCATAAATACATTCATCAATTTACCTATGCGGCAGCTAATTTAGTGGAATATTTAGTTTGGTGCTTTTTTCCCCCCACAAATATATATTATGTGCTAGACATTTAAGTCGCATTCTGTCATTATAAAAGTTAATAGTCTCCATTCATCTTCCGTATTAATATCTTGTGTGTTTAATAAATTAAAAAATCATTTTTAACTACAGTTAACACATCTATGATGATGCATGGAAGACCAGAAGATAATGTATATTAATGAATCTGCTTTCTTTCAACTGACTCTCTCTATCTTTATGTTAATCAGTCAAGCAGTTCATACAGAATTAGGTTCGGTTTTACCCCAAACCTAACAACATTTCATTATTCCAGTTATCTGACTGATGGATGCAATAATATATGTGGCATGATATGATATGTTTGCATTAAATGTTAATCAAATAATACTCGATTCAGAAAACATTAAGTAAATCATGACAGATGAAGCAATATTGGCTGCCTGTCATATTGATGGTTTAGGAAGCACACGGCTGAGAGTTACAGATTGAGCATCTATTAGGTGAAAAGGAATGCTTCTATTTGGTTCCGACTTCTGAGTAGTTAAAGTTTAAATGTTCTTTTGCAGCAAAGCAAAAATTCCCAATTCTCTGCTCAGGTTATTGGATGCTGCAGAGCTTCATCCTCTCCAAGTTTTGTTGCTGCCCATGATTCCAACAAGATTCCAACACAATACTTAAGATGGCCATATACAGTTTGATTTGTCCGTGAAATCGATGTAAAAAAGTTGATTGTTTACGTCAAGCTGACAGAAATCAAATACTGTTTAAATGTTTAGATCGACCAAAAGTGGTTGCAATGGAACATACCGGTAAAATTGTTTTAGCTGTGTTGGTAAAGCTAGCCATACCTCAATAAGAGACTTGCCTCCCACCCTTATCCAATAAGAGGCTCATCTCCCATTTTTGTCTGATAACGGGCTCCTCTCACACCCTAGTTCAGTAAAGGCCCCCATACACGTAGCAAGCTACGAGCAATTTTGATCGATGTGCATGCTTGCAGCCGTCTGTCGGCGGCAAAATCGGGTGCGGAACGCGGGTACCCACATGGGGCGACAGGGACCTGTCCGTAAACTCTGGCCGATGCCATTAGTTTGAATGGGGGACACAAAGGGTGCCCACCAATACTCATCATGCTGCACTCCATCGCTTGTCTGTCAGCCCCTGCTCAGTACTTGTGTGGGGGGCCTTAAGCCTCTTTCATCCTTGTCAGATAAGGG
>CM070037.1:44068980-44091282 GCA_036250615.1 Ptychadena robeensis | reverse complement strand
AGTCAGTTCGGGCGTATCGATAATTGCAGTGTCCCTTTGCCCGAACTGACTTCGGGCATAACGCTAGGGAGGTTAATTAAATTTACCTTAGCCTCCCTGGCAGTTTGACTCAGTTCAGGGTAAGTTAGTGTATAAAACAAACTCTCCCCGAACTGGGATCGGACATACATACCTATCCTCTGCATGTCCGCGGCGATTCTGATGCTCAGTTGGTTTGCTGCCATTGATCTCCATGTTAAGGAAGCAGTGTTGGTTTCCTGGCCTACATCGCCAGGATCATCAATGACGCTGGGGATGTGTAGAGGGTAGGAGGGAAGGCAGGAAAAACGCCCATACCATGTCGTTGAAAATTGCTTGGAAGAAGTGTACCGCCAGGGAGGTTAAAGGATATCAGTGTACACATCACACATTGTCAGATGTTCTGGCTCTGCCAGTATTGCTAGACGTGACAGTCTTTAAAAGATCTTGTAAAGGAATTTTAGATATACAGTGGAACTAGTTTAACCTCCCTACTGTTTGAGACGAACATAGGTAATTCGCTGTTTGGGTTCGTCCCAAACGCTAGAGGAGCAGGGATCGGGCAAACCCAATATACACCCGGAAAGCTGCAGCGATTCTCTAAAATGCCACAGCATTTCCAGGGTTCTGGCGCCACCCCTTTGACATCGTTGGTCATACACCGCAATGTTAATGGAGGGGTGTCTCGGTCTCCCAGCCCACGTCGCCGACGTTATTGATGACGCCGGTGATGTGGAAAGGGGCAGGGGGAGGGCGGGAATTTCAAGCAGAGTACATTGTTCTCCGGGTATGGGCAGAACACTAGGGAGAATAAACTTTTAACCAAAGTCTAGACTTCCAACCAGAATTATAGCCAAGGCCAATTTTTTTTTTCCATTTGCCCCGCAGTAAACTAAGATCTGGGATATCAGAGAAGCATTTGAGTTAAAAAAGTGTTTGAGGAATTTATTTCAGACAGTGCATCAAAAGGACCCCAAAATAGCTAGAAAAGTCAAAAGGAAGAGAGAGTAATATAATAGAACCCACCAATAAGTACAGAATGCTATAATGGGGCATCTCACCAATCAACAAAAGGCTACAGATTCCTGCAAGTAGGGAAAGGACGTTCCAGATGTTCTTATGTCACTCTACTTCCAACCAATAACCACCTTCCATTTTATTCTCCCTTCCTAAAAGCCCAAGATGTCACCTTGAATGGTGATTTTTGTTTCTGGTAGAGTATGCACGTTTGACCTTTTTGGTAAGAACAATTTTGGCTTTTCTGGTAAACTACACATATAATACAATGCTTTTTTAGGAAGGCTCAGAACACATAGTAGTTAATAATTATTTTCATTATTTCTTATGTGGAAAACGGGGTCTTGACTTACAACCTAGCCTTGGGAACCAATTAAGTTTACAAGTCAAGAGTGCACTGTATATTATCCACTCTCCAGTGTGCTAAGTCACCTGGGCTCACTATCCTCTCTACTGAAAATCCAATAGTTCTCTCAAAATTCATAAGAATTATAAAACTAAAGCCTAACCTTTAACTATTTGCTGTGGGTGGCCGCCACACTCCAAATTTTATAAATCAGCCACAATGGACATTCCTTTTTCGCTCTTATGTTTTTTACACCCCTGTAGCTGCTAGGAAGAATTGTAATGTGTTTTCAGAAAATCAATACAGCTCGAGATAAAATGCGGTTTCATCCTATGCATTTAATGTGGCAGTGTGCTGTGCAAGGAAATGTCACAAATCGGTAGACTTAATGCAGCTTATAAATGTGCCACTTACTTCGGAATCATCAGGTCTGTATGGTTACTATGATAAACTCATTACAGCAGTTTACGTTCAGGAAACAAGATTTATTCCTGAGCATTCTATAAAGCTGATACTGAGCATATAATGTCTGCATGAGCGCTAAACAAATCGCCTTGTGGCTAATACATATCTTATAATTGCTATTGAACCCTTTCTGCTGTCATTTCAATAGCAGATAAGATATGTACATTGTACTTCTCTATTAGATAAATTCTAGAGATTCAGAACTGCATCCATTATACACTTGACTATTTCTGATAAATAAATGTAAACACAACAATTAAATCACATACTGCAAAATCTAGACCAATGAAACAAATATTCTCATATGAAGGATGGAAAATCTGGAGCTTTTGGGCTGTTTGGGGATAATACATTAATTGGGGGTTTAACAAGTCCTGAAAGCACTAAACCTTTTTGTATATTATTTTTAAAAATAAAGTTTATTTAACTTGAGGTTGAATAAACATATCTCAGCATGTCCAATATAAAGCAACATTCATATTTTTACCATAAAAATCAGTTCTTGTTCTCCAGTTATTTCCAACACAATAGGTCTGTTGTAGACAGGAAAAGTCATTTCTCACGCTCCTCAGGATGAAGATTATAACTTTACAAGGTGAGATGCTATAGAAGGGGCTGATCTGCCCATCTGTCATTTCCGAACTGCACAAGAACCAGATGTGACATGATTAACATGTATTCAATTCCATTATCTTGTGAAAAGAGAGAAGTGCACACAGAACACTTAACATACCGTATGTTTCACACTATAAGACGCACCGGACCGTAAGAGAGAAAATTAGGGGGAAAAAACAGAGACAGCCATTCAGAGAATATACAGAATGTTCCAGCAAAGTAGGCAGAACTGAACCATGCAGTATTCACTCTATATTCTTCCAATCCAAAGGCCAGTGCCAGGAGGGAGGTCTACACTGCAGGGCTGAAACTTTAGCATGTGTCTATACACTAGCAGTTCCCATTCTCTGAACACACTGACCAACTTATGAAGAGACACATTTTACAATCTGGCACTAATAACTTACCCATGAGTAGCTATTAACATATGGGATGAGAGATGAGTCTTTGTTACAAAATGTATTTATTGCAATGCAAAATGTTAATTTAATTACACAACTCATGCCATCTAATTGTATAATATCTCTCTTCATAAGTTGGTCAGTGTATTCAGAGAATGGGTATGGCTAGTGCTAATGCAGATAAACCAAGTTTAGTTACAATGGTTCAGAAAATTGTATGGCCTCACATAAAAAAATCTGAATGAATAAAGTTAATTGTAAAAACCAAGGTGTCCATAAGCTGATTGGTAAAGCATGGCTGGATGTATAATTACTATTACCCTGATTTCAATTGCTTACCTGGATCCCTCTATGCATTCTTTAACCAGCTCTATGATATTGAACAGTTATAAATGCTCGTGAACATCCAGCAACCAGTTACAACTCTCCCTGCGGCCATGTTGTTAAAACTAATGGTGAGCAGTGGTCTGGTGGGTTGGTGCTAGTTAAGTCTCAGTTTTTATTGACATTTGAAAGATTGGTCACTGGTCCTGATCAACAGTAAATTGACAAATTGATGAAACATTGATTAAGAATGAACTTACATTCATTTGGATTCAAAGTTTTTATTAACTTAACTTTGATTGTATTAGAATTAATGTATAGTAAATGACCAGTATTACGCAGATTTTAAGGCTGATCCTTTTAAAAATGTATTTATAGGAAGATAAAACTTATATCAAAGAGACTCTGTTACTTCTTAAAAAAAGGGAATAGACATTTTTTACCTCCCTGCTCTGCAGCCCTAATTTTCACCCCCTTACATAGCTGTGACCCCCACTTATCTAACCAAGTCCAGTCCCCCACAGTGTTATGTAGATATAGTATTAACACAAGAGCCAATGGATAGAAGCACAATGGCGGCATAGTGTTATGTAGATACAGTATTACCACAAGAGCCAATGGATAGAAGCACAATGTAGGCATACTTCCTAATCTGTCAGGTGTGAAGACTTTGGAGGGCCACAGCTCCTAAAGAAATATTGTAGTTTAATAATAGTATGTTTAGCAAGTCTAAAAGCAAACACTTTTTACTTATTTTTCTCTTTCAAATTTGCATATTTATATTTTAGTATCATTTTGCAATTGAGTATAGTGATGAGCGGCATAGGCAATATTAAAATTTGCGATAATTCTTCTAATATTCAATTCAATATTTGCAAATCTGGTGTATGGTCATGTATTGTGAAAATATATTCGCAATTATATTCGCATTGCCTTCAAAATGAATGGTCACATGTGGTATTTTTTTTTTCACATTGCGAATATAAGATCGTAATGCATGGCCATAAGCTTCCCAATGCATATACAATAGCTGATATTCTTCAAATATATTCGCAATTTGAATATTCAAGCTCAATACTAATTGAGTATTTGGTCAACATTAATAGGATATTTTCATTACAGTAACATTCACTTTAAAGCATACCTAAACCAACCTACTGTACTTCATGTCCCTCACTTTCAAACACCCCATTTTACATTACATTATATAACCTCTACCAGTATTGAGTAAATCCTTATTTTTTCTCATCACACATCACCTCAGCTTAAAGACTGTTGCAGAATTTTTACAGCTTCTAGACATCATCATGTTCTTTCTTCATCACCATTGAAATCAGTATCTAGCATCCTCTAGTGGCCATACATGTTACTGAACCCCCAAGACCTGTGTCCTTTTGAGTACCAAAGATGGCTACTGCCATCTCCAGAGCTCAAGAGCACAAAAGGTAAGTATGTTTTTTAGAAACATGGAGAACATTGCGATGTCAGGTGTAAGTTTCTTTCTTTCATATTTAGTTTGCTTTAAACTTTTGAGCATGTCCAGATAGTCAGTAGCTTTCCTGACAGTTACAGAGACAAAAATGACATAAAGACAGAGGCACTGCTTGGTAGAACAGCAATAGTGTTGTTTCTTGGTCCATTAGGAGAGTTTGACCACTTAGCATTTATACCACTTTTTGTAAAACCTGTCCTCACAACCCACCAATATATGAATATTACCAGTCAGGTAGTTGATCCACATTTGAAAAATGACCCCAACTGTACTAGAGATGGTCAATGAGATTCAAAAATTTTAACATTTAAATTGTATGCAAACTGATCCAGTTGAGCAGCTTCAATCTGCATGCAATAAACATGATTTTGATTACATTTTTGCATCTAATTTCTAGCCACTACATAAGGAAGGTTACATATAGAACATTTTGTTAGTGGGTCACATTTAAAAACACATATTTTGCCAATAAGGAGGTCTATTGATAATTGAATACACAAGTTCAAGGTTTTCGAATATACCATTGTTAAAGTTGGAAAGGGAAACCCTTAATTAATGTCTCATATATACGTAATTTATATTTACATGCTGTGTTTTCTTTTACTTAATATTAATGTCATTTATGGAGCTGCAAGTCAGACTATAATAATTAGAGTTGTTTTGAGAATACATAGCAACAAGCAAAAAGCTTTATAACAATTACCGCCATACAACTGCTGATCAAATTGAACTGTCCTCAATGAAAAATTTGGATATAATTAAAAGCAAATTAATATTATGAATAATTAAACCAATTAAAACATTCTCAAGCAAGCGTCATTAATACTGCAAGTTGTTAATTATTGGCTGCCTCAGTAACTGAAACAAACAGTTTATGATTGTCATAAAAATAATGACAAATATGGAGGTCAGCGGTTGTTAATTTACAGCGTATTTGGTGATTTAGGGGCTTAAAGAAACACATTGTTATTTAGCATATGAAGTCAAAATGACAATGCTTGTAAAATCCTCCTCCACCATCCAGCAAACCTCACCTCCTTCCACCTTCACAACCACCACCAAAATACCCCAAATCTGAGCTGTCAATATATAGAAGGGATGTCACTCCCTCTGTCAAATGACAGTGTTCCAGTCAAATCATTGGCTGCATGACTGGATCACAGTCACATGAAAGGAGGTCACATGCTACCTATATCTTGATATACCCTGATAATTGTGCTTATGAACTATATTCAGAGGCAGAATAAGTTCCCAAGAGCAAGTATTTTATACCCACTGTCAATTTGGCATGCAAAGCTCTCCAACATTTTAAACACAACAGGGTTCCCCATTTTGAAAGTTTGAGTGTAACTGAATGCACACCACTGTGTGCAATGGATACTTACAGTGTGGGCAATCACTCACAACCACACCTGTGTTGTGCTTTGAGTCAAGCAACCAAAAACCGATTGGCAAGTGCGGCATGTTGAGTAGTGTTGAGCTCGAATATTCGAATGGCGAATATTTTTCGCGAATATCGGCAATTCGAGAATTCGCCAAAATCTCGAATATGTCGGCGGATATTCGCAATTCCGAATATTCGCAATACAGCCATGTATTGCGAAACTAATATTCGCATTGCAAAAATAAACATAGCATGTGAGCATTCATTTTAAAGATTATTTATTTTCGCAATGCGATTATGATTTTCGCAATACATGGTCATACCGCGAATTTCCAAATATAGAGTCGAATATTAGAATTATTCGCTAAATATCACGAATTTGAATATTGCCTATGCCGCTCATCACTAATGTTGAGCCCAACAGGCGATTCCCTGTTGCTTAAAAAACACATTATTGATGCCCATCTGAACAAGCCCTCACTTGATTCTTGTTGTCTACTTTTAAATGTAGGATTTACTGTTACTCTCTCTCCGATCACCAAGGCAAAAGATGGACAAACAATATTGTCAACGAGAATATGGACAACAATAACAATCACAAAGGTTTTAATACTTTAAATTCTTGATTTAAAAACCTTTGGGCTTAGTAAACTACTTGCCACCAAACAGCAGATAATTCTTGTGCAACATTATTAGAAAGTTGACTTAGTAACAAATCGGAAATAATCTCATGATTTAGTCCCGGTTGACACCTTTGCACTTTCACATGCATTAAACAACATGAGTTGTGGAGAGGGCTTTCCCGTTATAAGTTGAAGAGCATAGATAAAAGGGTGAAAGTGTGTTTTTTTAGCTGTAAATGTGCCTTACAGGTCCCATAGGTGTAAATGGGTAGTGCAGGAAATGCATTTAGTGCCTCTTCTAGAAATCTGGTCCCAGTCGAGCTGAGCAGACACTGCCTGGCCCAAAAAATGTCTCCTTCTGGATTTAACTAAGCAAATCTTGGGTTGCTGCAGTTGGTCAGATCTAGGTTCAGCAACACCATGTGCTCCAAGAATGAGGTCAGCTGACTACCTAAATATACTGAATGACCAAGTTATTCCATCTTTGAATTTTTTTCTTCCCTGATGGCACGGGCATGTTCCAACATGACAATGCCAGGATGCATCGGGCTAAAATTGTGAAAGAGGAGCATGTTCAGGGAGCATGAGACATCATTTTTACACATGGTTTGGCCACCACACCAGACCTTAACCCCAATGAGAATCTTTAGCATGTGCTGGAGAAGGCTTTGCACAGCGGACTCGACCATCATCAATGCAAGATCTTGGTGAAAAATGAATAAATCTTGCAGTAGCTTATTGAGACAATGTCACAGCGAATGCGTGCCGTAATCAAAGCTAAAGGTGATCCAACAAAATATAAAATACAGTGTGTGACCTTTTTTTGGTGGCGACTTATTTATTGGATAAGCAGTGTATATGTGTATACTAAATAGGGCTTTAAAGCCAAGTCAGATTTCTAATGGAGGGTTTCTGTTAACTGCATTAATAAATATGGCTTCTGTAGATATTTCAGGAATGTAAATTATTCATCCTAAAAGGGCTCTCATATAGAGAATAGACAGTCATTTTAGGCCCGGCTGGTGACTATAGGTCTCTCTTTCCCTACTGGGTTAACTCTTTGTCTATTGCTTATATTAAAATCATATTTACCAGTTACTTAAAACTTTGCAACATATGCTCAATTTATTCCCACTTTATTGATTTACCGGTAATTCCTTGTTGAAATAAAGTAAAAAATAAAGAAGCCTGAAATTCTAGCAATGAACGGTTAAGATTAATAAGTGAACAATGGAAGTCTATATGTTCCTCTCAAGAAACAGGCAGTTGAAAATGTGTCACCTTCAGCTTCAGGAGTTCGCAACTTTATATTTGCTTCACTCTCCAACACAGTGAGAACCATAATTAAGGCAGCTACCCCCAATGGAGTGAAAGGCAGATATATTATAAAATGTCAATAGTTTCAGACTTTTATACCATAGTTTTAGACATTTATACCAATTAAGCTTCTCCGTTGGCATATGGTACCCTTAAGTCTATCCAAATTGAACAATACAATCTTAGTAGCTTGTTTTGGGGGTTATGGTGGTTTTATGTTTCATATTTGGTGGCATAATGCTTTACATTTCGAAATTAGAATTTATAATCTGATTGACTCTCAAATGTAAATTGTCTCATTCTCCAGAATTTCTCTATCTCTGGAAATTGTGTTTATTTTCATGGTTTGTTAGTGATATACCCAAGTACACCAAAAAATAAGTTTCATTAGCCCACTACTCTTCTTCAGTCTCTGACCGGTGCTGGAGATGCCTCCACCATAAAGGCACTACGACCCACATCTGGTGGGACTGTCCCTGGATCAAGCCCTTCTGGAAAGCCATTTTTAGCATTTATAACTCCATGCACAAGTCTGATATACCCAACACACCATTCATTGCATTGCTTTCTATGCTCCCAGGCCACTACACATATATCAAGAGGGACACACTGCAGATCTTCCTGATAGTGACCCACGTGGTAATCCCCCCTTCATCACTGAATGGGGCAAGACTGTCCCACTCACAACTCCCTCGCTGTTCAGTTCCCTCGAGCTGAACTGCTATGCATCCCCCTGAACGGAGCCATGAACTTTACTCTAGCCTTTGAGCCCCCGTCAAGGTTGTTTTGTACCTTGACCTTGGAAGATGAACTAGAGGCCCTCAGACCTTCTTTTCTTGATTTTACTGTTTGGTTATTCTAATGTTTATTAAGCTGTGTTCTGTATTCTGTATTATGAAAAGTTTAATAAAGACATATGCAACCAAAAACAAGTTTCATTTACCTTTCTTGTTGCGAAATTGTTGCTAAGTTAAATTATGAATTGTTATTGTTAATTTCAACAATATCAATTTGTATTAATAGGTATGTTATCCTCTTTTGTAAAATGGTATTTTGAGCATTGAAGATATATTAAAAACCAATTATATCCTCAAAAATTACTCTCACTTGTGATCTTGGACTCCAAGAACCAAATCCATCAGCAATTGGGCTATTAATATTTTATTTTATATATGTAGGGATGATAACTAAACAATTAAAGCAGGAATTGGTATTATCTCAAAAGTCCTCCAACAACTGAAAGGTTCAGTTACTTGGGAAAAATGTCAATGGTAACAGCAAATGTTGACAGGGTATAACCAATGACATCTGGCTTGTTGTATAAATACCACTAACTGTGAATGTCAAGTAGCCTAGAAAGTGAATGCAGACCTGTAGGAGAAGTATCATGTATTTCTTTAGCCTTTGAGCCTCTGTGAAGCCCACACAGTATTTCCATAGAAAGGTGGAGGGTCAAACAGCCCACGTTATATTTGTAGCTCTCCATCATGATGCCTACAAGTGCTGCAAGTACAACATCTTGGACACTGGGTGATCAGCGTGGGATGTTTACTGCTTATGAATACTGATGCCATTGGTGTCTTTAAGAGCACAATCTGTTGTTGACTGCTCAGTAGGTCTTTGTAAGTGTTCGTGGATTGCTACTGCTAAATAAAGCACTAGAAAAATATAACAGTTCACAAGTGCTGCTTGAAAAGGAACAAGCCAACGATACAATTGTGTATGTATATATTGTAATAACACCATACTGCCTGTACAGCTGCCACTTATAGCCAATACATAACAAACTCTAGTTCATATACACTAAAGAGTGGTTTACATTTTTACTCAATCAAATAAATATGCAATTTCCATCACAACCCTACTAGAGTGACCACTAAATGATGATGTGATATCTTTAACCAATGCAGTAGGCATTTTAGTGTGAAAGTGATGTTAGGCACAACAGTTGTTCACTGCTTTATTTATATTTTCTACTGCAGACCAAGTTGTCTAGTACAAGTGGCAGTGACTGAAGTTGGTGCATGTGGGTCCTTTTTTATGAGGTAACATAACCCCCCCCCCCCCCCCCCCATAGATGGGCCGATTCCTAGCCATAGTTTCAGGTGACCGACTGCCATGCTCGCTCCCGCCGAACACATAAAGGTCGGTCGCCCGCAACTACAGGGGAGCCCACCTTGGAGATCCAACCAAAAAAACCGACAGGTCGGATCGCACGTGGATGCGTCCTGCTGGTTCTTTTTGTGGCCGATCCTCCGATTCTGCTGCAGGCAGTTACTGCGGATGGGGAGTCTCCTCCCCCTCCAAGTTAATTGGCTACAATGTCAGTTCTGTAGCCGAAGCCCACGCTGTGAGGAGTCTGCTAAAAGATCAAAAAGATCAGAAATAGATCGAGACCTCTATGGCCGGCTTTACTTTGAAATAACAGAACTCTGCAATCTCAAAATAATGGTTCATTGGGAAGTATAAAAGAGGAATACTTGTAAAGTACTGGCCTAATCTTGTATGTGATCCAAAGTGGTACCACCATTGACCTTGACACAATAATTTATAAGGTTCCTGAGGTGCATTTGTAGAATGGATATATAAAGTAGCTGTCGTAAGGCTTGTACAAACCTAGATAAAGGTTGTCTGATGTTGAAACATTATTGACTCCCAAACATTGTGTCACATGATTCAATAAAGATGATTTTGCAGGGATAGGTTATTATCCATACAACAGAACGAGGACTGTCTGTAGATATCAATAACAGATGACACCCACTTAAAAAATTGTCTGTACAAGCCATTAAAGCAGGGATGTCAAACTCAAATACAAGGGCCAAAATGAACACATTTTTAACAAAAAAAATTTAATTGGCATTGAAAAAAGGGCTACAATTGTTAAAGTTTTTCCTTCTAATCAACTATACCAATTAACATTTTTATATGGAAATTAAAGCAGACCTACCACCTCTTTATTTACTTCCTGTTATCGGGATCAGAGGTAAAAAAAATTAAATAAAATAATTACCTGGTGAAAACAGCTCTGGCTGCAAGTTGACTTGGAAAGATAAGCTGTAATAGTGAAGTCTGACATCAAAAATTTCCTTTCGCCAAGCAGCCAGCCAAATCTCACTGGAAGGATGGAGCGTCGACAGATTTAGATTTGGGTAGTCTTGCTCCTCCATATTTCCAAATGGAGGAGAAGACACTCCAGCCATGCCGGCTAGGCAGTAAGAAAGGGGTGAGAAAGGGGGCAAAGATAAGTATATGATTTTCACCAGTTATCGGTTTGTCTGGATAAAGAACACATGTAGCTTTTGTAAGTTTAAACCTGCTTTAACTTGTTTAAACATTGAATCTGGACCAGGCAGAGCATAATACTATAACACATGTGACACCAAATGTCAAATAAAAGCCACATCTGTTTAAATGTAGACAATTTTCAATATGTTTCATATGAGTTTATACTTTTTTTTATAAAATTAGCGTTGGTGAATTTCTAAATCAAATATCAGAATTTGTTTACTCTATGTATGCACAATATCCCTGACACATAAAGAAATGATTCTTGAAAGCCCTGTCTTAATCTTCCATGTGTATTCAATGGCATCATCACTACAGGCGATCCATACCCCGGTCCGCCATATGGAGACTTGTGCGTTATTCACCAACAGATGATGCCTTTAGTTATTAGACCCGACTTACAGCATGGCTGACAGATATGGATGGACATATATTTATCTGTCCAATATATTCACATGTGGGGTGAGAATAGAAGAATTGTGCAGCACATCAAGAACTGGGCAATCCTTTTGTTCAATAAAAAAAGTGCTTCTTCAAAGAATGCCAGCATCCTGCTTGTGTCTTTGAGGAAGAGTGCTGTGTGGGAGGCCATGTGGGCTCCGTGTACAATGACAAAACGAAAAGGAGCCTGTGTTTGGCTGCTGTATGACTGAAAAATGCACAGCCCAGGCAAAAAACACACTGACACAAAGACTCAATCAAGGAATAGTCAGTGTTAAGCAAAGTGTGGGCTGACATTTTCTGTCTCCTAAGGGGGTGACAGCAGAGGAAGCTGGCTCATCATGTGTGCCTCAGTCAGCATTAGACAGGTAAATAGCTCTTCTGCCCTCTCCTCCCACACCCACATTCCTGGCCAAACACTGAGGTGTCTTCAGAGCTTCCATCGCAGCCTGGCACACTGCAAAGAACAATGTACTTTCTGACTTGTGTGACCCTCCTTTAAATTGGGTAGGAATACTTTTCCAGATGTGCGAAGGAGAAAAAGACAGCACAACAGATTGTGACACCCCCACATTTCCTGGTTTCATCATCTGTGATGATTTTACTCGGCACCTTTATTTAAAGACATATTATACTTTGTGTAAAAAATGAAAACATGAAATATATATTGACAGTGCATAATGTGTGTATCTATATATTTGAAATGAATAAACATTTTGATGAAAGATATATATATATATATATATATATATATATCATTAAACTGTTTATACATTTAAAATTTATATACACACACACATTATGCACTGTCAATATATAATCCTGTATCTTTTTATGAAAACTATAGGTCGAACTACTAATTCTGAATACAAGGTTAACCCACTTTTCATATTGTACATTACGTATAATATTACATACATAAATTATAAATAAATTATGGCCTGATACATAAATAAATGGAAGTTCACAGTGTTGTAGGGTTATTGGTGAAAATTAACAACGTGAAATGTCAAGGATAGGAAATAAAAACAGTGTAAATGACTGTAAAGTTTGTTTTTACAATGTCATAAAATCCATACAATAGGTAGTATGCATATAAAATGTTAAAGAGGACCTAATATATTACTTGCATTAATTATATCATATATTAAAAAATACCCCAATATTATAAATTAGTGGCAAGATTAAATGTTATTTCTAATGAGATACTTCAGTCTCTGGGGTCTGGTGCAGCTGTATTACTGAAAGTGATCTTAAATTGTTTGGCTGCATTCAAATCAAATAAAGTACTTTGAAGTTCTCGTCCTGGGTGGGGTTTGAAAGTATAATTGAGCAAAAATTTGTTTTGGTTGATGAGAAGCATTCCTTGTAGGGATGATCACAGCACTTTTAGGTGAAAGGTCATTAATAAAACAATGGTTTGAGCTATATGAATGGTGGTAGATTTATTTCATTTAATGTTCTTTGATTTTTTTTTCTTTTTTTTTATGTAGTGCTGCTTTAAATCATTTGCCGCTTTATTACTCATTGTCAGTTTTTTCCCTATCTGCCTAATAAAACCACCAAAATCACATTACATTTGTCTTTCCCATTGGTTTTTATAATATTATTTTATTATCTGTTTAAATGAATTGTATGCCATTCTAGGTTTAACAACATGGCATACTCTTGCACAGCCCAAATCTAGGCCTCCATGAGCACCTCAATCCTATCTCATAATGTGAATGCTTTCTGGTACTTTTTCAGCCTGCCCCTTTCTTACATCTTTACACTCCCCTATTCAGAAAATTCAGCTGCCATACATGGCTTATGAATTCTATGTGGCAAGTATAGAAGGAGCCATCATACATTTCTATATAGCAAGTATAGAAGGAGCCATCATAAATTTCTATATGGCAAGTATAGAAGGAGCCATCATACATTTCTATATGGCAAGTATAGAAGCAGCCATCATACATTTCTATATGGCAAGTATAGAAGGAGCCATCATACATTTCAATATGGCAAGTACAGAAGGAGCCATCATACATTTTTAAATGGCAAGTATAGAAGGAGCCATCATGCATTTTGGGCTTACTGTTTTAAAGTGTATTAACTTTTTCAGGCTGAATATTTTGTAAATATGAACATTGGATATAAATGAAGACACTGCATACATTAACACTCTGATCCATTGTTTAGCTTTTTCCAGCAAATACTGCTCTATGGAAACAGAAAGAAAACAAAATTATAGATGACTTTGGGGCATCTATACCTGAAGTATATTTTTCCATTTTAAAGGGAACCTTATATAAAATGCTATAGTTTATATAGTTTCCATTATAATTTTAATGTAATAATATACAGGCCCATATCAGTCATGTGTGTCTTGTCTGAGTTACCTAGAAGAGTTTTGTAGGTCATAACTTGGAACACTTGCTCTTGGTCCTTTACTTGCCAAATTGTAAATGTAAAAGATAGGTTTTACAGCCTTGAATATCACTAACAAAGTCATCATTGACTTTTTTTTTTCTATTTTTATTTTTCCGGAACAGGTTCTTTTTTAATAAAGACAACAACAGTGCTTAAGATGTATACTCGAGATATTTTAAGCTACTTGGAAAGCCCAAATATGAGTTCAAGTGGCTGTTAGTTAACTGTTAGATGCCAGATTACGGGATTTCAGAGCATTGCTTACATTATGGGACATTTATTGACTGGAAATTATGAAAGAATTTCATAAACAATGTGGTGTTCCGCAGAAGCAGAGGAGCTGACATTTGACTCATCCTGCTGGGATTTAGTAAGCAATTTCAGAACACAACACTCTTCTTTAAATTCTTCTCCTACTTTGCATCTATGGTAAAACAAAATAGGAGATTTCCATTTCAGGTTTCCATGAACTTCTACAAATATATTATTTGTTAAAACTGTCATTTTTAAAATTACAGATAAAAAAATTATTATGAATATCCTTTTAGGAGTGACCATACAAAGAATTATAATTTGCAAGAAATAATTTAGGACTTTAAAAGTGGAGACTGGATCATTTGATGCCATACAATTAAAATGGTTAGATTGACTTAAAATTCGATCATATTACATTTGGATAATTTCACCACCACGATTCCAAGCAGATCGATAAAGTTTACCAACATTCAATTTTAACAAATCCAATTAGATTTTGTTAAAGAAAGAGAATCTATTTTCAAACGATCCACTTAATACAACCATTTTGTTAGTGGATTAAGTGGACCGTATATGCCCAGCTTAAAATAAAATATCAGGTTCAAGTTCACACAAGTAACTTCCCCTGATGATTAGCATTGGCAGTCAGTAGTCAGTCATAGCCTTAGACAGTAAAAGAAAGATTATTTTGAATGATATGACATACCATCATAATACATCATTATTGGGATTCCTCCATTCTTAATGCTGACATATTTGAAAGTAACTGTCCGTTTCAGGGGTATGGGAGCTGCTTATGGACACTTATGTATAAGGGTCTAGCTCTGATGTGGCCAAACTGAGGGCCAAGGGGCCACATCCGGCCCTTTAGTGTTTTATTCCAGGCCCTTTGTCACCTTGGTGTCAGTATACTCTGACTCCCCTCTGCTCATGTCCTGCAATAAGTGGAGATTATGCCTAGAGGATGATTATAAAGGTCTCATGTAAGAGGTTGTAGTTTGCTTTACTATCCAAAGCCTCATGTTTTATATTTATTATTATCTTTTTATATATTTTTTCTTTTTTAACCTCCCTGGTAACCATTATTATTATTATCTCTTTTAATTAATGTTTATATTTTCCACACAGCCCCCAAGTTAAAAAGTTTGCCCACCCTTGCTATAGATAAACGGTTCTCAACCTGTGGGTTGGGATCCCCTTGGGGGCCAAACAACCATTTTTCATCTTAGGCTGTCTTCCATGTATATAAATGTTCCCCATTGGATGTGTGTCGCGTACTCTCCCCTATTTTTCTCCCTCCTTTTTTTCCCCTCCCTTACCCCCAATGTATTTAATATGCTGTTGATTATTGAGGATTGACACAGTTCTTTATCCCCATTCCTGTCCTTCCTTCCCCCCATCCTCATGTACTGTACTTTCTCTACTCTAAAATTTGGGCACCCTCTTACCCATACCCGCCTCTACAACTCCTTCTGGACCTGGTTCCCTCCGTTCATGCTTTCCCCCCCTCCCTTATACACCTTACCACACTTTTTTCACACCTCCTCACTTTACACCAGGCCTGAATCCTCTGCACTAGGGGAATCCTCCCTCAGGGAGAGGGCCTTCCTGCCTTTGATTCCCAGCTTTCACGGTTCCAGCACTAGGTTTCCCTTTTGATTTCTTTGGACTCCACGCCCGGCATCAGGGCTGTTTTCCTTCCCTCTTTTCCACTCAAGCCTGCTGCCTCTGAAAACCATCCAGGGGTATCGATTTTGGCATGCTTGGACCAACCCACACATACCCAGACATTGCGAATACTATCAATCTACAGTGATGGGGTAAGCCTTATCCATATTTATATACTATTCAGTGCACAATATATATCTCCTCTTATATATATATATGTATAGACTGAGAAGTGAGGATAATGGGCATGTATGTGAAAGAAGCAACATATGTTCAAAGTACATCTAATTGCTGTATACTGTACATATTATGTGTTTTTTATAATTCACATCATTATTTTACCTTAGAAACCCATGACATCATACTTGTTCTGTGATCCTGAAGAAGACCGCAAATCGGGCGAAACATGTTGACAATGAACTCTGTAGACAAGTATGGTCTTTCTGTGTAATGTAAAATCTTTTGCATTTTTCTCTTTGACTTGTTGTGAATAGACCTCTGTGTGGTACAGGTCTATTCCTTCACGAATAAACATATTATTGCTTTACTCCTTGATTCCTGTGCCTTAAAAACCCATTTTTGTGCAATTTCTTTATGTGTATTTGGCCAAACAACCATTTCACAGGGGCCGCCGTGTTTACTGTAAGCATCAGAGCAGCAGCTAACACACAGTTTGGAAGGAGAATAATGCCCCCTCCTAATGAAATGAGGTGTTACTCTCCCTTCTAAAAATAGAAGAGCGGGGACATTATACTTACCTGATTGTGCTGGAAGTGACACTCCCAACCGGCACTTCCGCATTCCAAATACAGTGACACTTTGTGACCCTATAAAGGTTGAGAACCACTTCTCTAGATGGTACAGGACTGTAAGGGGGGCATGTGTTACTTCAAGATGGGTACTACTAATATACAGTGATGAGTTTAAACAGGGCATTATCCCCAAAAACTCAAGTATGTGTCTCTTTAAGTTTGCTGGCTCCACATTCTACCTGCCTTCTCAGTCCAATAAGAATGTCCTTTCTATCTATTGAGGATATTTGATTGGGCTGTTGGACATGGTTTAGCCATTATGTCAGGAATGAGTAGGCCAAAGTAATACAGTAAAACAATATCAGAGAGTAACAGAGAAGCTTCTCTCTCACTGACAGCTCACTGCTGGAAGTGTCTGGAGACTGCATATATTATCACCCTGATGAAGTGGCGTTGAGCCACGAAACGCATTGGTTGTCCACTGGATTTTACACTTTAACAATAAGGTTTGAAACTACGGGCGCCTCTCCTGTGCCTTATTTTACACTAGGAGACTTTTTCTTTTTTTCTATATAACAGAGAAGAGTAATTCGTTTTTTGGTAATAAGGAGGCAACTTGTAGCGTCTTATTATATGGGTGAATTAAAAATTGACAGCTCATAAAATAAGTAGATTAATAATTAAACCTAAGGCTCCTCTTCATAAAGCCAATGATCCTTTAGCTTATTTATTTAAAGAATGCAGTTTGGGTCAATTTGTTTAGAATTTGTAGCACAGAAAATGTTTAACCACCAAACATTTCACATCAACTGTAAAAAAGTTACCACGTTAGTCCCAGCATGTCAGCCTCCTAATAAATGTCTTACTGATTGCTTCTAATTAAACTAATAAATAGCTTTTAACCAACGCAGCATAGACAAGCACATATGAAAAAGTATGCTGTCTAAACTAAATCTTTGCAATTGTGGCCTCTTATTTACAAAAAAACATGGGCTGTTAAACAGCACTGCCCCCTGCTGTCATTCTCTTGTGACACTGATTGAAATGCTAATTGCTCACAGCTTACTGCTCCAAGATTGTTGACACCATTATGGTTTGATGCATGATGGATTACAAAGCAAAGCCTAAGTACAGGACTTGAACATAATTAAATAAAATTACATCATTTCTACCACTGATGGAGCAGAGCTACGTCAGCCGAATTTTGATTACCTGATTGCTAAGATTACTAAGATTACTTCTATATACCTATCTTAACAAGCAGAGTATTACCTCTCTAGAATCTTCTCATATTATTACATTTTCATATAAAGGTTTCTTGCTAATTCTCCAGTTATTTTCTTTCAACAACTGGTTTATATCATATATAAGGCTTCTAAAAGAGGCTATATGCAATACTGGCAATTATATTACCATATGCTTCAGCGGTGGGCAACCTCCAACCTCCAATGCTCCAATGCGCTCAGTAGGGTTACCACAATGTCCTTCATTTCTGCAAACTCATATCCCTGGTTAGTCAACAGGATGACAGCAAGAGAACTGGGTGTAAAGAGGAACTAGGGAAATTCAGGGACTGTTTCTATGTTAGCTTATACGTTCTCATGCTAAGTTTGTATTGCTTTATAATTAGAATCATTGCCATTCCATATAAGTACATATTAAGATGCTCATATACCTTACAATTTAATTGTATAGAGCCCTCCTCCATCAGCAAGTAGGTACTGGATATACATAACATTACACATTAAGAACATTAACATAACATTTTGGTAGGCCATCCATTTTCATATCTATGTCTGCAAAAAATTATCTGGGCTATTCAGGAACCTAGGCTATTTTCTGAAACCCTGAGGTTTTTACACTGTGATCTTCTCCTGTGCTTTTGCAGCACTTATTCAAATGTCATTGAGCACCCAAGGTGCCATGGAGGGGGGGCATTCAGACAAGATCTGCCAGGGGGTGGGTATTTCTGCACAATGGCTTGAAACCATTTGCATCAACACCACCACCAGGTACAGGAGCAGTCAATGTCTAACTGCCTTTAGGAATCATATTAAAGCTCACCAACTTGTATAAAGCCATATGATGCAGGGAGCTTTTGACAGTTGACACAACTTGAGGGATAGGTGCTGCTCTAGAAAAATAGGTGTCACAGCTCACCAAAGGTACACAAAAAATACATTTACTATGACTTTAGGGGGCATGAAAGCAAGTAACTTCTGCCCTGACGAAAAGGAAAATAGTGGTTGGTTATTACTTAAGCTCCCATCTCTAAAGAGTTTCAAATAAAGTGATTAAACTGAATCATATGGATTTCCTATTTCTTCCTAAAGACACAGCCAGTACCTGGTTTACCAATACATAAACGTTTTGAAGATGTAGATGGATTTATCAGGAAAGGATGGTTCCCACCAAAATTTCGTATATCTATGCCAACATCCCAGTTAGACTGAACTAATCAAACTCAGAAGTATACTTTCCAGTTGATGGCACAAGAGCGGACTTTTTAAGCTAGCCATACATGACTTGATTCCTGAGAGATCGATCAACGCTCCGATCGATTCCGGCGAAGCCACAGGCGTTGATCGATTGACCATTAGTGATGGCCGAACTCCGGCCATGTCCGTCCGCGGACTCTTAAAAAAGTCCGCCGTCCGCCCGTTCGCGGACAAATTCAAATTCCCCGCCTCTAGGCGGGGAGTTTGAATCGTAAAACCCGGATGTGACGTCACTGACGTCACATCCGGCACCTGGACCGCATCCTGGAACGCATAGTTCCTGGTATGCTAACCGGATGTGACGTCACTGACGTCACATCCGGGTTTGCGAGCCGAGATGTTCACTGAAAGACCGGGTTCTCTACCCTGTCTTCAGTGAAAAGATTCTTCCTGCGGCGGGATCTCGCTGTAAATGATCCCACCGCAGGAAGAATAGAGGGCTCCTTCTTGCCGGCGAACAGGCGGGTCGAACACCCGTACTGTCCGCCGGGCAGAAGGAGGGCGAACATGCTTGTTCGCGGCCGAACTGTCCGCCTTGCGGGCAGTTCGGCCATCACTATTGACCATACAAGTCTGTGCCTACCACCTTAGACCACCGATTCCTGGACGATTCAGTTACCAGACGATCGATTCACAAATGTCAACGCCCCTTGATGTGGGCCCAGTCGATCAGAAAACACCAACAGGTTGGTTCTCTGGTCGATCCGATTTGGGGGCCATGTCGATCGGGTGGGGTCAATAGGTCAAGGTGGGCTGCACTCGATTCCTCGTCGATCGATCGGCGTGCACGCGCCCGGTGATCGATCGGCCAGGAATCGTGTGGGAAATCGACCTGTGTATGGCTACCTTAAGGCTTAACGGTATAATGATGAATATCATAGGCAATATTCGTTCAAAAATTTTTTTTGTCCCATCCAATTTTTTTTGATTGTTAATTGTGATGTGGAACTACTATTTCATTGTGATGGTTATTCTTTTGTATAGGCAATATTCGTATTCACAAAATATCCCTATTGCCTAATATTTGCAATAAATTAGAGAATCTGTGGTCTCTCATCATTTTTACCTTCATTGCGCAAATCGGCACATGTACATGCGCAAATTAGAGACTCTTTTAATGGCATGGTACGGGCAATCGACATAAAATTCCCGCCCCTGTCCACATTGCCAGCCCACGCCGGCTGTGTGGGCTAGAAAGAGGACATCCCTCCATTGAAATGGAGGTCTATGGCTTGGCCCCCGCCCCCTTCCTCGTCGCCGTGACATAATCAGTGATGTCGCGTCACCCTGGCAATGTGGCGGCCACAGAGAAAATCGCCGCAGCTTTCCAAGGATATGCAGTGGTCATGGGAGTTTTCAATCAAACTCTGGACGAGCTGGGCTCATCATGAACATTAGGGAAGTTAAAGCTGCAAAACGTTCAATTACTATCTCAGTCACCTTCAGGAAATTTGCGGTAAGACCATTTAATTATTAACTATTTGGATAAATTCTTGCATCTTTCACTTTACGTCACTGTTGCACGTTGACCCTTAAAAATAAACTTCCCAAAATGTTCTAGAGCACAAATATCCTCGATAAAGCAGATAATCCACTAATTGCATCAGGAATGTGCCGAACCTGAATAATAATTTGAAATACTTAAATACGCCTGTAATGTGTAAGAATCCATGTAACCACATTTCTTGTATTAAATAGGAATAAGACCTAAAATTGCACAGGCGTTTTGTGACTATTACACAGGACTGCACAACCTGCCGATTCCCTCAAGGGCGCCCACTGAGACTTTGCCTACATTATCTGAGCACTTAACGCGCACCGCTCTGCCTCCTATCCCAACCCATCTGCTTGCTACATTACATGCCCCCTTTTCTTCCTCAGAACTGGAATCTATCATAGCGGAGCACCCCAACGGTAAGAGTCCCAGGCCGGATGGCTATACCAACGGCTTCTATAAACACTTTACCACTATACAGCCACTCCTGGTAGATGTTTTTAACTCGCTCTCCGCAGATATAAAGCTCCCTGCCCAATCCCAGCTAGCACATATCTCCTTGATCCCCAAAGAGGGCAAGGATCCCTCGTTATGTGCCAGTTATAGGCCAATCTTATTGATAAATGTCGATGTAAAAATATATGCGAAGTTGCTTGCGAATCGCCTCACCCCTATTGTCTCGGCGGTTATCCATCCTGAACAGGTCGGGTTTGTCCCGGGGAGGGAGGCCAGGGATGGCACAATCAAGACGATCCGCCTAATTGACTATGCCAAACGGAAGAATATACCACTGTGTCTGCTGGCGCTGGACGCAGAAAAAGCCTTTGATCGTCTTGGCTGGTCCTTCCTGTTCGTAGCCCTGGAACACATGGGATTGCCCTCCCACTTTGTTGACAAAATGTGTGTACTTTACGATTGTCCATCGGCGTAAATCAGAGTTAATGTGATACTCTCCCCCACAGTCCGTATCGCCAATGGCACAAGGCAAGGGTGCCTGCTTTCCCCCAATCTATACACCATTGCAATGGAACATCTGGCTACGGCGATCCGCTTGAACGGATCTGTGCAAGGTATTCAGGCGAGGCCTACGCACAATAAAATAGGCTTGTACGCAGATGACCTCCTGTTGTATATATCTAACCCCCTTGTGGCTTTCCCCTCCTTACAAAATGAATTTGAAAGTATGCCCACTTGAGTAATTTTAAAATCAATTATTCTAAATCTGAAGTGTTAAATGTCACCCTGCCTGCTTCCTTAGTCCACTCTTTGCAAGCAAAGTTTACCTTCCGTTGGCAAAACTCTGCGATAAAGTATCTGGGTGTCAATATCTCAGCAGACACCTCCCGGCTCTATGCACTTAACTATCTCCCACTACTATCTTCCCTCAGGACCCTGCTGGAACAGAGACATGCTATTACACATTCCTGGCTAGGCAGGGTGGCAGTCTGTAAAATGGACGTGTTGCCCAGGCTCCTCTACCTCTTCCAAACG
>CM070037.1:44046367-44068880 GCA_036250615.1 Ptychadena robeensis | reverse complement strand
CTCTTTGAGATGGTATAGCTACTCAGGCTGCGGTCTGCATACTGAAACGCTGTGATCTGGGCTCTTCTGGAGATGGCCCCTCCATGTCTCTTGCCATGTTCCTTGCCGTGTAGATTTATGTAACCCCTGCTCTTTGTGTGCTCCCGTGGTATTGTGTTATGTATGGTTGTATTATTTGTATTGTGTGAACAAAACCCAATAAACATTTGTTATTTAAAAAATAGGAATAAGACCATGTAGATAAGTGTCTTATAATTGAATCAACTTGTACTACATGAATACCTTAATGCCTAAAGGTAGCCATACATGGATCGATTTTCTGTTTGATCAATGAACAATCGATCGCCGTGCATGTTCGTCAAACCAAAAATCAAGAAACAAATACCCTCCTTCGTGAGGGATTGATCAAGGTCGATCATGGAGGCAAAGTTTAGGGAGTCACACATGATTGGCTGTAGAGCCCTTCCTCCTCCCCCCTGCTTGGCCCTGCCCCCTTGCCTGTGTCAGCTCTGCCTGGCAGCTGAGAGCTACGACACAGGCAGGGGGCGGAGCCTATCACGGCTGCTACTAGCAGAGTGCGGGGTTAGGGGAAATCCTGTGTGTCTCTCTCAGCTGCCTGTCAGCAGCTTCCAGCCCATTGTGTGAGGTATTTGTGGTTCACAACACCTGGTGCACCGGGTCCCATTTGAACGGGAACCAATGTGCAAAGTGGTGCACATCGATTCCCATTTGATCGACCCACAATCGCCACCATGCTGCAATCGATCGCAGGCCTAACGTACGGGTATAGACTCATATATGGCTAGCTTAAAAAATTCCCTCTTGCCCCATCAACTGCGAAGCATACTCCTGGAGTTTGATTTGTACAGTCTCCAGAAACATTTTGATTCAGATGTAGATGGACTTAATATAAAATCAGACCAGAAAATAATTATAAAATGGCTGACAATAATAAGCACGTTTTTCACCAGAATGTGCCCCCAATAGGGCACTTATAGCAAGCACAGCTAAATGATGATTTCTTACAGGAGTAGTACATTAACAGATGGTGTTAAGATGCATTTTTATGTATTATATAAACCATTTCCAATTTTCAATGTTTATTAGTAAGTAACATATAGCATAAACATCACCTGACAGGAGAAAGTCAATGTCTGCAGGGGCACTGAACTTAAGCAAACAGGCATTGCCTTTCTGCAGGTACATCTAACTTTACACAAACTCTCCATTACCCCATAGCAACCAGATTTAAATGTTTATTCTTCAAATGCCATTTTCAAGCGCTGATTAAAATATAATTGCTGGTTGCTGAGAGCCAAGACAGGCGGTTGTTGAGAATGAAAACAAAAGACTTTTACTTTGATAACAGATGAATGCTAAAAACTGACTGTAAGCCCTGTGACTAGGGTTCTTCTTATTATACATTTTCATTAATATAGTGCCAATATATTATGGGGCGATGTACATTTAAGCCGATGTAAACTATGGATATAAAATATAAAAAATAAACATATACACATTAGCTACATCCAGTCTTCATCCAGGGGCAGCGACCCCTTAAAAAATAAATACTCACCTTTCCAGCCTGCTTGCTCCCACGCCGCCATACCTGGAGTGACTCTTCCGGTCTCACTCCATCCAGCAATCCACATCTGAATCTCATCACCAGATTCAAATGTGGCTGGCTACGGGCACATGGGAAGGTAGGCCTCAGAAGTGGCATCTAAGTTCCCATGATCCCTTGCGCCGCCGCGGCAGGACGTGGTGAGGAGGCGCGTTGCTGTATTTTTACAGTTGTACCAGATAAGTCACATTTTTTTTAACTTTTGGCCTCCGATCCGCCCTATCAATGGAACCTCTGGTTATAGAAGGCAGAATCAGAGGTGGTAGGTCCTTTTAAATATGAGATTCAACACAAGCTAACACACAGGTACTGACAATGATATGAGAGGAGAACAGGGGCTTGCCCAATCGTGCTAACAATCTTTAAATTATGGCTGTATGAAAGTTCTCTCATTAGAATTCTTAATTCACATAATTAAATAATCGAATTGACATTGTGCATTCTCTTTCTATATAGATATATAATAGATTTCTCTCCTAAGTAAGTTAATTGAATGTTTGGGAATAACACACTAATAAGTCTGTGATTCACTCTCCTGTTATCCGGTTACACAATAGCAATTCCTGGATGCTCCAACCAACTCTTTCACATCCATATGTTTCTCGCTTTCCTAGAATATATAGCATTTCTCTAAATGGTACACAGAAATCCCAGAAAATATCTGTTGGTCATTCAAGGCCATCACTGTGAATCACTTTTTAAAGAAAATTGGCTTCTCTATGATTACTTGAAGTTTTACATGAAACTAATTTATATCCATTCCTCTATAATGTAATTATTTTGACCTCCTTCTTGGCTTTTGATTTTAAAGCCTTCCCCCTAATTCAGTCAGATCAAAGCTGTAAGGATAGACGAATATGATTGGTGCTTGTTCGTACCACAAACAATATTTACTACACTCGAGTGGATTTTGAATGCTGTAGGCAAACATTAGTGATGGCCGAACTTCGGCCGCGTCCGTCCGCGAACGGGCGGAGTGGACTTTTTTAGGCGGGGAATTTGAATCGGAAAACTCGGATATGAGTCAGTGATGTCACCTCCGGTCCCTGGAACGCATCCTGGAACGCATAGTTCCTGGTTGTGTTAACCGGATGTGACGTCACTGACGTCACATCCGTGTTTACAAGCCAGAATTTCACTGAAAGACCTGGTTCTCTACCCGGTCTTCAGTGAAATATTCTTCCTGCGGCGGGATCTCGCTGCTAACGATCCCATCAGAGGAAGAATAGAGGGCTCCTTCTCCCTGGCGAACAGGGAGGGTCGAACACCCGTACTGTCCGCCGGCGAGAAGGAGGGCGAACATGCTTGTTCGCGGCCGAACTGTCCGCCTTGCGGGCAGTTCGGCCATCACTAGCAAACATGAGAACACTGCACTTTTCTATCAATGACAGATTCATCATCTCTTTTTGAAATCTAGAATATCTAAATGAAAAAATCTTGTCCCTAGAATAGATTTATCCCTGTACATGTCACACGGTTTCATTTCTTAACCTCAACAGTATGCACAGCCATCAATGGTTTCAAAATACATAAGGATTTGTTAAAGTATTTAACTACTTAAAGCCAGAGGCATTGTCTGTCCCATCCTGACACTGATCAGAAACCAGAGGTCTGGATGAGCATTCAGTGTATTGACCCTTCCACCCACACTCTGAGTGGTAAATGGGAAGTGTGAGGGTGGGAAAATATCCTAGTACACCCACTCAGTACCATGGACAGCTGCGAGATTGGCACAGGCAGACAATGATTAAGTAATACAAAAATCAATGTGCTTTTAATACAAACAGCCAGGAGCACTGAGAAAAAAAGCAGTTTGACTTTTATATCTCACACCCCCTATTAGTAATGAGTTTTACATAAGCACATTTTCTAAAACCCACTGTAAGTGCTCCAGGCTGTTTTAGCTCAATTTGTGATAATAAAATGATTGCACCCTCATAATTCATTTATATGTTATCTTTCTATTAACTAGGAAGAAACAGGTGAATAGTGTCTACCATTATATATCATATACAGTACAACTACAGTACAGATCCATTGAGATTTCTATCTGCTGATAGAGGTGGTCAACGAGAATTTGATACTAGCATGCAAATTGCATGCAGAACATAGATGAGCCATTCAGACACAGCTGCTGAAACATTTGATTGGCACAATATCAGTCAGCATGTAATTTGCAATTTCATGTAGCATCTTCAAAGGATTTGGAGAATATCTTCTTCATTCAACACTTTGAGGTAGAGAAGGCTCCAACTGCATTCCTGTTGATAGCACCTATATCAATAATGTGTCCTGAAGAGGGGTGCATGAAAAACCAAAACACCACAGGGGACATGGGCTTCGCAAATTCTCAAAAGTGTTTAATACTGTAATGAGTCAAGTTTCCACACTCAGGAACCTCCCGTTTGCTGCTCCTTAACCACAAGCTGTGGAGTGGAGGTTTCCGTCTAATTTGTCTCTTGCTGAACCAGTAAATATTTGCAGGATATGTCTGCAGATTCCTCCCAACTACCATATTCAGCAAAAAGTTAGTCCATAACTTGTAATCCCCCTTATTCTGTGTCTAAATTTTGTCATCTAGCTTTTGGAGTGTTATCTGCTTATATATATTTGGAAGAAATATTTTCCTTTACAGGAAACAAGATGGGGAGTTATTATTATGGTGGAATTTTTTGAGTTTGCTCATGTAATAGTATTTTCTTATTTAAAAAAGTAAAAAGAAGTTGCATCACGTTTTAGCAAGGAGCAGAAAAAATCTCCCGCCTGAAACAGATACTTAATTGTTTATAGAAAGTTTAGTAATGACCTTTAAAAAAGAAAAAAAAAGATATATATATATATATATATATATATATATATATATATAATTAAAAACTTTGCCCTTCTGTATTCTGTAGCAGAATTCAGCAGTTCCTTATACTTATTCCTTAGTGCAATTACAGTGAAGATAGACTGTAAAGGAAATTTGCTACAGCACTGTTATTCCAGTTAATTTTTTTTTTACTATGGCCTAGTTTACACAGTTGGCAACCTGCAATTTGCCACTTTTAACCGACCATGAACTGCAACCACAAGGCAGACATGACATGTCTTATCTCACTCACGCTTGCCAATAGACATTGTATTGCAGGAGGTTGGGGATGAGTGACAGCCGCTGCCCACCCAAAATTGATAGTCGCTGCATTGAGCAATAACCATGTGTTACTGATCTCCTACATACCCTTTGAAGCCACTGACTATATACACACTTCAGTGATGATGACAGGTTTGACAACCCTGCACCATGCCTGCATAAGGTAACGGAATGTGTAGCCTTTTGAGCAAACCTACATGACAAGGTGACGATGCAGGACCACAAATGGCATACAAGGACAGGGTGCCACCCTTTAATTGGAAGTGCTTGCACAAGTACCTCCATGTTAGGATATTCAGATTTTTTTAAAAAGCTGCAGATTTAATACATTAAAAACTACTTTAGAAAACAGTTTGATAATTTTGATAATTGGGTTTACATGCTATACCAAATAAGAATTTCTGAATTCTAATACATTCTGAATATAACAGTACTGCTGTTCCATAGTGACATCACACAAAGGCAAGAGTTCATATGAATGAAGCATCCCTGGCCTTTACACAGCAAGGTAAATATGAATTTATATTTCAGTATCCCATACATAATGTACAAATAGTCTGCTTCTAGTACATCTGCAGTACACACTTTCCAGCTATTCATAAACACTGGCCTCTGCTGTCACTGTGCTAGTTGTGGAAATGATGCTTGTGGGTGGATATAGCACAAATGAAGAAACAGGATAAAGAGTGTGGCAGACAAAAGAGCACTGTTTAGGAACATAGCTAACAGGACACATCCAGCACCAGAGGAACTTCCTGACACCCACACCTGTCAATGTAAGTCTGCTCCACTATGCTGCCATCATCACTATCAAAAGCATCCTCATTGTCTCTTGTTCATCACGCTGAAATGAGCACTTCAACTGTCACAACATCTACCGCCCACCAGTAAGATGGCAGATGACAAGTATAGGAAGCTGTGTACTGGTATTGCCTTCATTTCATATAATACCATTGCTTAGTATGAGCAAGCTAAAACCTGGCAAATCAAAAGAACATAAGTTCATTGTTGCTGCACTCTGTCTGCATGAAAGATGACAACATGTACAGTTCATACTAAAAGTATTCACCCCCTCAGTAATTGTCCTGTTTTGTTTTTACAATACAAAACCTGTAATTAAAATGGGTTTTTGGGGGGTTACTTTATTTACATATCCTGCCTACCACTTTGAAGGTGCAGGATATTCATGACATTATGCATGCCACTCTCAATAATCTCCCTCAAAGTCAATGGTCGCCTATTTTATATTTACCCTTGCAACATTCCAGTGTAGTTTTAGTAGTATGCTTAAGATTGTGTTCTTGGGTTCATGTGGCTCTATGGTGTTACAGAGTGAGGGGGCCTTTCGAAACAAAATGTATACATCATGTGACACTGTAATTGTAATTGTGAGGTGAATGGTAAATCAACTAATCTGGGTGCTCCATAATCAGTTTTATAGCAAAAAAGATAAATGTACATGTACTCAAAACTTTTCAGTTTTTCCTTTCTTTTTTGTATGTGAACATGGTATTTGCACCTAATAGTTAAACCCATTACACTGAATCTAAATTAAACCCTGTTTTGTTAGCAGGAATACATGAGAACGATATGACACAATGCCATAGAACTTTCACAAGTTAATGTATGGAGCTAAAAACACTCTCATGAGTACCCTTATTTCATGAGACTACATTGCAGGTGTACTCCATTGTAATTTATAGAGGCAGTCTCTATATAATGCCATGAGTCCTAGTGTGTGTGTATGTTGAACAACAATGTAGCCCTTTCATGGAAGATAAAGACTTCTGGTTAAATGCTCCTCCTTTTAGTTATCTCCTCCATGATTCCAAAATATGTTTGCAGGTGCACTTTAGGTTTAAAAGAGACCCCATATAAGCACAGGTAGGGAGTCAGCTTTGATCCCCTCTAGTAATAACATCCATACTTACCATGCCACTGGTATTTACAGCCACCCTAAAATAAATGTACAGCCCTGGGTTTTTTTTAAGTTTTTGATACAAAAGGAATGTTTAAAATGGAACTTTGCCTAAGATGTACAAGACCTTTGTACTATGTTGAAATCCACTGAAGAAGCCCTTCATACGTGTGTGAGGTTGGTGACTAAAATTATTTGTAAAGTAAAGGAAATTCAAGAAAATGTTGAACTGATTGATTTGAGCATCCTATATATTTAATATATAAATTGGGCCAAGTGGTGACTCTTGACTTGCATTAAGCTATAAACATGATCCTTAGCAAAATGGGCACACATTATTAATAAATAGAATATATCTGCTTCGTGAGAAATCTTTATTTGGTCAACAAAATTCTTCATAATATAAAACAAATTTGTGAACTACAACTTTCCAGGAATGAAACCACATGGGAGGTAAAAATATTTGACAAACCTCTATGGCTCCTTATCCAGACCAGGTATGGTGTTTTACAAGAATGTTCTTTGGAAAAAGCATTTTCGACATTCATGTTTGATCAGTCAGGTTTTCATTGTATTTTGTTTGCATGTGCTGACCCTCTTTCAAAATGGATCAAAAAGTTATGGACTACCCTACCTGATTGTTTTATATACAGTTATCTGACAAAATCATTAAACTTTAAGTTTCCATTTATATTTTCAAAAGTTTTAGCCTTAAAAGTAAAATCAGGGTTTCTATTTATTTGCACAATATGACACATCTACAGTGTAAATGAGCGCCTTGTTTACCCCTTCATGCATGTTCTATTGTAGGAAAAACAATGTCTGGTGTCTATTGAATTGTTGTGCTTTGAGGTTGCTGAGTAAAGCAACTTTAAAAAGGTGGGCAGAGAAGTGACTGCTTCCTGCTGTTTTCTACCACCTCAGGCCCCTTTACATCACTTGAAACCCAATTAGTCTGTAAATGCTACTTTATACAGCCATTGAGTTCATTGAACGTTGTGATCATTGTGTGTGCATGATTTCAATTGCTATCAGTATTAATATTATAGTTGAAATTAATTTCAGGTAATAGAAGAACCATATAGGGCATTCATTGAGTTGATGTAACATTGAAGAATCAGGATGAGAAAAGTAATTTTAATGTGCAATTACTATTTTTATTGTTTGGGGAGGTTTTCTATTTAGCATACTGGGTTACTTAAACATACTTAGCTTCTTTCTAATTTTATCTCAAATAAGAGAATGATTTCTTTTTTGGAGGGGTAGTTTAATTTATGTTTAAGTTATGTTTCACTTAAATATTTTTTTTGCCTTTCTTTTTCAATTTATTGAGTCTTTTTTTTGGCTCAAGAGCAACCCCAAGATAGCTTTGGAGTGTTTTTAACCCAGATGAGCCATTTAAAGCCCAATTACACCCTAGTTTTTTTCATTCTCCAAGTGATAATGGAATATTTGGATTGATTTTGGTTATGGTTTTGTCCTCCACCAACCAGTGCTGAACTTGTCATCAGCTCAGGATTAGGCCTTGGCTCCCAAAAACTCAGAACTGGTGTCTCTATGGCTGGAGGTTAATCTTCTACAAAACAGACAGGAAAATGATCGCTGAGTAACAGCAAACTACAAACACTGGCGCTAACGATGAAAAGTTCAGATGGCGTGTGGGAAGAGGGCTAGACGTCTGCCAGAAACATGCAGCTAACATTCTTTCTAAGCTATCTCTGCTTTTTAAAATACACACATGCTGAATTTAAAAAGAAAAATTTAGATTTTATTTTAGATACAGGGAATACTGTCCTTTTCTGTTGTGTCCAGTTGAAAAAATATCCTTGTCTAAAAACTATATACTGGAAAACAAAGATAGTTGTCACATGAAAAAGTGTCCCAACTGAAAGATTAATCTTCACCTGCTCCTTCTTTTTTTAATCACTTTTTGTTACAATTACAATATTTACCAGGCGAATTATTGAAAGGGATGCAGATATGCCCGACATTGTATGTAACTCTTTCCTTTTTAAATCAACGTATGCACTTTACACATATTGTGAATGACTTGCACTGCAGTAAGCGTGAGGCTACATGAAGAATACAGAGTGAATTACATTTAGGGACTAATCGCTATATGCAGAGCAAATTTTTGAACCAATTTTGTGGGATCAAAAAAAAAATACATGTTCAGCTCATGTGGTACCAATATAATATGTTGGCAACAGTTCAACTATGGGTTTGAAGTAACTGAAGCTGGAATGAAGATGCCATGGAGAGGCCTATGTGATCCTGCAGCCTGGCATGCAACCACTGCCATGGAAAGCTCATACCTAACCACATAACAACTTTGAATCTGTAGTTCTGTTACTACTTCCATACTTTTAGCAGGTTAGTCTCCCTGTTAGCCTTCAGTATAGATAGCAGGTGGCAGTCATACCCATCTCTGGCTACAGACCTAGACATCATCTGGATTCTTCTTCCTCCCTAACCCTCTGCCACTTCTGATGCAAATTTAATGCATGCATGATGGAGTAGTATTATTCCTTCTCCACAATTTCTGCATGCCAGGATGCACACTTCACTAAGCATTCCATGCAGGAAGTCTATAACACCAAAACATTGCTAAAGTGGGAAAAAGGGCTTAAATTAAGCAAAGGGAACATGAAAGGTTTTGTACAAATATTTAACTTTACTTCAATCTTATGTGTTATGGCTAAAGAGCTGGGATTGCTAAAGCAGAACATAATGAGCATGTATTAATTAATTAATGGCACTAGCACTTTATACCCAAATTATTTCTTCAATAATGATTTTACTTAGTAATTAAATTTGAGTGATTATGCTGGAAAGATACCTATACCCTTAATACCCTGTACACAAACCCTTCCTATCCTGAACACAACATTATCATGAAAATCCCACTTTATAGACTGGATATACCATTTTTCCACTGATGGGAATGACAACAATTACCTGAACTGACATCACCAGACTAATATATGACTAAACAGACGGGAAACATGAGTAAATCTGCAGCGATCTCTTTTTCTTCTACAAACTCATATCTCCATCATACATGTGTTAATGCAATCATGCTACCAATGTTTTGTTACTTATATGAATGTATTTTACTGTTAATAGGATTATATTCAAAAAACTCCACTCCTCCCTGAGGAAGCCCCTAACAAAGAGGGGGGGAAACGCATCGGATAGGGATCATCGCCCCAGGAGTGATGTTGTTTTTCAATGACTAAGTATCAATCTGACTGAGACTGTTGATTATGACCTAATATTTTATTGAATGACATTATCATGTTGATTTAATGTATACTCTTTTAATTATGAACCTTAATAAAATTATGCCTCTTTAACTAATATGAATGTCTGAAAAATCTTCTTCTCCTAACCCAGACTTATCTCTGGGAGATGTGGATTCAGCAAACCATACATTTTTGTCTTTTCTCTATTTAAGGCAGGGACGTGGCACAATACCCCAAGGTATGATACCTTCATAGGGTTCTCCACCCCACTCTTTTCTCTAATTAATGCGTCAAAGTCCACATAAAAGTCCTATTATAGCTCAAATTCTATTTCAAACCCTTTTCACCTTAAAATAGTCATTTGTTCCTGCCCATCCTCATGTGTACCAGCAATCGCATAATAGTCTGCATAACTTGGATTTAATAGATTTAATATTTCCAACAAGATGAATAAAAATTTCTCCTAATGGGCACAGCAAGTGTAAAGATCCAGGAATTAAAGTGAAGTGCACTGAGGTCTTCTGAGCCTCAGCAAGGGACAGTATTAAGAATGGTCAGCTAGTTTAATGCTTTGATATTTACCATTAACAGAAATAGCTGGGTGATAATATTTCATTTAATAGTATTCTATAAGAAAAAGATTTTGTGTGTATTCAAATGCATCAGTTTATTAGTATATATGGTTTTTTAATGGCTAAATTGCTAAATATCCTTTATTTTCCCAGGCTTAGTAACAAACTGCAATGTTTGATATTAAAGATCTCTAATCGTTTTACCAATAAAATTTTATCCCTGACTCTACATCAATTAGAAAAGAATGATTTTACCTTTCACTTACTGCAAGATATTGCCAGTAAACACACCCTACATGCATCATCATCTCACATGGCCATAGACGTCTTAGGAATTTTCGTATGATTTCTGAAAGATCAACCAGCACGATCGATCACGAAATCTCCCAAAATCTGATCTTGCATGGGTTAGACATGTCTGTAATTTTTAGTCACTCTATCGCAAATCGAAGGACGTTATTAGAGACTTTAGATCGCTCCTATTGATCTACCCATGCAGGCCTCATCCCACTTCCATAATTTCCATAATCAAATTTTTTTGTGTAGCCGAAATTTACATCACCAATCGATTAGCAATAAGTCATATTCGATTAATGTACTTCTTATGATCTAAGACTCATTTGCTGGTCCTGATCGCATAACAAATAGATCTCAAGGAAATCTAAGCGTCTATGGCCAGCTATAGAGATAAGCAATGATATGTGATGAGTGGATAATAGCCCATGTTTTACAGAAGCAGAGTCATCATGGATGTCAGTCTGTTTTCACACCAGGACTGCCCAGGCTGGAGAAATAGTCCACCTGAGGCAAATTGTACAATATCTCTCCATGTTTCAGTCTTTTTTTTCAATGACTTTTGGATTAGGATGAAATTCCCGTTCAGATATATTACTAAAATGACACATGTGTTTGCCAAATAAGAAAGCAGTCCTCTATTACACATGCCAAACAGAGACAGCGCATCTGTGAAAAACAAGCCTCTAAAGCAAAAAAGACAGAATAATGATCATGTGTGGGTTGAACTTTCTATACAACAGAGACTGAGAAGACCTTTCTGTGAAGAGCCACCTACTAACAATTGAAGAGGTTTTTTTGGTGTTCCTACTCAACTCCCACAGATCTTTGTATGAGCCTCTGAGTGGAGAAGAAAGTCTGTCAGCAAGATTCATTTGTTATTTGAAAATTTCAGGTATTTAGATTTCATGTCTGAATTATCCCACTGGGCATTCCAAAATAAAGCTTCACAAAGCTGGACCAACCAGATGTCCTGACATTACTGAGATGTCACCATGCCTAATTGCCATTGTCCAACATGCTGAGAGAGCAGGCAGAATCAAAGTAGAAAGAAAAACTTTGAAATCAACCAAAAGTTGATATTTCAATTCTAAAGCTAGCCATACACAGTCGGATTCCATGGCCGATCGATCACCTATCCGATCGATTCCGGCGATCTCAGCAGAAATCGGAGGTCCGATCGATCGGCCAATTAAGTGTGTCCGATCGCTACATACCACCTTGTCCCACGGATTCCTGGACGATTCCGTGTCCGATTGCTTACTCCACAAATGGCAACTCCCCCTGATGTGTGCAGAATCGGATCAGAAAGACCAACATGTTGGTTCTCTGTCGGATCCGATTCTGGGCCCCCGAACGATCGAACGTGATCGGACGGACAAGGTGGGCTTCACTCGATTCCGGGGCGATCGTTTCGCATGCACGCGTCCGGAATCGATCGTCCCGGAATCCGATGGGAAACGGACCCGTGTATGGGGCCCTTAAGTGAACACCACTATGTTAAAGTACGCATTACCTATTATTTCTAGGGTTCTCTGCTAATATGATTTTGCTGAATAACCCAACTCTTCCTATAGCATGGCTATCAGGAAGCCTACTGCAATCTACATAATGTAAAAGGGGCACAAAGTACGAACTTAAATTATTAAGGCAAGCACAGATAAAAAGTAATTTCATTACTTATGCAACCAAACATAATATGACTTGCTTGACCTGGTTTGAGTGTTTTGGCTTTATCTGATCTCTGTGCAGAAAAAGTAATGCAACATGCACACGGATGTTTGGAAACTGCGTTTGGAAACTGCATTTCTAGAGCCTGGATGCATGAGAAGAGGGAAGCGGCCGAGAGTGGGAAGTAGGGTGTGCAAGAGTGCTTCCGCGGCTGCTGTCGACTGTTAGCAGCCCGGTAGGCGCACATTTCATCACCTAATCGTCTTTGAGGCAAATAAACAGTTCATACAGATTTGAAATGTGCAAGTCACGGATTATTGCACTTAGTTATCTATTATGTAATCAACATAATATATGAATGGTAAAATTTGTGGACTATTGTAAAATTTTCCATGCTAGAAAATACTTAATGACATACCCAAGATGAGCAAAAATATTCATATAAAATTATGTATTGACTGCACAAAGTATACCTTGGGTGAACTCTGATATTGTTTTGAGAAAATTCAAAACCATATCTTGTTTTGTGTCAGACTACAGAATATTTTTCAGAACCAAAAACACAATTGCTGGATCAGTTTAAAATAAATGAAACTTGGTGTAAAATGTGTAGTTCACGCCAGAGGACATAGAAATGTGTGAAGTCCAGCCAGCCAACATTCTATTTCTTTGATCAGGCTTTTGAAGGACATTCCACCTAAATTCTGTAAGCCATGAAGTTCACTGGTTTTTAAAAGAGCAAATCCTGCCTCACTTTATTTTTTTACTCAGTGCTGCCTTACCTTAAACTGGTAAGTCTTTTTTCTGCAATGCGATTCACTGGTAGGCCATGACACACCTACTTGTACAGGAACATCATAGCTCATTACTTTAAATGGGCAGTGTTGCTACCCAGTGTGTTGCCCTCGTGCCAAACGCAGGCAAAAAACATAGTGGAGCCTAGGCCTAATTAGGGAAGCAGGCCAGGTAAAGCTCAAGTGACCACATGATTTCAGCCAAAACAAGTTAAAATATCCCTCAAAAAGGAGGAAATTACACTTTATATTGGAAAATCTCTCTTCTATTACTGTCATTTTTCCATTGTAACTTTTTTATCCTGATTTCATCAAAAATAGAAATACTAATAATTAGCCCCAGGCTCCACTACGCGCAAGCCTCCGTCAGGTTACTGTGGACACAGATGGGCTGACGGAGGCAGGGACAGGCGAATCCAGGCTCTTACGGGCTGTAGAGACAGCCCTGTCATAGCCCCATTCCCATCAATGGGCGACTTGTGCAGTCTGTTTAAATCCCTGCGTTCAACGCAGGGGCTTTAATGGATAGTGGAGCCTAGGGCTTTGACTCCAATGCAACCAACACAAATCAAACAAAGGCTTGAAACCTATTGGGGAAACGGTTTTAGCTGGAGCTCTACTTGAATTAAAAATCTTGTCTCCAATGGCAGATGCAAATTGGGCAACATAGAAGTACATTCTTTGCCGTTAAACACAATCCTGTCCAGCCCTGGTAATTGGCAAGCACTTGTCCAGAATGTCTATAAAGCAATCTCCTTTTAGCAGTTAAGCAAAGATAGAAGATAATGATTTTTAGCATATTTCAGATTTTTTAAATTAGGCAGAAATAAGGGTAATACATCTGTTTATCTGTCTGAACTGACAAATCAAATATTCTTCCCCTTTCTTTAATATTAATGTATATATTGTCTCAATGAATTTGTTTGGGAGATGACATTTCTCAGCACAGCCTCCTCCCCTCTTGTACCTCATCATCCAGCTCCTTTGCCAAACTATTCACCTCACTCCAAATATACCATTGTGGGTCATTTAATTGACAGCTGGAGGGGTTGCAATTGTAAAAAAAATTTTAAAAAGTCTAGAATACATTAAATACACATATAATTTTATGGGAAGACTGGAAGACTGTTGCTGAAATGAATGGCGTGTAGACAGGTTCTCTTTAAGTCGAAAAAAATATCAATTGTGATGTAGTGAAAAAAAATCTAGATGCTGCATTAAGATAAAGTGGCATGTCATGTTAATGGGACACAAAAGCCAGCATTAAAGGATTCACAAGTCTGTCTAATGGGTTACTTTTTAATATCTCTATATTACCAAAAAGAATATGATTACATTTTAATATTATTGACAAGTAACACGTGCCGTGCAGTTTATATTTCTTGTTTGATTTTATTACTGGCCTAATAATGGTGCCTCTTAGATCAGATTTCCTCTGAATGGAATTGATTGGAAATAATATCCACCCCAAAGCATATTTAATGCCATTAGGGCTGGGCGAGAGTAAATTAAGCGGTATTTAGCCACCAAAGTCTTTAATTTCATTGCGTATGAGTAGGTGTTAGACATTATGAGGTTCAATTAAAAAAGTCGCTAATGTTTTTACATCAGAGTGGGAGTAAATTAAACAAAATCACTCCTGTGCTGCTAATATCATTTTAATTGAATGTCATTCTGTTCCTAAATGCTGTACAATGTAAGGATGAAAATAATGAGTCCTGTTCTGAAAGACTCTTATCTATGGGTGAGAAGCAATATTATAACTTCTAACATTTATCAGAAATTCCCGGTGTGACAGACACTTTAACAAATCCTTCTCCTCTATAAGTATTTATAGATATGTGGACATAGTGTCTATAGTAGGTTTTGCCATCAGGACATTTGTGCATGTATATTTCTGCACAGATAGCACATGTTTACATGGAGGCCAAGCCTATGGTTTGTGAAAAAGCCAAGTGTTTAGGTTACTGAAAGCTTAGCTTGAGGGTTAGGGAAGCTGACTATAAGAACTAGTGCTAGAGTTACATGGAGGCCTAGCCCGGAAGTTGCATGGAAGCCTAACAAGGATGCCTAGCATCAGAGCCGGCGCTGCCTGCTCGATTAGGGCCACCTACCTATGCAGCCATCCATTCAAGACCTAGGCGTGCCCCTCTTGTGCAGACCCTGCCTAGCATGAAGGTTGCAGGAAGGCTAAGCCCTGGGTTTGTGAAAAAACAAGTCTTGATGTTACTGGGAAGCTCAGGTTGTGGGTTTAGGAGACTGAGCATGAGGGTGACATGGAGAACTAGTGATAGGGTTACATCGAGGACTAGCCTGGAAGATGCAAGTAGGCCTAGCATAACAATTTCATTCAGTGCTAGCATTAAGGTTGCAGGAAGGTGATGCCCAGGGTTTGTTGCAATTTTGGAATTTTCATTGTCTCCAACAATTTTTAGGACAATGGTTCATGTAAAAGACAAATTTGCAATAATAACAGGACCTGTAATATACTTACCTGGCCCGTGATCCTGCATTGGTGACCCCAAGGAATAAAGACAGTGTCAGAGGAGCATGCGCAGCAGGCATCATGGCCAGAGCATGTCCCTGTTCTGCCCAAAAAATGTTTCGGTCAAACGGAGGAGTCTATAAGGATGTGTTTACCACAGCACAATCCAGTTGTACATGTTTAGTATGAATTCGCTGCAGCCCAATCACCTGCAGGAGATTCACCAAATAATTGTTCACCAATCCTAAAGCATCAGGTGGCACAATGTGATTGGGCAATCTGCCCATTTAATGAGACGACTCTTGCACACCATTACCCATTAAAGTATCTTTATAGCTTTGTGCTCGGGTGTGTTACTGTGTTTGCTTACCTATCTGTCTATCTTCAAATGTCTTATTGCCAAACAGTGGCATGGCCTGATTTTGTACATTGCTTTAACTCTCCTTGCCCTAATTTCGAATTGTCCCTGATCACATCTCCTGTATTATCCAACCATACTGTTGTACTGTAACATCTGATTTATCCACTTTCTTTCCACTGCTCAACAGTTTGGTTTTGATGTGCTGTTGCTTATGTGCCTAATGAAGGCCCTTTGGTGGCAGCCAGAGGAAAATATGGGCTCTCTAGCTATGCAGTTTCATAAGCATTATTCTGTAATGCACTACATGTGCATCTACATTAAAAAATGTATGCTACAGTATCTCCTCTATTGAATTAGATAAGACGGACAAACATTTGCTCTAGCAACACAACAAAAAGCTTTGGGCACACCTGTTCCCAGATCACCAGTTATACTGCCATGGACCACCTTTAGTAGGTACCAACCACTGATACATCAAGCCACCCCAATTTGGCATTGTCACTGTTGTTTAAATTCTTGCACCTGCCTTTTAATCCTGCTTTAACCTCCCTAGCGCACTGCTGAGGTCCAGATTTTTGTACCAAAAGTGCACCATAGACTTCAATGGTAAATTTTTCTTTATGTTGTAGGCATGTAACTTCCCAAAATATGTCCGTACAAGGGTCTAATAGACATCCTGAATATAATGTTTGAAACAAACAATTATGTAAAATAAAAAACATTTTTTTAAATAAATTTAATGAGAAAACAAGTTTTGCTGCTATGTACTAAATCTCGCCCAAATAAAGTCCCTGGTGCCCCAGATGTGCCCATTTGCAGTTAACCCTCTCTAACCTGGTGTGATGCATGTGATAAAATCGCACCAGGTTAGAGAGGGTTACTGCATATGGGCACATCTGGGGCACCAGTGACTTTTTATTTGGGCGAGATTTAGTACATAGATGCACTTTGAAATCAGTTTTCTACATAGAAAACTGATTTCATGTACTGTACTTTTCAAATCTCCCGCCGCCTCCCCGATGTGACGTAGTACTAGCAGCGCTGGACGAGATGCTGGCGTCCTGACCGCTAGGGCGGTTAAACACAACACTTTAAAAATATAAATGTTTACTTAATGCCTTATATATGCCATCTCTTGCCTAGTACCACTTCACAAGATAATGAATGTTATTTACTTCAACTGTTGGTGGTTTTCTTGTTTTGGCAGATCAATGTATATGAACTACATAAAATATTTATTTATAAGAAGATGTAATAAGGATGTGCAAAACACCAGCCTTTAGCAATTAAAGTTCAGATTGTTAGTCATGCCAGGTAAAAGATAATTCCGAATCATTTGCTACAGGCAACAACACTTCACATACTCTTCACCCATGTGCAAAAAGCATCTTATATAAAATTGTGAGTGTGTATTGTGATGCTTTAGCTATGAAGGATAAAGAATAAACAAGTAAAAAATAAATATGTCTATTTTAGCATGCCACTCATACTTTTAGTCTTTGTTATTTGTTCCTTCCCTGGAAGAAATTGTTTTCACTTATCAAAATTACTGTGATTGTACACCTACATTGAGAGACCTAACAGTCAGGATACGGACACTTTTATTAATGTGGTAATAGATACAAAGACAGTAATTTAGTTTGACTTAAGCACAATAATCAGATCCATTAATCTAAGCTGACACAATTCCATTTGCTAATGATCTCTTATTGTAAATTTATTGGATTTTTGTCTCGTCTAGTAATAAATCTATTATCTCCATCTCGATTTACTGCTGTTTACAAATATGGATAATTTCTATCAATTTATAGCATTCACAGCAAGAGATGACATTTTGATAGCTTAACAAATACCCGTTCATAAACACTTGTAATGTCAGTTATAAATGACACAGAGTAAGTGTTATATATGGGTAAGAAGTAAGAAGTGGATGTGCTATTTAAAAGTACGGCTAGTACAGGAGCGGCTTTCTGGTATTTTGGGTAATGTTACCATAAAATAAAACTGTGGTAGGATGGTTTAAAGATGGAGTAGCTTATGGAAAAAAAAGATATCACTGGAAGTATGCAAATTTCAATAATAGCTGCGATGTTCATTTAATCTGCCTTGCTTTATAGACAACCATAGACATTGGAGAGTTAGGTAAAATGTTAGACAGGAGCCCCAGGACCTTCCTTAAATCTACAAAAATGGTAAATGTCTAAAGGATAAACATAAGATTAAACACTAAATGAATAGGCAGAGAAAAAAAGCCTGGAACCATGACTGGAGCTTTGCGTTTTGAATCATTGCCATGTTGGAATGTCCAAGTACGTCCCATGCGCAGCTTCTGGGCTAATGAGTGCAAATTTTCCTCCTGTATTTTTTGATAACTTACTTCATTAATGTTGCCATCAATTCCGACCAAATCTCTTGTGCCTTTGTAGCACAAACATCCCCAAAACATCAGCAATCCACCACCATGTTTCACAGTAGGATTGGTGTACCTTTTATCATAGACCTCCACTCAAAATATAGCATTTATGGTTGTGGCCAAACATTTTAATTTTATCTCATCTCATCATTCCAAATGACTTTGTGCTAGGTTTGAGGCTTGTTTGCCTGTTTGCCATATTTTAGGCGGAATACTTCATGACATTTGTGTAACAATGGCTTTCTTTATGCAGCCCATCTTTACTCAAATGCCTCCTTATTGTGCATTTTGAAACAGCAACACCACATTTATCATTTGTGTAGTTTGTTTTATGATTATGATTTAAAAAGAGTAAACATTTGCCTATAAATGTTTGCGGTGCAGAAAAGAAGATATGTGCCATATACCACATAATGTCATACCCTGCAGTAGAACAGCCTTCATTTGAAGTTCAGGGAGGGAAAAACATGCCTGTACCTTTTTCATCTGGTTTGCTGCACCACAACTTAAAATATATGTCTGAACAATGAGCTGCGTTGAGGTCCAACTCAACTCCAATAACATGGTGTATTAAGGGTGCCATCAGAATCTAAGGGGCCGCAGTGCACAGGCTGGTTTTAGGGCGATTAAACAGAATAAATGCGAAAAAGGCTTTAAGGTTAAAAAAAGGTTTAAAGGGTCTTTACTTAACTATGAGGTCAAGATCAAGAACACGGGGACATGACCTAATTTAGCAAGTTTGAACCAAACCATAGAAATTATTATTTAAGTGAAAGAGTTGTGTGTGCTTGGAACAAAGTTCCAGAGGGAGTGAGTCAGTCAACAGTGAACACTTTTAAATATGTTTGGGAGGCTCAATGGACCACCTGGTCTTTTTCTGTCATTGCTTTTATGTTTCTTATGATTCATTCCAATACACAACAAAAAAAACAACAATTTGTTGCAGTGAGAGAAACTAAATTTTCTGATAACCTCAACCTAAGTTAAAAAAAAGCCAAAAAAATGGGGGTTTCGCAAGGTTGGAGTTATTCACAGTACCAAAATTGGACTCATCAATCTTCTTATGTAGAGTTTAAAAACATTTATTTATTTAGGACAAGTTCCGTATATAAATAGGTGAGTGTCTGCAGATTGGCACAATAATTGTTCATACAAAGAGGAAAAGAAAATAATATGATTCCCACAAAATGGGAGGGAAAGGGGAACGCCGCACCTGGTGTTCCCCATTCGCTCCCTTACAGCCTTGGGATTCAGACAGTCTTTTCCAAAAAAAAAACGCTTTCCACAATGTGTATCGTTTTTACAATTTACTGATTAATTGACCTTCTTAATAATTAAAATGCCTACCTTTTGTAGAATCAAGTTACCCCTCCTCTTTCCCAAATACCTGTGGTTAGTGTCCACTGCATCCCCTCCTTTCTCTCCTCGTCCTCCCAGGATTGTGCCCTTTTGATCCAAAGTCTGATACCAACTACTCATCCCTTGCAGGGATTAGTAAGTATGTTTAACTGTGGGGTTAAATTATAATATATAAATAATTTTGTCACATATAACATCAACCATTTCAATATATAAATTGCTAAAATCGCTACTATTATTTATATTAAACCAATAAATGTAAGACTAATATAGCAAGTGTTGCAAACAATCCATAGGTTGTTTGTACACAGAACAAAACCTTGGGTAGATCTGACATTACTCAAAACGTTGCCTGGACCGAGCCCTGATTATGCCTGTGCACTCTTATCAACAGCATTAAATGACAGGAAGACCACTTAATAAATGGAAAGAGAACGTTAATCCCATCGATATTCTGTGAACGGGCAAGTTTATAAATAGTGTTCACGCATGCTTATTCTGCTCAATGAGGTGCACCCGACCATCACACCAGGGAGACGTATTGATTATTTAAGATTTGTACTCTGCATGGCTGTCTCCAAGCCAGAAAAACATTCTGGCTTTTACTTGGCATAGCACGAGACGATGCAAATGTAAAATAATACATTTGGAAAACAAAGTGAGTTGTTGCTCATACACAATGAACTTTCGATAAACTCAGCCAATCAATGATGAAAAAAACACAAAAAAGAAACGTAAAACATTACTATGTCTCTGACAGAGCTCACTAACCTCTCCCCAGACTGTAGCAGAGCCAGATCCCATTCATTAGGAATGAGAATGTAGTGAAACTTCCGCTAGTTTATTTGTGAGTTATTTGCAAAGCTGCTGAAAAAAGGTACCAAAATAACAGAATATGTAAAGAAAGTTGTGGTTGTTGAAAAAACAAAATACCAAAACTTTTGACTCGATTTTGAACCTTATTTATGTTTGTGTGTAATTTGCAATTAACTCACAGCTAGTCAGCTAGTTGAAATAGATCAAATCCACCATTGTAGGATGAGCTTGTTATGGTCAGTGGGCCTGGGTATGAACCTTTGCACAACAATATAATTTCAGGCTAAATGAATGATGTTGTAAGTCAAAACCTTGTAGCACTGACTAGGATCACCTGGGAGTCACCAAGAATTTTTTATTGCAGGCGCATGCTTCACCCTTGACCAATCTGGGATTTTACACTCAGCTAGCGGGGCGCCTGCTGCTAGCGCCTGCATGTCATTGCTCAAACATATTTTTGCATACACACAGCTGGATTGAATAGTCCACACAGGCTGGTTTGGAGATAACTTTTACTATAGGTTGTATATACAGTTCCAATCACCATCTCCTGTCAGGACAGGGATGGGATACAGGCTTAGGGACTATGTTGCAAACAGTTTGCATACCAGCTGCTGGAAGGTAAATTGCTCTACCCAGTGGAACAGGAGCGTACAGATGGTCTATAAGCGCAGCCCAGCAATGCTAAACGGGGAGATCCTCCTTCTCCCCCCTCCGTTCCAAAGCAGAACACTCACATTGCGATGACTGACGAGTCCTGTAGTTCTCCAGGTCTATACCAGACCTGCACCCAGAGAATGAAAGATGACTTGAAGGGATGGATGACAATTTACTTTAACATTTCCTTCATACAAAGCAAAGCAGGAAAGTGCAGCACAAAACCCCAATTCTCTCTCATGTAACATATTTATATTTCCCCAGCGGCTGGAACAGACATGTTACTGGGCAGAACTGATATGTAAACATACTCTAGAGCAGGGCTACTCAAATCTAAATTTCAAAGGTCCACTTACCAAATTTCCATTCAGTCTGAGGTCCGGAGTTTAGAGTTTTACCGCGCACTGCCGGCGGATCGGCAGTTTTCACAGCGCTGACATGGTCTGCTAGACAGAAGCCTGACGTAGTTGAGTTCATATATATATAAATATTCTCCCTATCGTCTATACAGGACACAGTCTCAAACATATGTATTTAATTTCTAGACAAGGGGCACCTCACAAGTATATATTGAGGGGTCAGTGGAGGGTGAAAGGGGTAAGAGGACCTGAGAAGCCCTGGGATGGCCGTTTTATTAACTTTCCTGTGCAGGGCCGCCATCAGAAATTTCGGGGCCCCATACTAGGTAATTTTTCGGGGTCCCCTACCACTAGCACTCCCTTTCCCCTCAGCCTGAGGCCTCCAGAGAATGCCTATCTAGGGGTGCACATAACATTTTAGTGCGCTCCTCAGATGAGTACAAGGAGATGGTGTTTGGTATGCACACAATATGTACGGTGGTCTCCCTCACTGTCCTTTGCGTCAGCCTCCTGCATGGTAGATTTTGCTGCAGATGGACCTCCCTGTTCCTGATTGAGCCTCCGATTAGCTGTCTCCATCCACAGGTCACCAGCTGGCTTTGGGTCAAATGTAACCCCCAGGAATGTTTTAACCCCTAGATCTCATAAGTCAGTAGATAGGCTTTACTCTTAGGCCTGTTTAACTCCACATCCGCTATTGGATCTGCGGGCTTCCGTCAAGCCTCCACCAGCCCCGGGACCAGGTCTCTGACGGGCTGTGAAGCACATAGACTTTACCTGCTCGGCAGATGCTGTGTTCAGACATCTGCCGA
>CM070037.1:44003001-44022437 GCA_036250615.1 Ptychadena robeensis | reverse complement strand
TTTTACAAATCTATCATCTTGCGCGAATATATATGGGCTAGATCCTTGGCCACTTTGAGCACTGTGCACGCTCACGGCCATCTATCTGGCTCATATCTGTTGCGGGCATCCCTGTTTTTGAGCGGGTGTTGTGCCTCCATTTCCTTCGATGTTGGGCAGCAGCGAGATGGTGTCATCGTGCTGCTGCTGGGAATCTCGAACGGCTCATATATCGAGCTGCGTGTTCACTGCTTTACTGTACTCAGAGTGCAGTGTTTAGAAATACAGGTAATCTGTTCAACATATGGCGCCACTTACCACCTGTGGTTTGCACTGATTCATGTCAATTAAATAAGCCTCAGGTAGTTACATAGTAAACAAGCCTCTAGGACTCTGCGAGTGGCAGCAATTAATAATGCTGCCCATTTCAGCAATTCTCAGGTAATGAAGGAGTTAAGAATAATGAGTACTTGAGTATAATAAAAATCAGTCTGCTAGACTTCCCATTGTAATGGAAAATCTTTATGGCTGGTCAATGACTGCTTCACTTCAACAAACTCTTCACACCTTTCTGGTCCATTGTTACTTTATACATGTTAAAACAGGTTGTTTTATAGTATTTTGGATAAGTTAACAATATGGAAAACAATATTAATAAAATAGCTGGTCAATTCATAAATAATCTTAGAAGGTAAGAAGGGACAGACATACATTCCAGAAAATCCGGATTTACACCAATCCTTTTTACATTCATCGACATCCATTTTAATGTGAACATGGCACAGACCCACTGAATATAATATATATCATTGCAAATTTGCTAAAATTAATTGTGTAAGGTACAGTCAGATCCATAAATATTGGGACATCGACACAATTCTAAAATTCTTGGCTTATACACCACCACGATGGATTTGGAATGGAACAAACCCAACATGCTTTAACTGCAGACTGTCAGCTTTAATTTGAGGGTATTTACTTGCAAATCAGGTGAATGGTGTAGGAATTACAACAGTTTGCATATGTGCCTTCCACTTGTTAACCTCCCTAGCGCACTGCTGAGGTCCAGATTTCTGTACCAAAAGTGCACCATAGATTTCAATGGTAAATGTTTCTTTATGTTGTAGGCCTGTAACTTCCCAAAATATGTCCGTACAAGGGTCTAATAGACATCCTGAATATAATAATGTTTGAAACAAACAATTATGTAAAATAAAATAAAAATATTTTTATAAAATTCATGAGAAAACATAAAAATCAGGGCACAAAGCTATGCTGCTATGTACTAAACATCACTACAATAAAGTCACTTGTGCCCCAAATGTGCCCATTTGCAGTTAACCCTCTCTAACCTGGTGTGATGAAATCACACCAGGTTAGAGAGGGTTAACTGCAAATGGGCACATCTGGGGCACAAGTGACTTTATTGTAGTGATGTTTAGTACATAGGTGCAGTTTGAAAGCTGCTTTCATGATATTTACTGTTCAAATCTCCCGCCGCCTCCCCGAGTGACGTCATCACGTCACTCGGAGGGGGGGGGGGGGGGGGGGGAGGAAGACACGAGCATCCGAAGAGGCATCGGGGACACGGGGACACCGGCACAGCGTGAGTATGCTCTCCCGGAGCCCCGATTTGTGCTGGACGGCATCATCTTGTCCAGTGCTATACTAGCAGCTGCAGCGCTGGACGAGATGATGCCGTCCTGACCGCTAGGGCGGTTAAGGGACCAAAAGTGCTGGGACAATTCGCTTCTCATTTGTTCAATGGCCAGGTGTGTGATATTCCCTCATTATCCCAATTAAAATGTCATCAGTGAAGCATGGTGGTGGTAATGTCATGGCGTGGGCATGTATGGCTGCCAATGGAACTGGTTCTCTTATTGATGATGTGACTACTGACAAAAGCAGCAGGATGAATTCTAAAGTGTTTGGAACAATATAATCTGATTCTTATATACAGCCATATGCTTCAGAACTCATTGGACAGCGCTTCAAAGTACAGATGGACAATGGCCCAAAGCATACTGCAAAAGCAACCAACGTGTTTTTAAGGGTAAGAAGTCAATCACCTAACCTGAATCCAATTGAGCATTTTTTTTAGCTGAGACAAAACTGAAGGGAAAATGCCCCAAGAACAAGCAGGAACTGAAGACAGTTACAGTTGAGGCCTGGCAGAGCATCACCAGGGATTTCAGCATCTTGTGATGTCTACGTGTTCCAGACTTCAGGCTGGAGAAAAATACTTATCTTTCTCTTCAGAATATCCCATAGGTGTTAACTTGGATTCAGATCAGGAGACATTGTTGGGCACTGAATCACTTTCACCCTTTTCTTCAGAAATGCAAGTTTAATGTTTTTTGATCATTGTCATTTTTGAAAATTGCACAATGACTAAGGACCCAGAGATATGAAATGCATCTGCCCAACACCAGCAGCACTTATAGAACCCCACAAGAGGACACTGCCACCACCACGTTTCATTGTAGGCACCATGCATGCTTCTGTACGCCTCACCTTTGCAACTTTATACAATTTGGAAGCCATCAGTTCCAAAAACATTTATCCTGACCTAATATGCAGGGTCCCAGTCCTTTTTAGCATGGGACCTGGCATATTCTCAATATTCTGTCCACATACTGGAGGGCTATTTGTGATTGGGTTTGGTGAAAGGTTTCATGGTGCAGTTCTCAAAAATATTCAGCTTTTTCGTTTTTTTTGTCCACTGGATCATCCTGTGAAAAGCATCTTCTGTGCTAGTGCTACATCTTGCATCTTTGGCAGTGCCATTTTTGCCAATGCAACTTCATATCTTATAGTTTTACGAGTCCATTTTTACAGCAGGTACCTTCAAAAATGTTCACAACTTTAGATTAAATCTATTAAAGCCACCACATCTAAAGATTGATACGCTAAATGTTACATTCTGTGTTTAGTAATTCCTTAGGATTTGAACAAAATACTGTGCAATTATTGTCCTTGATATTGAAGATAGGCCAGTAAGGTTTACAGTGATAACAGTGCCATACTTTGATATTATATCAAATGTACATCATTGCAGACCAACGCGTTGCTTGGTTCAAAATATGAAAATACAGGTAACGATTTTTTTTTTCTTTTTGGGCAATAACGTCATTGAGGGTTCAGCGTGTTCTCAAAATGTGTTTGTTTAGAGCTTTATTATGAAGAGCCAATAAAACTCTAAGCCACCAAAGTTCATCAAACATACGTCATCGCAGCAGTACAATCAGAATGCTAGCGTTCCTCATCTGCTGCTCTACAAGTTGCAGGAAATGTTTCTTTTCATCGCACCATAAAGTGCACTGACCTTTTATTATATTTGTATATGAACTCAATACCCTTATTTGTGTTCCCCTAACAACTGTGTCTGTATACAAAAAAGCTAGCAAGTTGGTATTAATGTTATAGAAGGTTTGGTAATTGGCATTTGTAATTTGGTTTCATAAGTCATAATTGTATGATACTTAAACCATATTTTCCTCTCTCTAATCAGTGCTATTAAACACTTTCCTGCTTTTTCTGCTTCGGCATCTAATGATGGTAAATTTATAGGCAAATAATAATATAACCTTCAAAGCTTCTCCCAAATCCTAGAAATTACCAGCCAACTAATATGTATGGTATAATAACACAATTTATCTTTAACAAATCTAAGTTTGAGAGGTTGTATAAACTAGACATTTTTCCAGCAACTTATTCTGTTTTCTGTTCTGAAAATCAACTATTGGTTGTTTCTATGTACCATTATGCAATTTTCTGCTATAATGACATTATTGTAATTGTGAAATAGCACCTCTAGTGGCAGAGCAATGGTATCACACTGTATGCATTGGCAGTGACCAGCTCTGGAGGGATTATGGAACCAAAATCAAGCATGGCAAATCAAGGAGAGAACAAGTTAAAGCTATGCTGAATGCAAGAATGTTTTTGCACATGATTTTTTTTTAACAAAGTATATTTTCACCACTTAAAATTATACTGTTTTATAAGCTGTTTAATCAGATGCAGCATATAACCCATTTATGGGATGCTTGAGAATACACAATAATCTCCCATAGTTTGCACAAGAAGACAGTTGTCTTCTACAAATTATCCATCAAAAAACTATTAAAACTAAATAACTCCCTTGCAAATTGTACACATACTACTCCTACTTTTTATACAGGAACAATGAGGTTCAGGCTTCTACACATTTTCATTGCAGCCTTAGACTATACAAATTTAATAATTTGGGGGTTATAGTTTCAACGTTCAAGCTATTCATACATTTTGTCAATGCAATGGAAATGTGCCCTGTAATGGCTGTGTGGCATTTCTTTGTCTTAGTTTACTGGTGACAGCAATGAACAGTGTTAATGTGTGATTTGAATGTCTACTTGTGTGACAAGGGTATAATGCATGAGCACAAAATGGGTATTTTTCTAATAAAATACTGTAAGACTACCATTGGGTCAAAAGGGATCCAAAGCATGCATCTACAATGGTGGTGTGGTGAGCTTGCATCATAAATAGAGTTGTTTTGGGTATTGGGTGCCATTTACATTGGGTTCCTCTTTACAACCACCCCAAAAATAGCTTATCTTAGTAAGCTGCAACGCATAATAAATAGAGTTGTTTTGGGTGCCATTTACATTGAGTTTCTCTTTACAACCAACCCAACAGGAAAAAAATACTTCTCTTATTTTCATATTATATTTTATATATATATATATATTATTCTCTTCTTGTATTGGACCTCTTTGGAGAATTTCAGACACCCTAGACTAGATGGTATGTAGGCCAAAATGGTGAGTCCAAAATCGAAAGAGAAATAGAAAGCCCGCAAAAAAGAATTAAATGTTTTTCTTAACATTTTTCTTTAAATTGTAAAGCTTTTTGGAAACGCAGCTCGAATAATTTGTATACTGTTTACCAAGCTGTTTAATCAGATGCAGCATATAACCCATTTATGGGATGCTGGGAATACACAATAATCTCCCATAGTTTGCACAAGAAGCCAGTTGTCCAATGTATTCTACAAATTATCCATCAAGCTGCATTAGGCCCATAATTAGAACTAAACTGTATTTTCATGCTGCAATTTCACACATTCCTACAAAAATGTTTATTCCCGGCGGTGACAGACCTGGATGGTGATTTAATTGTATGTAGTTTTTGAAAGCGATGTGATGGATTTATTCCTAAAATGAAGAAAAATTGGCCTAAATGATTATTGATGTGATAATGAAGACATAACAGTGAACTTTTTGTCCATTAGGGTGAAAGGCGCACATCTCTAATAATAGAGTCAACTTAAGCTAATGGCAAAGGTAATCAGGCCCTAATGAAGATCGCGGAGAAGAAACATTTTTAAATACTGAGTCCTGCTCCTTGTAATTTATGGTCAGTTTAATCCCTAATTACTGCGCCTCACATAAATATACAAACATGTTGTGTTGTGTTTAATTAAAATTAAAATTGCTTTAACAAAAAATCAGAAACAATTATATTTAGGTTGGTTTCACACCTACGACATATCAAAAAGAGTCAAATAACAGACACATAGGTAGGCAATGCGCAGTGAAACAATCACCGTCACACAACAGTCACAAGAAGCACAAAAGCTAAATATTTAAGACAATTTGCATGATTTAGCATGCGAATTATAGAAATAGATTGAAAAAAGAAGGGATCAGTGCTAATCTTACAAAAGAACATAGCGAATCTTTATGGCGAATCACATCATGGCACTTAGGAGAGTCAATGAGAATCCAGGTCATAGAAGAGTGGGTACCAACACAGATGCAGGGCGGAATGAACCGACCAGCACCAGGCAGACACAAAATTGTCCTCTGAAAGAACAGAGGCTAGGGGACTTTAACGGTCATACAAAAAAGGTGGTACACAGTAAGTAAGTTAAAAATGAATTTTTTTTATATATGTTGGAATTCACAGTCCATAAATCACATGCAACGCTGGGTGTGACATCGACAAGCCCATGCACTATTCCGGGATCACGTCTAAGACCAACTCAGCCACCCATCTGAGGTTTGCCGCAGAGCCTACGATGTTAATGGCCAGGGAGCACCCCGACGTACGTTTCGTCTCTTCATCAGGGGGTGTATGCAAAGGAGGCAGAGAATGGTTCTAACGGGGCAATCAAAATAGAGTATAAGAAAACAAATGGTACGCATCCACAGTACCAGAACACCAAGTAATATTGTCCGTTACTCACAAAGTAAAGTCGTCATGTGACCAAAAATCAAGGTAACATCGGAGAATGGGGAACCACTGGACCAGACCCCAGAGCCCACTGTTTAAGTGGGAAACCTGCAAGCAGTAATATAGTAATCGGTCAAGGTAAAGAAACCAAAAGATAAATGCATGATGCTAGGACCCTGGGAACCGTGCTGGTGTGGATAAACCAACAGGAATCAGGTGAGTGGGAGCAGTAAAAAGGTGTAGTTTGGTGGGGGTTTACATAGAGGTGCAGAAGGAAGGGGGGGGGGGGTTTAAGGTGTCCAAAAGCATACCTACGTGAGAATCCAGGTCATCCCACCTCTCCCAGATCCTGTGAGCTTAAGATTTTGTTATGTTTTGGATGTATTTAAATGCAATAAATATGCACATGTCATTTACCAAATGTAGCCAGGCCCATCAGGTCAGGGTAACTACATAGCATACATTTCCTTGTGTTCATATTAACATCTATAGGCCCCCTGACACATTTATAGACCTTTATTTCTGATTGTGACCCATTTGGAGGATTGTACCTAATTTCTTGCCCTTAAGTTGAAGGTACTGAAACACAAGTAGTGAGTAGGAAATATAGGCTATAAAAACCACCATGGGGGGACACCCAAGACAGCTGGCAGATCTGTGGGTTAAATGGTTCACACTTTGGACCTACCGAAAGCCAATTGGGTGATATATCTCTGGTCTGGCCCTTCTGTGAGAGTCAATCCTTCCTCAACACTCCATTTCTGCTCTGCAATTCTTGTGTCATGAGAGAAGTTTTTTTTCTTTTTTGTATATCTTTGCATTCTGTGTTATCCTGAAAAAACCTCATTTGAGGGTTAATGGCATTGATTTTAACGGTCTTTCCTCACGTTTGAGAGATCCTCATATACAGAGTCTTCTTGCTGAATACCATTGCCATGACACCTATATATTGGTTTAAGTTTTGGTTTGTTGTAAGCAAATCTTGTATGCCAGGTTTTTTTTGTGGGTTGTTCTGAATGCTAAATGTCATGTATTTTAACCCCCAAATGTATGTGAAAAAAACATAAATGTGGTTAGGAACTTTTTTAAACATTAGAATATTCTTCTATGTACTGTGCAATAAACAAAAAACTAGCTAACTCAATCTCTTAAGAGTCATTTATGCCCAAAAAACTTTTTAAATGGTTTATTGCCAATGCTACTGCATATGCTGATTTGGTAGGGAGGGAAGAGGTTCTATGCAAAAACATTTGCCTACTAGGCATAAAAAATACAGTTTTTCTACAATGTAAATACTTTCCATGGCTGCAAAGGAGACAAATGGGTTTTTAAACAGCTTTGAAAAAACATGGATGTGTCCAAATTATGTTGGAGAGGTGTGTTTTGATAACATTAAGTTACAAAATAACAGGTGTAATGTTTACATAAGTGCCTAAATAAAACTGTAGATTTCCCTTTAAAATTTAATTACCAACTTCCTAACAACATAAAAAAAACATTTACAAAAACAGTGTTTTAAATTTGAAGTAAAGGCTCATTTGACAGTACAAATGGTAATTGTTCACTTCCTCCTGGAAGCATATAATAAGCCAGCTATCGTAATTTCATGGAGGGCTTTCTAGCTAGAAGGGAAGCAGGCCATTGTCGCTCCCCAATTACACACCTCATGTGAGTCATGTGGCACGTGGAGGATAGGAGAGTGACATTGAGTGACTTCAACAGGGTAATTGTACAGCAACAATAAACATCCCGGAGAGCCTTTTCCTACACTGTACAGCCAACCTGTGTAACGGTTTACGCTAGTATTCTGAAAAGGAATAGCTCCCTTCCCTGGTGGAATAATAAGCCAATATGATGTCATACCCACGTGAGTTGTAATTGCTTCAAGAATATGACACAAGTCGACATGGTGCCTATTGCTGTCTTGGCAATGTAAAAGTGACCTGACGTTCCACCTCTTGGCATTGTGGACTATTTCAGCTCACACACATTTAAAACTACTGTTGATGGAATGTCCTGTACACATACATAAAATATACATTTTCCAAGTTCCAAAACTAATTTCAGACATAGAGGTACAGAGAAATGCATATATGGTATATACAAAGACTTTCTGTTCAGACATTATTGTAATCTATACGTTTTATTACTGCAGTTATGTTTGATTGGTTATGATTGATAATGATTTGTTAACATGGGGTAAAAGAAGCCACTCTGGCTCAGTTGACAATTAATTGTGCTTGGTTCACTATCTAATGAGCCACAGAATCAAACATCCAATACTGTATGCTTGTATTATGTTAGAGGCTAACTAGGTAGTGGTTCCAGGATCACAGGCTGAAATCTCTGGAATTGGAACTGGAAAGTGTATTAGCCATGTAATGATAAATGAAAAAAACCAGTAGGCATAGTTCTATAGTTACAGATTGCTTTTATCAATTAATCTGTCATGGGGACATGGCAGCTATGATTGCTGTCCTATAAATGCTTCCAATACTTGTTTTACCCAACTCTACTTGAGTTAAAGTTAAATGCACCTATCAATAAGATAGACTGTAACTCCCTATTCTTTTCCCTCTTGTGATATCAAATGGGGTTAGAAAAAGTCAGTGTGCACTTTGCATATGCCCCCCCCCCACCCCTTAAACCTGTTGGGAGAAAGGATTGGGAGAAACTACCATGTGGATTTTCAGATGCTACATCATACCAGGGCTGCAAGTCAAGATGTCTGGGAACATTGAAGACCAGGCAAAGATGAGGCAATGTGTAAATATGCACACTATGGCACTATATACCTGAGAGTCCCAAGAAGACTTTGGTTCCACAGTAGTGGCTTGTCTACATTTCTCTAAAAGGGTTACTATCTAGTGATGGTTAGAGAGCAATAACAAGAAGAAGATTAAAAGGACCAACAGCTGTCTCTATTCAGAGTTAAGAATACCATATGTAAGTTAAGTATGAACAACACATATCAAATTATGAAGCTACTACATTTTGTGTCTTCTGTGTCTTTCAGTGTTTTACAAACAACAGTTTGGTCATCATTACGCATCTATTGCTTTTTTTTATCTTACACAGGTATAAGAAGCACAGGGGGAAGAAATTTTAATGGGTTAAAATGCTAATATATGCTAATGTAGTAGGATAAAAATAAACAAACAACATTCTAAAACAGAAGTTATAGAAAGAGATCAGAGTGCATTACTAACCGCTAACAAGGCCCACCCACTTTGACACCAAGAGCAGTATGAGTGGGCCTGGCTTGATTAATCACCATGCAAGAGCATGAAGCTTCTACCCAGCACGACACAGAATGTCCCCCTGGTTTATACTGGGAATCCTGTGTACACTGTATGTTCTGGGGAAGCTAAAGAAAGACGGAATCATAAATCATTAAAGTAGGAGTGGGCGTTTTATTTTTCGCATAGAAAAAAAGAGGGTGCAAGGAGGACATGGGTACTTTTTTAGGGTGTATAAAAGGCTGGAGAGGAAGGTTACAGGGTCAGGCTGTCTTTCATTATGAAGCCAAATGGTCTTTCATTTACAAAGCAATGTCTTTACTCCCACATTTATCTTAAGATGTATAGGAAATTTAATTTTTGTTTACATAAAATGAATTTTTACACAATCAGGATTTATCTGACATCAACTCTCCTAAAATGTAAAAAACAAACCCTCAAATAATAAAATGGATAATTTGAGACATAAAATAAATTTTTGCATATATTTTTAGTTTTGTTCCCAGTTTAGTCTTTTAGTTGTTTTTTTTTGCCTTTTTGGGGACTTTTCTGACATTGTTTGCCTTTACGGCTTTATTTGTTTCAGAAAAAGCTTTAATTTGAAGTGGCTTCATTGCTATTGATGTAAATAGATTCAGTGTTTGGATTTGACTCCATTTACATGACAATGTCAATGTCAAGAATCATTATCATAAAGGGTTTGGTAGTCGTTATGCTCAAGGTAGTATCCAGTTGACGGCTTGAGTGGAGAGTTATGTGATGTGCTTCTCTAGGATTGTAAATCCTCCTGACCTAAGCTGAGCAAACCTATTCCTTGGAGTTAACAGATCTAAACACTTTTCGTCAACTACACACTTTCCACACACAGAAGGTTTTATACTAATCATAGGTAAGTCTCTTATTTTATCTGTAAACGGTTTTGGTTTTTTATTTATCTTAACTGTGTGTTTGTAATCTTTCAATCTTCTAACATTTCTAACACTTTTTTTCATTTTAAATGCTATAAATGTTGATTTATAAATCGTTCTAATTCATAAAGTAAAAAATAACAACCGATTGGTTCTTGGCAAGTTTAAATATAAGATTTATTTTTGATTCACAAAATACATTTTAAGTGTGATATTCTATTAAATTTTAGTAATATTTAAATAGCAAGTTTATGTTTTACTCTCCTCTTCTTATCTCATTAAACATGCTATCTCCTGATATTTGTTAAGTATAAATCACACACATAGAATTAACGGGGAAAAAAACCCTCAACGATTAATGAAAATATCTATTGAATCAATCCTGAAATACTCCATGACACGTCATTCAACAAACAACAATTATGCAAGCCGATTAACGTGCCTACTTATTTCTTTTCAGCAGCTCATTAATCCCGGGTTTCTTATTTTGCAAGAAATAAATAAAAGCCTTCTGCAGAAAATTGTCTTTATACCCAGGATACTCGATGCTTTAGATTACTTATTATCGTGTACAATGGGAGAAATAAAGCTTGTTTGAAATAATTAAGGTTAGCTGTTGTTTAATGACCACTTGTTTATAAAGCTTAAAGTTTCAACATAATTTAGAGCTGGAAGAACATTTCGGATAAATGGTCATAAGCTGCTTCATTTGAATAATGTGTGCTTAATGGAAGGTTAAAAAAAACAGCAAATTCTGTTGATTACATTTAAAGAATTGTTGGTGTGTGAGAGAGGGAGGCCTGGGATCATGCATGCTTCCTTCCACAATTTGGAGTGAAGTTTGTGGGTGGAAATCTGACAGGGTTACATTATGTATTGTTACCATAGGTGACATTCCGCCTAAGTGAACAGGGAGACCGCCTGATGCTTTGTGATGGGTTATTGTTGCTGGGAATCTTGGACGGGTGTCATTGTGGAATTTGCACAGCTGTTGAAAAAGTGATGATATTATTAGGCATGAAAAATGAAGCCCAGAGCACAGTCATACTTAGATTTTATTACAGCTGTTCGACAACCATAGATTATAGCCTTATTGGTGGTTGTACTTTTGTTGAACTTTTTTTCTGACTGTACCATATGCTATTCTTTCAACTTTGGTCCTGTTACATTTGCCCAACTGTTAGTTTTCTTTTTCCATCATGCATAAACGTTTTCTTTTTTCCATCATGCATGAAATGGTTTTGCCAAAGCTGGTTATGTTTTATGTTATAGGTCTATATTATTCAGATGCTTAAAAATAGCTTTAGATGGACTCTGAAACAGTTGAAAAGGGTTCAGCTGCCCTGCATCAGAATGAAACCACTCCATTTAAATTATTAATTTTCCCTAATACAACCGCAATTGTAGAGTGTTGTACCGTGTTAGCCCTTGATGAATACAAAGAGTTTGGAGTGTAAGTGATCCCCTTCATTGGCTAACTGAAGTCATTAGAGAAGCAAGCTTTCGGGATGTCTCAGACTGAAGAAGGGGTCTGAGACATCCCTAAAGCTTGCTTCTCTAATGACTTTACAACTTTATCAAGTATGTGTGGGCTATGGAGTCTCAAAGTGAGCCTGTGCCCAGAACCAGATCATCCAATATACAGTACAACACTTTTACAATTTTCAAATAATTAAGAAAATGTGTAAAAAAACACCACCAATCACCCCTGTAGCTAAAATCACTGTTAAGAAATTATAGAGATTTATAATTATAAAAACAGTTTTTATTTCAGCATAGGCTTCTCACTTTGGAGTTAGGATTACATACGCCCAGTTATTGTCTATACCGTATATATTTTGTACTCTATATGTTACAATAATAAATACATCAGCATTATTCTTTCCAATTTAAGACAACTTGTTACACTGTATAAACAATAACAACTACATCTAAATTGGGCATCTTTAACTCTCTGTCACAGTAGGACCTGCAGACAAAGCTTTAAATGTATTCATCCTTAAGCAAATTATCTGTTGGATATTGTTACAGTGTTGTCTTCAGTCTTATACAACATTTTGCTAAATGTTCCCAATGCAATTATTGTTTTTCCTCATAGTGTTATACTCACTGTTTAAATGTAGTCATTAGTCCCAAACACTATCTAATACCTCCTTGATTTGACACTGCTGGCCAAGGCATCATTCACACAGATGGGACTAGGTGGCTTGACAAATCTGGTTTACTCAAGAAAGGACCCAGATGTCTAATTCAATATGTCTAGCTATACAATACATCTACATAGGAGCAGCTTGCTCCAAGGAACAGTTTATTGATTGAGAGACTCAAATATTTCAATATTTATTGGAATATAATAAAATGATGTAATTAAGTAAGAGTCAATTGTATATCCAAAACAACTATAGCTGTATAGGTGTATATTCCATTATAACTTTGGAAAAAGGGCTACAAACAGTTTTCACCGTAGGGGATATAAATAGCCAAATAGGGGTGGGATTTTAACTAGAAGCTGAGCAAATGACATGTAAACATATTACTTTCTAGGATTTGGTCAGCCAAATAATTTTTGTTTTTTTTAAATACATTAATTTGTTAATAACAAACAAGAAGTCCGACTAACCAAATCTCCAGGCGACAGAAGAGAAATTTATGAGCTGGTTGTGTTGGAACATGGTAGTCGACTTGCTTTAAGTTAGGGCATTAATTACTTTATATAAAGTTCCATTGGATTGATTTAAAAAAACAATCATTTAAGTTGATTGTTTGGAAATCAATTCCTTTTTAACTGTTATTAAACATGTTGGTAACTATTTGGCAATCTCAAAAGTATCTGATGGGTTTTCTAGGTATTTTGATGGATTTGTATCCTATGGTACTATGGAGCATGTGCACAGGCCTAAGGAAAGGAATTTTTTAATTGATCACCGATCATCGATCGATGTTAGACTGATAGTCAATATTTTAATCATACAAGTCGATCAAATCTAAGATCGATCATTCAAAAGTCTATCCATGTAAGGCTACCTTTACTAACAACTGACTAAAGCTGGGCATAAACGGGCCAATTCCCATCGACTGCCAATTCCTGTCGACTGCTAAGCCGACCTAGTGGCTGTGATGACGTCATCACGCACGGCCACTTGTGCAGAGAATCGCTCTTTGTTGAGAATCAGCTGTCCCCATCCGAACTAATGGGGTCCGATCTGAATTATCCGTCATGTCAAATCACTGTGCGATCCGACATGACCGCAGATTTTTGGTCAATCTGACCAGTTGGCGCACGCGATTCCCTGGCGACCCGACCGCTGTGTGCGTTCCTGCATCTGATCGGCTGTCGAATCAGGCAGGAATCGGCCAGTCTATGCCCAACTTTATAAACATGCGCCTTTGTGATTGTTTCCATAAAACCTAATGGAGCGTTCTGAATTTTTCTATGGCATTATAGATCAAAGCTGGGAGCTAATCCATTGATTGAATACCATGCAGCCACATTTTGCTACCATGTGACACTGAAGCCAAGGAAACAAAAGGATGTTCTTTATTGCTCGTTACTTGTGTGGGTGTACGCTATCACATTCTCTTGACCACTCCATTCTCTTTTCCCAAGGATGGCTTAATGTTAGCCCCAAACACTGCTATCCTTCAATAGCTTTAGCCTATTTTTACTCAACTAGGCATAGATAAGGAGTCCATAATTAAGCTACCCAAATAAGAAGTTAGCTATCTCGATCAGGGTTTATGGTAAGCAATTTTGATGAACATCGACAGGTAGATCTTAGTCTAAAACTTTGGCTGATCTAGATAGGGACCCTAGAATCAAAGGACTAAAACATATACTCCATAAAGTATGTTGCATAAAAGAAAAAAAAAGATTTTAATTGAAACACCAGGCAAAGAACCACTAAAGTTCAGTACATAAGCCCCCCATAGACGTGTCGATTCTGGGTCATTCTGCAGGTGATCGATAACAGCATGGTGACGTCACCATGCTGCTTTTGGTTGTCTGCCAAATGAATGGGAATTGCAATGTGCACTACAAACACATCAATTCCCGTTCGATACTTTGATCGATTGTACGGGACTACTGCAAAGAATCAATATGTCTATTGGGGGCTATAGACATATACATGTTGTGTAAGGAACTGTGACTTGCAGGAAAGTGTGTGTTCCTAGTCAATCACCTTGTATTTTCATAGGTCATTAGTAAAATATTAAGAATTAAGAATTGCAGCCCTGGAGGACAAGTTGAAAATGCAGAGCTAATTTTTCTATCCCACTGGTTGCTACTTTCAGAGAAACTTTAAATGACTTTGCAGTGTTTCCGATTGTTACTCTTGAAAGGTCTTTTTATGAAAAGCATTTCAATGATTAAACATATTGCTTTTTATTCCACTTGTTATATCCAATTGCTTGAATGGTAGGAGGAATTCATCTCACAGTTAATCAAAACCGATCTAAAAATTAAGGCCCTATGTATACTCAAATACTGCTGGATTTATAATAATAATGCACATAAGTCATTTATTAGATTTTACCAAAGTTCTAAACTCAATCCTGCAACCAGCCATCACCCACCCATTGGTGAACTCTCGTACATCATTCTTTTATATAATTGACAGATCTGATATATCAAATAACCTTATAGGCCAAGAAGGGCAGTATTTGAGCTGACACATTTCCAGATGGGTTTATTGACTTTAAATTATAATAGGCCATGTTCCATTTTGTAAGCCATAGTTAAAAAAATGATACCCAAATAGTCCAATCTGTTATGAGTAGGACCCTAACTGGTTATTTTCTTTTTTTTTTTTCAAACAAGCTTTATTGATATGAAGTGGTGATACAAAATACATCAAATATGGTTATTTTCATGTAAAGGGTGCAGAAACAGAATTCCATAAGCCATCCCAAATTCACCTTTTGCTTGCAATGAGAGAAGTTTCATTATTTCCTGAAAAACTGCATTGGATTAAAAAAAATATATACACAATCTGACTGCTTCTCCCATAAATAAAACCCCCAAAAACAATAATTTGCTGTGTCTGTTTTATCTGGAGTGTGTGCATCCTGCGACAGCATGACAATTAATATCACTTGTAAAACAGAAGGCTCATTAAATCTGCCTCATTATGACTGTTCAGGTCCTGTGATATCATTCAATGGGATTTCCCCATTATCTGTGCCTGACAGGTACGCCTCATCACTCAAGTCAATTGGGCTCTGTCAAATGACTGCTGCACACAGATTATATTTTTGCTGTCATTCTAGAGAGCCGAAGAAACATAGCTGTGGGGGATACACAGGCTAAAATATATCAAGAGGGAACGAGAGACAGCCAACTATCAGAAATAGCCACTTTACTCTTAAAAAATAAAACGGACCACTAGTAAGCAATCTAAAAGGGTTACTCCATCATCCCTTTTAATTACTGTGATTTACTTAGTTAAGCCAAGGCTGGACCTAATTAGCAGAATCTACATTACCGAAAAGGTTTGTATTGTACTGTGTATGTCTGAAATGTCTTACTACAAACCCACGATATTTCCTTTCTTTGGGGAATGAAACAATATCTGTATATAAGGATCAAGGGCTCAATTAACATACAAGTATACCAAACTATAGCTGTGGCATGCAGATCAGAATAGGGATTTGTTACTCTCTATGCAACAAGTATCCACTATGTAAAAATAGTGAAATGGGGTGAGCGGACAGTCTAGTTTGCACATTTATATCATTTAAAATTTAAAAAGGCCATGCTAATCATAGCCATACCCTATTATTCATACTGTAGTAGGAAATGGCTCGTCTACAAGGTTACAGTTGGTACCTTACTATGGCCTAGGAGGGTGATTGTACATGAGCGTGCATTTGTTTCATAGATTATAATAATAAACCTTTATTCCTGTATTGATTGTTGAATAGTTCAATAGTCAATATGGAAAATCCTTACATAATGCAGAAAGGAAATTTAGGAAAATTTGGCTACAATGGGAAGAGTTTACTAAAACAAAACATTTTAGGAAGTAGCTCTTTGATGAGTAGAGGGGGCAGGGGGGATTGAGGAATGAGAAGTTGTGGTTTCTTCTGCTTTTTTTTTTGTGGAGCCGCACTGATGGTGGTGGGGAATTAAGGAGGGTAGACATGAAGGTGGAAAGTAAGATCTTGCTTCATGGATGGGGGGGGGGGGGGGGGGGGATTGATTGAAATGTGAATTCCGCTCTTTGTAAATAGTAGATATCAAGTCATGTTCGGACTTATGTGCGTATTTGAAATATTGAAAAAGAAAATAAAACTTTTTGAATGCTAAAAAAATTGGTAATATCCTACTTTTGCAGAAATGAATGAAATGATCAATTTAATCTAGTGTAGGTTGCAGCTTATCAATCAGCTAGATCCCAGGTGCCCAACCTGCCTCCCTTTGGGTGTTCGTGTGATCATCTTACAGCGGGAAGAGAAGGGTAATGTGGCATCTCAGTGCCATTCCAATCTTTGATTGTGCCATTCACAGGAGGGGTGTTGGAACTTAAAAACTGCAGTGTTACACTGGCAATGCAGATATGGTTCTTGATGTAGATGGGAGCTCTTAGCCATGTATTAAAAGTTTGGTGACACCCCTTTCTAGAAATTATTGATTTTTTCACTAAAGCTGTGGGCCAATGAAAACATGGACCACATTTGGCCCCCAGGATGGACTTTGGACATGCCCTGTCTAGTCCCTCCATGTAATTTTACCTTCTTCCAAACTTTCACCATACCAACTTTATGGGCATTTTGCAAAAAAGCTTGTGCTGGTGGGACTTTGTTTGAGCTATATTAGTCTACATTAATGTCATTATCAGGGGTGCACATAAGTGGTACTCTGGTACTCAAAAGGGACCAAAAATTAGCTATGCGTACCTGCATTATTGTTACAAAGCTCATATGCATACTAACAACTTGGAGGCACTTCGTGTCTGGGAGGCCACAGCTAAATGTTACATGTATACAATTTATATCACTTGAATAACTGCAGGGAAGCATGAATAACTATGAAAGGTTGCAGTTAGGGGTGTGAAATTGGGAATGTAAATGAATAATCCCAAAAATAATGATTGGACTCCTAAAAATATGGGGATAAAAGTCAGAGTAGGCATATGTAAGAGTAAAATCTGACAAGAGAAAAGCAACTGTGTTACAGCTGGAATATGACTACCCTGTTTCCCCTATGATAACCCATCCCCTGATTTTTGCACAAAATGTTACAAAATTTTAAGTATGTAGAAGAAGAAAATTGTCCATTAAAGGAGTTGATGTGATGTTATTCTTTGGGTTGCTTGAATGGATGAAATTCAAAAACATACTATCATTTTCATCTAGGTTTATGTCTTATGACTGGGAAGGCTAACTTTGCATAGCCTAAGCCACTCTAGTTTCAGCTATGTGACTAAGTTTACCAATTTCTGTGGTTTATTTGTATTCCGATTTGAGCCTAAAGGGTAGAAGTTACAGGCTGTAAGCTGTAAACCAACACTGAAAACAGACATGTATATACTTTAATATATCATATAGCAATTGATAAGCAAAACATTAAAAACATATTTACTTGATTTAAGGATTCACTTTACTCTAGCATCCCTGAGGTACAGTACATTCCAAACATTTATAGAAATTGATTCTGATCCCCATTGCTTAATGTTAAAGATTTCTGCCTTTACCTAATTTCATATTTTCCTGTAGTAGAATTATACTCATCTATCCTACATTGGTATGACATCAACAATCACATATTGGTTTACCAACAATATGATGTGAACATACGTACATTGTCTAAATTAGTGGTTCCCAAACTTTTCTTGCAGGCCCCCCTTTACTATTTAGGAACATTATTAAGCCCGCCTCCCCATTCAAACACAGGTTCAGAATGAGGGCCTGTGCCCCCTCTGGAATACCTTCGCGCTCCCCAGGGGAACCACTGGTCTAAATTACCATATATATGACCGTATATATACAAATGCATTAATTTCTAGATAAAGTCCAACTTTAATTTCAAATCCTCAAGCAGTGGCTAACACATTCAGTGAATTATTACCGCGGAGCATGTCAATTTCTCACTTTCGTCACATAACAAAATCTAAAACAAAACTAATTGCTAAACATTGCCACAATTAAACATGTATAAATCCCCTTCTTATTTGGCAATTTGGCCACTCAGTCAAAGTGACAGACAGCAAAGTGAAGTAATTAAGGCCAGGATAATAGAGGCTGTAAAGTAATGACATAACAATTTGTCAGTATTACATCTCAAGTACATTGCAATCTTTATCATCAAGAATCTGGTGAAGGGCTTTTATTTGCAATAAACAAATATGCAATAATGCTTCTTGAGATAGCAATGGGTGCTTATGTAAACAATGGAGGAAAAAATAAATCCAATAAAACCCAAATAAATCCATGTATTTGTATTATTATTTGTACTATGGGCAATATTGGGCAACTTTGAACCACTGTCATCACTGACCACAGTCTTAACTAGCTACCCAGTGATTTTGGATAATAATTTGGACACTTACCCCCTGAAAAAGTTTTTTGTTTACGAAACGCTCGTTGGGGTAGATTCCACAGTTGAATCATCATCCCACTTTTGCTCACCGATACACTGATGGTTGTTACCTATGTATGATTTACTATAATTACTGCTGTGATACTTGATAACCTGTCAATGTGCTATATATGAGACTTGATATGCATTCATTTATGCCGCTAATTTTCTTGATCGTGCCATGAATATCATGTATACAAATGCCACAGTACAGGGAGTGCAGAATTATTAGGCAAATGAGTATTTTGACCACATCATCCTCTTTATGCATGTTGTCTTACTCTAAGCTGTATAGGCTCAAAAGCCTACTACCAATTAAGCATATTAAGTGATGTGCATCTCTGTAATGAGAAGGGGTGTGGTCTAATGACATCAACACCCTATATTAGGTGTGCATAATTATTAGGCAACTTCCTTTCCTTTGGCAAAATGGGTCAAAAGACTCTTAAAATAGCAAAGCTTCTGAAGCGTGATCATCGAACAATCAAGCGTTTTATTCAAAATAGTCAACAG
>CM070037.1:43957235-43982313 GCA_036250615.1 Ptychadena robeensis | reverse complement strand
GGGGTGAGGTCAAGGTTTACATTGTGTTGTGGAGAGTACTTGTTATATGTTCATCCACAGTATTCGCTCTGTATGTTACAGCACTGATACAATAGCCTTGATACCTGCTGGGCTATCTAGCTATGCTAAAGACTAGCACTACAGCTAAGGAACTCTGTCTATGAAGACTGGACACAGTCTCAGATAGTACTATTAAAAAAAACTGCATAGTGATGCATAGGCTCGATTCACAAAGCTGCACTCCTAAATTCACTCTTTAAAATGGTAATTGTTCCAAATTGTCTCATTTGAAAATAACTGTTCCTCTTCCTATGTTAGCATTGTGAATTGAGCCTCTATGTATGATATGCAGCGAAGACAGGCTTTCTTTGAGCAATGGTGTGTTACTTCTTAGGGCGTTTTTATTTTAACAGCACAGTGCAAAGAGTAGTAGTTGCCTGGAACCTTTGGGTAGCACAGCTCTTCTCACTGTGCATCCATGAGCTGAATGGATTCACATTAGGTAAAACTTTTTTTTTCTTTGCTACTAACTGCATCTAATTTCCTGTGTGAGTTTTGTTGTGATAACTTCCTGGTTCTGTTCAGGAGAAGAGTTTCATGGTGACTTTGACGGGTATTTCTTATAGTTGAGATGCCAGAAGTAGCCATAACTCATGCACTTTATCCTTGTCATGACTGCCATGGGCAGGCGGTGTGATATGAAGGGGTACTTTAGAGTCTCTCAACCTCATTTATTTTTCTCTGTAACACAATCTGTCTTTGAACCGGTACAGTATGATTTATAAGCTGGCCATACATCTTCAGTGTTAGTCATCTAGTTGGTAATTCACAGATACCCATATACTTCCCATATACCTAGATGTAGTGTAAATGCAGCGAGGAGAAACCAGATTTCCCTTTACCGGACTGGAGAAAGATGAAATCTGATTGGTTGCAATGAAATGCTACACTTTGCACATCTTCCTCTGTCTCAATGTATAAGCCTATAAGGGTAGTCATGGGCTGTAGGAGCGGCACTTGGGATTTATCAGCATCTAAAGAGCAATGAGGAATCTACTGAAATCTTCCAGTGTTTTCCTCTTTTGCTTTATCTGGAAACTCCTGACTTGGATATTTCAGCTGTCAATTCTCAACCTTAATGGGTGTTTCATCTTTCCAGGTGTTCAATAGTCTGTACTTGTCATGAACCCACCCAACACAAGGTGTTGCCACTTTATCGGCATGTATGTACCTGTGCTGATGGGTGGACGTCACTTGATAAATAATAAACATTTTGTCACAGCAGGGTAAACAAATGGGTGAGATATCCCATCATGAGAAATAACACGGCAATGTTGAGTCCTTTTAAATTATTCGGTGCTATAATGTCATGTTGACTAGTGATGAGCAGCATAGGCAATATTCAAATTCACAATATTTAGAATATCTGCTGCCATATTTGCGAAATTAGCAAATTCTCAAATAGCCGATATAGCCATAATTCGAATATTTGAGCTCAACATGCCCCATACACCTTTCGATCGCTCCATACAATTTCCATTAGATCTACCAACAACTATGTAGTGCTGGGTCCTCCCTGATAGAATACATAGTGATTAAAAGGATTAGAAAGGTCCTCATATTACATGGTTGGGGTAGGAAAAAAGATGATTGTAAAGAAATTGTATGGTAAGATTTTAAGGTGTATGGGGGCTGTTAGGGTCCCCATGCACATTTATTTTTCTGTCAGATTTCCTTTAGATCTGCTTTTGTTTAACCAAAACCATGTAATATGAGGGACTTTATAAACCATCAAGTCTACCTGTGTTCAATCACAGAGGACCCGGCACTACATAGTTGTTGGTAGATCTAAAGGATATCTGACAGAGAGATCTAAAGGTGTATGGCCAGCTTTAGATATTCTGAATCCCTGATCTGGCCTTAGTATGAAGGGTATGGCTTCCCTGATCTGCCATATAGTACTGGAAGTAAGAGTCAGGATCGCAGCCGCTTCCCAATTTTCAGGTCATTGACCCGGTTTGGTGCTTTTTCCTACCAAAAAGTGTGTTGTCACCACACCATGACACATCTTACCTTCTATAAGTTACCGCAGAAATATCCAGTCTGTAGTTTCAGTATTTATCAGTGTTTCTCTATACCCTCCCCAGCTGTCAAACATTGTAAACATACTAAATATCCAATAATTTATGACATGTGCAATGAAAGGGATGCCAAAATGTTGCGGTACTTTTTGTGGTTTCTGCCAATGTTAGTTCTGCGTGTTTACTTGTAAAGTACATTTAGATTGTATATGGCTGAACTGCACTGCTTTCACAGAGCTCGGTCTCTTGGAGAAAAAGAAAAAGGTACATTTTGTGATGTATGTTATGTAAAAAGGCAGAGACGTTAATTTATTTAAGGGATGTAAATAAACCCTGTGTGTCAGTAAAGCATGCATTGTGGTACAACAGTGTTCTTGGTGCCTTCCTTGTGTAATGTAGACAAGTGTCCTCAATGTCTGCATGTGTATATAGGTTGCCTTATCAAAGACGAAAAATGGTCCCACGCCACATAAGCAGAGCTGTATATTACTGCTGGTTAATATTGGGAATTTTCTAGAATCTATATTTTTGTACGCACCGTTTTGTGACTCAAAAGTGTTAACTTTGTAGTACAAATTTTAAAGTAAAAGAATACCATGTACAGGTGTACAAAAAGAATCTCATTGGGGCTGATTTGTGTACAAATAACTCACGACTGAGGTAGTGATAACTTTATTAAAAAAGAAAAAAAAAAACAACAGCCACTAACTGGAATTTTACAAATTTAATGTATTCAGAGATTGTCTGTAAATAAATAACTTTGAAATATACAAGTGTGTTGTATTATTATCTTGTAATGATTACAATAATACAAGTATTACATTTTTAGATCAGATCATCTCCATACCCCTATATAAAACTGTGAAATAAATTTTCCCCCGTTTGGGAACACTGTATTATAGGCACATGGTAAGGGGGTCATTGTTTTGAATGCCTGCTGATAACATTTAAGGTCAGATTGTTGTCTCATTACTATTGACAGTCTGATCATACAATGTATGAAGAAGTATCAAAGTGTTTGAAAGAGTGTTTTATGGGTTAAAGTACTTCTAAAGTGTAAGGTGCCCATACACGGGTTGATTCATGTGCAATTGATCGCAGCGTAGTGACGTCACCACGCTGCGCTCAATCACGAATCAATCGAATGGGAATCCATGTGCAAGTCGTGTATGGACACCCTAATGCAGACTCAAATCTATGGACACATTTAAAAAAATCAAATTCTGCTGATAAAAGGCAATAGCTGGCTGACCTGCCTAACCTCTATTTGGCTCTTCTATATGACAGGTAGTTAGTAGGTCAGGAGTGTCAAACACAGAGTGGGTCAAAATGAAAAACTTGGACAAAGTGATGGACCAACCTACATATTTATGTCTACAACTGAGGTGTTCCCTCAGTTGAAGTGTTCCCTTCTTATCAGATTTAATGATGGAATATGGAAACAAAACTAAAGCAGGGAACACACACATAGATATGGGCCAGATCGATGGCCGCTTTGAGTGCCGTGCACACTCATGGCCATCTATCTGGCCCATATCTGATGCGGTCATCCCTGTTTTCAGGGATATCAGATTTAACGGTAAACCACGGTCGATGTCCATTGCTTTGCATGAGGACTGCAGGGTCTCCATGCAAAGCATCATCAAAGTCTCCAGCTCCTTCGATGTCGGGCAGCAGTGCGATAACATCATCACACTGCTGCTGGGAACCTCAAATGGCTCCTATATCGAGCCATGTGTTCCTGTCTTAAGTGTTGCTTAAACATTTAATTTGAAAAGCATATTACTATAACACATGTGACATCAAATGTCAAATAAAAGACACAACTGTGCCATTCCTTTCCAAATCTTTATAAAACAATCTTGCAGGCCAAATATAATGACAACGCAGGCCAGATTTTGTCCCTGGGCTGGAGTTTGACACCTCTGAGTTAGGCAATATTTCCATGTTATAGGAAAGAAATGCTTAACGCTGTGGGCTGTCCCTGAAGATTATGAAGATGACGGAGGTCATCACATAAATCTCCATATAAACATAGTTTTACAAGCTCTATATTGTCCATAATATTGTGCAGCATATCTAAGCACAGCCTCTATTTAGCTATGTAAACTGTCTATTAGAACTCATTGTTGTAAAAGATTTGTCTATAATTTTATAGCTCGTGTTGACTGTCAAATATTGGATAAAACTTTTGACAGCCCATATTTCCAATGAATACCTGTATGTCAGTATAGGATCTCCATCTGACACTGTCATTCTGCTAACCGTATATGGAGCATTAAGCATAAATACAAAACAAATAATTGGTAAACCACAAGTACTTAATTTTTTCCTTAAATAAATACAACAATCCAGAGAATAGGTCAGTGGTGGGCAACTAAGTTGATATGACAGGCCACAAGTGCGGCCCTCGGCATCAATAAAGGGCCACACATACCATTTTCAATCTATACTGACTTGTGGTAATGCACATTCTGTGTCATATACATCGTCAAAGGTTATGTGCCTCATAGATATCATCAAAGCCTTTTCTCAGGGTATGTTTTGCAATATATATTATACAATCATACCCCGTTCATTGGTGAAATAATGAGAGCATAGGCACTTAGTTCTCTGCTGATCCCCAACCAACACTAGAGGAGGAGAGGGACTTGCTCAGGCACCATCTGGGTCGTTGATTTGCTTTTACGTACGCCTATCACTAATTATATCGCCTCTCCTCCTCTTCTCACTTAAGTTTATCGCCTCTCCTCCTCCTCTAAGAAGATCCCGGACAAGGACCTGTCAGCGGGGGATCAGTGGACAGGTGAGATCCTATGCCCTATGCATGAACGGTAAGGTTTCGGGGGCCGCAAGTGGAGGACTGAGGGAGGCTGCCGAAAAATGCTCAGAGGGCCGCAGGTTGGGCACCTGGGGACTAGATTAATGCACATTACCTCACCATTATTTTTTTAAGATGTCTACTAAAAAGAGGGACCATTTAGGATAAAAGAGACAAAGGGAACCTGGTTAAAAAAAGAGAAGTCCATTCAAATCAGGAATGGGTGAGAATTATGATTAATTGCCTTGCAGCATCCAAATTTTTATTCAATCTTTCATTTTTCATCGGTTGGTAACAACAGACTTTGAGATCCAAGGTCTACAATAACCTGAAACAAAGAAAATAAACCTCAGATAACTTCATCAAATGATCTTTAATATCTACTATAGAGCAAATCTTTCTCATCTGACTGCTGCATTTCATATACAATAAACAATCAAGACATCTAATGAAGCATTATGCTGTCTAAACTGTGATACATTTTCATAAGACCTGCCATGACTTCTTCATTGTGACAGAAAACAAGGTTTCTACTTTGTTCCATATACAGTACAACCACCTGGCTCAATATGGGGGTCTCACTTCGACGCTGAAACCCTACTGTGTACAGTGACAGTGAATAGCAGGTTATGTATGGTAGGGAGGTCTATGGTCAGATAGTATGAGTAATATTATAGTATGGTTACATGAACGGGGAATGGGGTTAAAAAAGACAACTATCCATCTGTATTAGAAAGCCCTACGTCTAACATTGTTTAAACTAAAACCTCAGTATTCAGGTTAAATTGCCATATTGGCACTTTAAGAAAAAAAGAGGGTTATGTGCTTCCGTTTGGGCACTTGGCCTCAAAAAGGTTTAACATAACTGGTATAGGGCCATGCCCTATCACATTGCCCTACACCAGTGATGTTAAATCACATTGCCCTATACCAGTGATGTGGCAATTTAAACTGAAGACAAAGGCTTTAGTTTAAACAATGGGAGACGTAGATTCTTTGGCAATAACAGATGCAGTTACCACTAGCACGTTCACTAGCACGTCCACTAGCACATACTGGCAAGAAATCCATACGCAGCCACGTGGCAGTGTGAAATAGCGCTAAAATTGTTAAAATTTTACAGGATACAGGAATGGTAGAATAACAGCCCAGGATCTGGTACTTTCGAATTTGCCAGCAGTTTAAGGAGACCAGTAATAACTAGAGATGGTAAAATTTAAAAAAATAATTGGACCATTTTGAGGATTTCGAGTTAATTGCAAAGCCTTTGAGCATGAAATTCCGACTTTGAACTTTATTTATGCTTTAAACCAGAAAGTTGGAATAATAATCTTAATCATTTAATATAAAGAAAATACATCTAATGTTATCAAAAAAAACAACAGTTAGTCCTATACAAATTATTATGATCCTTTATAGTGCAAGTTCTTAACTGTACAGTGTGTATGTCTACATGTTTCGCTATCTGCTTCTTCAGGACGCACACACGCACACTGTATTGCCAAAATAGGATCTGCGGAAGGAAGTATTACATAATATGAGTCTATTATATTATCTATAACCAATTCGTCATTAAAAGATCAGGGGGGACAAAATCAATATAAATCAGCACTCACCCTATTTTTAAACAGGACTGGATTTTAACCAATTTGTAGAAAATAAAGAGCATTATTTATTGTAATAAATAAAGAGCCTTTAAATTCAATAATTTACTTTAAACTTTATTTATGCAAAAACTACTACTCTGTGCTAGAGCAAAAAAAAAAAAAAATGTTTCCACAACCCTTCTCTACATCTCCAGCAATTGTGGTGATGATACCATGTCCAGGGGCTTTGCAATGAGCTCACAAAGTCAGGTAGTAGAAACATTCGACCATCTCTAGTAATGATCACCCATACCATTATGCAATGACTAATTAAAGGGTAAACCTAAAATACTTAATACTACGATAATGATCTTTATTTTCAGACATGTGACTGTAATTGCCAAATCTCACAGGACTTGTTATCCTGTAAATCCAATTCATGTCTGACGTGATACAAGAGACTTTCGTTGCCAACCTTTTTTACCAGGAACTTTGGTAAATGAGGGCCCTAGGACACAAGTACTGGCTTTAGAGATTCCATGAAATCCTATATCCCTGAAGAATTGTTTACACTGGTGCAGTGTTCTCAATGCTGTTGTGTTGCAAAGTGCTAATGTGTTTGCTCCCACACAACCCAGGGAATGTAATGCCGCTGATGCCTCAGGATCACTAAATAAGAATAAAGCTGTCCTATAGTGAACTCGTATTCCCTCATTCTCTTCCCATCTTTGCTGGCTGCTGGCTTTTTATATGGAGTCACAGAATCAGGTAGCTCATCACCTGCTATATAATCCTGCAATGACAATAGGTGGAAAGCAGATGCTGCAGTCTGAGGAGATAAATAAAATTGTAGCATTTGTACATTGAGCTGAAAAATGAACCACAAAAATCTATTTAATGTCACCTTTCTTTCTTTCTTTCTTTCTTTCTTTCTTTCTTTCTTTCTTTCTTTCTTTCTTTCTTTCTTTCTTTCTTTCTTTCTTTCTTTCTTTCTTTCTTTCTTTCTTTCTTTCTTTCTTTCTTTCTTTCTTTCTTTCTTTCTTTCTTTCTTTCTTTCTTTCTTTCTTTCTTTCATTATATTTTCTTTACTGTTTTTAATATTGGATCAAACTGTGCCCATGCTGAGATTGGGCATAATCGCCACCACTCTCGGGGTCAGAAGAACTCTGTGAACCTGCAGCACTTCTACATCGCTGCAGGCTCACAGAGTTCTCCCAACCCCGAGAAGGCAGGGTGGGGGCAGCGCCATAGACCTCCATGTTAATGGAGGGGGGGGTCGCTTTTCCCCACACACATCACTGGCGTCTGATTGACACCGGTGTTGTGTAGAGAGGTAGGGGGAGGGCGGGGAACCATGGCAGAGTACAGACGGTTTTTCGCACCATTTATTAAAACCATGTAATGCCAGGGAGGTTAAAAAAACAAAAAAAAATTAAATAATTTGAATATAAGCTTATAAGCAAATTCGGACACAAATCTAACGGGCAAACCTTAAATTCGGCCATATATCAGCCGGGAAATTGATCAAACAAATTACGGACATGTCCGTAAATTTTAGGTCGATCTCCTTACTTTAGATGGGGACCCCATCCAAAGTAAATGCCGGCACACAAAGGGTGCACGGACAATTCTCAACACGTCTACATGCACGGTCAATCTCAAGAGAAATCGGCTTAATCTCCTGGGCGTTCGCACCAAGTTAACTCGGGTTGAGTTTCATCCATAAAGAAACTCAGTCTGAGTTAGCTGTAGGGAAATGTACCCATCTGCCGGTTTACCCTGGCTTAATCTCCTGGGTGTTCTCCCGAAGAGTCCGCCCCCGATTGTGTCACCGGTGACGCGGAAGGGGCAGGGATAGGCACTATAGACCTGTATGTTATGGGAGGACGTCACTTTTTTCCAGCACAATTCCAGCATCACATTGTGATGCCAGAATCGTGCCGGGCACCTCCAAATGGTTAAGAGTCACTGTGGCATTTTATATGCTCCACGGCAATCGCCTGTGGAATGCTTTTTTAAAAAGCGCCCAAGCGGTTAAGGAACAGAAACACACAGCATATTTGTTTTTGTTTCTGGATGCCGTTATTTCAACTAGCTGATTTGTGAGTGAATTGCAAAGCCCTTGCATGTTATTTCTTTACCAAAAATTCTGCCAATGTAGGGAAGTGTTATATATAAATTAATATTAAAAAAAAGCATTGCTTTAGCACATGTAAATTAGGTTCAATTTAAAAAAAATACGTGCATTTAACATTGAACTTATGCAAAAAAAAGCTAGAGCCACAGTTTTTTATTTGCGTTTCAATCCAATCCTTCCCTACATCTCCAGCAATTTGAAATCAGGGGCTTTGTAAACAACTCACAAAGTCTGGCCGAAATTTCATGATTTTTATCTCTTGACTCGAGTATAAGCTTAATTACATTTTTCAGGCACATTTTGGGAACCTAAAAATCCTGCTTATATTCTAGTATACATGGTACGTATAGGTTGGCACCTGTGAAATTCTCAAGCTACACATTAAGTCCAGTATGCCACCATCTAGCACTTATATTGCTTCAACACACTAGCACAGTCATGGGCAAACTAAGACCTAGGGGCCAAAACCGGCCCTTTGTCACCTTGGTGTAAAGACACTCTAGCTCCCCTCCACTTATTCCAGGGGGATAATACTTAGAGGATGATTGTTCAGCCCTCCTAATAGCCGTAGTTTGCCTGCAATAGGATGTTTATGTTTACTTTCAAAAGCCTCTATTGATTAATATTGTTTTAAATATATTTTCTTTCTTTAAATTTCCTCTTACAGGCTCTTGCTCCGGTGTGCACTTTCATATTACAATACTATTGATTTCATCTGTTCATACATCATAAGAAATGTATTGATGTACATTTGAGCTGCAATATTCCTGCAGATCTGTATGGGAATAGACAACCTGTATGAGGCGGCCATTAGGCTAATGACACAGTCTTTATACTGTATTTATGATTTGTGAATGCGATTAGATAATTCATGGACTGAAAATGCTACTTTTCTGAAATAAATTGTTGACAATGTATCACCCCATAATATTTATAACATCAGTGAGATTTGCCCTCAGCAGACCCAGCTCATCCCATATTATTCATAGAACCAGTGAGATCAGCTCTCAGTAGACTCAGCACACACCATAGTATTCAAATGAGCAGTGAGATTGGTCCTCAGTAGACCCAGCTTATCATACAGTATTCATAGCTTCCATGGGACGTGCCGTTAGTAGACTCAGCTCATCCAACAGTATTCATAGCACCAGTAAGACCTTCCCTCACTCCCCAGAATCTATGGCACCAGTAAGATCTGCATTTTTGTACCCAAAACCTTACTACATATACATTCATATTTACCAGCAACCATGACATCAGCAACAGAAACTGATGGTCAGGTATTGAATTGTGCATTCATGAAAGTCTAGTCAGACAAACCTGATCCTGTTTCTGCTTTGGGTCAAGCATGCATAAAGCCCCCCATACACACATAGATTGTGACCCGATGTTTTGGCCGATCGACCGTGCGTGATGACGTCATCACATGTGATTAATTGGCCGAAACATTGTGTCACAGGCACCCTTTGGGCACCCTCAGCAGACCCAGCAAACAGCATGTAGAAACGCCGGCTGTGCTGTGTGTCAGCCTAGCATGAAGGGAGAGGGAAGGGAGCTGCTAGCACCCCCCTTCCCCCCTCAGAAGCAGGCAGCCTGTGCACCGATGGATCTCAGAACAACCAACCCCCCACCCCCACTTGACTGTTTGGGTCGGGGAGCCAATATTGACCTCTTCTGCACTTACCGCTTATATGCCTGCCATTCTGACCCTGCGATTGTGCCAATATCTGAAAAAGTAACAGGAAAATCAGAAGTCCTCAGTGTTTTTGTCCTGGAGATTTGTATGAGAGGTCTTTTCTCTCTTTTTTTCTGGAACAGTTTTCCACTTTTTTTCACAATCTGATGGTCTAGCAGGTAAACAGTGTTGTTTAGCTTTTGCTTTAGCCTTTCTGTTCCAGACTTTAAAGGGGTATACATAGAGAGGCAAGTCACAAGACGTGATGAAGTTCATATATTATGTATAGGTAGGGCTTGAGAACCGAATCAAATTAGACCAAGTCCCAATAATAAATTTGAAAAAAAAGGAGGGTTTGTTGAGACTTTCATCAACAAACAGGTGCCACCCTATAGAGTTTAACTTTATGTGAAACTCCTTTTTTTGCAAGTTCATTATTATTATGTCACCATATTATGCCACCATCTATTTCCTGACAATGTGCACCCTCAACTGGCAGAAACTTACATAGTTAGGCCAACAGTTCTCTGTTGGTGATGGAGTAGCATCATTTTTTTCTATATTAATCATACATGTGAGTTTGAGGCTCGTGATAAATGAATGCTTCTTCTATAACTGGAGGTATACCTATTAATTCATGAACTGACATAATAACTAACATCCTCCATAAGTAACAAGGTTATAAAAACAGGTCACCTCATAGGGCATCTCCTGTGCTTAGTCAATGCCTATTGTCTTCTTCGTGACCAGAATGAACTTTGCATCACATCTGCTTATATGATCAGATTAAGTGTAATCACATTTCCTGTCCGCTACCCTCACTGGAAATGGCTGTAGTACAGAGTTTGAAATGTATCATTTGCTCCAGCCAATAGGACTGGTGACCCCTCACCTCCTCCACATCTGACCTCTCTGCCTCGCCCTAAGAACTATAACAGCTTTAATATGCTCCTCACACACATTGCTTTTACTGGACATGTTCTGAAATGCACTTGTTCGAGAAATCAACCGTTGTGCAGTTGTATAATTGCACCTTCCAATCTTACAATACAATTTCTGTACAATCAACTTGTGTTCTACTAAAACCATGTAATATGAGGATCTTTCTAAACCTTTCAATCACTATGTATTCTATCAGGGAGGACCCGGCACTACATAGTTGTTGGTAGATCTAATGGAAATTGTATGGAGAGATCTAAAAGGTGTATGGGGGGCTTTATGTAACAAGGAAGTACATGGATCAGTCCTGTATGGCTCAAATACACATGATATAAAAGTTGCTAATCATTTGCAGCAGCTAGAGAATGGATGCATGCTCTTTTTGTTTTATACGATCTATCTCAACATTTGTACACATTTGTCACAAAACGATTTATTGTAAATAGGTAGCCTAAATCAAATGTATATTCAAAATCTAGAAAACATATATAAATTAAAGTATGACTTACCTGGCAAGATGGTGAGTAGTACTCTGCAATTCCAATAAAATATACTTACCTGCTGTTCCCTGGATTCATAAAGAAGATTTCATATTTATCTGCCAGGCTTCCGTGGATGATTTAAGTGCAATATTATGATTGGACACTGGGGGCGCCATACAGTGGTTTTCAATGGAGAAATCATCAGTATAGTTTTCAATACACAGTGTGATCAGGTACATTCCTGGCTATCTCTGCTCTCAGGGATGTTGGCCTCCGCTGTGCGCTGTGTCATCACAGAGAAGAAGAGAGAAGGGCCTGCAAGGGACATTCTGAACTCATTACGTACATATGTGAGTTGCTGTTTTGTCCCATACTGTCTTACCATCTGCACTTCTAGTGCCAATCTTAAGAAGTAAAAAAGCAGGTGATAGGTCCGCTTTTAGTCAATTCATTCTTCCATTAGTTGTAGAACAATAAAAGGTAAATACCAGCTGAGTTATTACGATTTTCATGTAGCTATTTGTTTTTATAAAGCAGGTGTTGGCCTATTCATCAAGGGATGATTAAAGATTACTACTACTACCACACATTGATGGGAGAACAATCTAATTATTTCTGAGAACTAAAATCATCAATGTGTTGGCAATGCCATGCATTGGTGGCACAGTGAGACATATGTTCTCACAATCTGAAGCCTAGTTTAAACATTTCCACTTTACATGGGTTGACATTCACTTTTATGGCTATTTCTTTAAATATTTATTTTGGACATATTGTGAACTTTTTAGCTCATTAAAATGTACAGTGGGTATGGAAAGTATTCAGAACCCCTTTAAATGTTCCACTATTTGTTATATTGCAGCCATTTGCTAAAATATTTCTAAAGTTCTATTTTTTCTCATAAATGTACACAAAGCACTCCATATTGACAGGAAAAACACCGAATTGTAGACGGTTTTGCAGATTTATTAAAAAAGAAAAAAATGAAATATCACATGGTCCTAAGTATTCAGACCCTTAGCTCAGTTTAGTAGAAGCATCCTTTTGATCTAAAACCGCCATGAGTCTTTTTGGGAAAGAACCAACACGTTTGTCACACCTGGATTTGTGGATCCTCTGCCATTCCTCCTTGCAGATCCTCTCCAGTTCTGTCAGGTTGGATGGTAAACGTTGGTGGACAGCCATTTTTAGGTCTCTCCAGAAATGCTCAATTGGGTTTACATCATGGATCAAGAACAGTCACGGAGTTGTTGTGAAGCCACTCCTTTGTTATTTAAGCTGTGTGCTTTGGGTCATTGTCTGGTAAGTCTGAGGTCCTGAGCACTCTGGAGAAGGTTTTCATCCAGAATATCCGTGTACTTGACTGCATTCATCTTTCCCTCAAATACAACTGTTACAGTTATCCTGTCCCTTCAGCTGAAAACCCCACAGCATGATGCTGCCACCACCATGCTTCACTGTTGGACGGGTGATGAGCATTGCCTGGTTTTCTCCACACATACTGCTTAGAATTAAAGCCAAAAAGTTCTATCTTGGTCTCATAAGACCAGAGGTTCTTATTTCTCACCATCTTGGAGTCCTTCAGGTGTTAGCAAACTCCATGCTGGCTTTCATGTGTCTTGAACTGAGGAGAGGCTTCCTTCGGGCCACTCTGCCATAAAGCCCTGACTGGTGGAGGGCTGCAGTGATGGTTGACTTTCTACAACTTTCTCCCAACTCGTGACTACATCTCTGGAGCACAGCCATAGTGATCTTTGGGTTCTTCCTTACCTCTCTAACCAAGGCTCTTCTCCCCCGACGGCCAGCTCTAGGAAGGGTTCTGGTCATCCCAAACATCTTCCATTTAAGGATTATGGAGGCCACTGTGCTCTTAGGAACCAGAATTTTTTTTGTAACCTTGGCCAGATCTGTGCTTTGCCACAATTCTGTCTCTAAACTCTTCAGGCAGTTCCTTTGACCTCATGATTCTCATTTGCTCTGACATGCACTGTGAGCTGTAAGGTCGTATATAGAGAGGTGTGTGGCTTTCCTTATACAACCAAACAGTATAATAAAACACAGCTTGGCTCAAATTAAGGTGTAGAACCATCTCAAGGATGATCTGAAGAAATGGACCGCACCGAGTTAAATATATGAGTGTCACAGCAACGAGTTTGAATACGTAGGACCATGTGATATTTAAGTTTTTCTTTTTTAATAAATCTGCAAAATGTCTACAATTCTGTGTTTTTCTGTCAATATGGGTGCTGTGTATACATTAATGAGGAAAAAAGATTTTAGCAAATGGCTGCAATATAACATAAAGTGAACATTTTAAGGGATTTGAATACTTTCTGTACCCACTATATACTAGGCCTGAGTAGGCCCTTAAATCTCATATACGCTTCAACAGCACATTAATTTAATTAGCTTTCAGTAAATAAATACATGGTTATCCGGAAAAGAAGCATCCTGTTCAGGCACTTTTTTATATGGGTTAATAACTAACTCCTGGTTGTATGTGCCAGTGATGAGGATATATTACATATCACTCCATCATATGTCCCTGAGGTAGATAACACCAAGCAACTATACTCCAAGCATATTCTTCCATTACCTTTCACCATATGAAGCCAGTTCAAAGTAATCATATATGGCTGACGCTGGAGTGTGTACAAGTGGCTGAAAAAACTGAAAGAGATCAATAAGGAGAAAAAATATTAAAGAAAGTAGAAAAGAAAACAGTTACTAAATGCTGGATGTGACTTTACACTTGAACATTGATCACAATTAAGTCAGTAGAATGTAAACATAGTACATCATAGCTGGAAAATGCTTATTATTTTATTTTTTTAAATATGTTTTATAAAGGCCAAAACTTATCTTCAAGACCCTGATTTTCTAAATCAGATTGACAAAAGCCGGGATTATTATATTAGCATTGCATGACTAAATAACAAATGAGAACTCTTTAACCTATTTTTTTTAAAAAGTATCTAATGTATATGAATGTAACTTATTTCTTGCTTGGACAGGCTTGCTCCTTTACGTCCCTCAAAGGATTATCCTTCATTTCCAGGCTGGTTACAGCTGTGTGATTACCAGTTGTCCTGCAATGTGCGGGAGGACATCCTAAAGCCAGAGTGCTGGACAGCACAGGAGTGCACTGACTGCCGAGGGAGCAAGGAGTAAGGTAAGTATATCACCATATTCCCAAGACAAAGCTCTACATTCCCCCTTTAAACATTATTTTTCCTTTCCACTAAAGCTGGCCATACACGGGTTGATTTAGCATTAAATTCAGTAATTAAACTATAGCTGTTGATTAAACAGGGATCCGACATGTTGGTAAATCCCTCTTTGAGTGAGGGTACCCATTTTAAGTATCGGCCAGGGACTGATTGCCAAAGGTGGTGCGCATCTATTTGGTGAATAATCGTTCGGAGATTAGTTGCAGCACCACGTTGCAATTGATTGTTTGTGGATTGCACAGGCATTGACATACATTTCAGCTTGGAAGGAAAGAACATGATCCAGGTATAACCTTATATGTGTACTGAAAAAGTGGGAGAATTACACAGGAAATAACTGTCCTTCTGTGCATTCTGGGCTGGTTTCTTCCCTTGAATCTAAAGATGTCCAAAGAGGTTGGCTACAGTCTTGTTGACAAAAACTCTCTAAAGCCAACCATAGATATTATGATTTAGCAGGCGTTTTTCGCACAATCGTGCGTTTGCGGTGGTCAATCCTGCAGGAAACAAAACTGCCAACATGGAGCAATCAATCCTGATTGTTACAAAAAAAAGAAAGAAATAAACATGTCCATTTTACCCTTGTTAATCTCATTTACTTTGGAGGGGGACCAGGGGCACCATCTGGAATTTATGTGCAAAACGGTGCGCATCGATTCACAGTTCGATCAACAGATGCTAGAGTGTGAAACGATGATGTCATCCGCTCGAGCCTCCGTCAATCTAACAGAAATCTTCACGTCTATGGCCAGCTATACAAATATTTGCAATTGTTGTAATGTAATATTTTTGTTATTGAATATAAATCAACTTGTTAAAGTTCTTATGGCCACATGATGACAGTGCTTTTCTCCATTTAAATAAGCCAAATTACTGACTCAATGTTTGGGGGGGGGGAAATCATTCCAATCCGGCTATTTAATTTAATGCTTTATGTCTTTCCAGCATCCAGGAATGTGATTTAATTGCTGTTCATTTAATATCTCAGGGGGTATGAAACACTTCATACCCTTCAAGTTTCATATAGTTCTGCACTGCCTGTCTCATAGTTTATCTATAGTTTATATTTAGTTTATAAAGTTTACAAAGTGTACAAAATGCAAACATAGGACTATTGTAATGCAAGAGAGAAGAACTAACCAGTAACTGCTGTGCCACTAGAGCCTAGGAGCCCAACATGCGGCCCCCAACTGTTAGGGTACATTTACACTGGCGGTTTTTTACCACCAGGTAAACAACACCTGAAAGCAGCTTGAGAACCGACAATCTAAACTTAGCCTTAATGCATAGGGCATACTCACCTCTGAAGTGGTCACACGCTGACCCAGCTTTCCTAATCAACTTTGGCGGTCCTACATCAGTAAAATTGTCAATGATGATCGAGGAAACCAGGTCTACATATGAGCGCTGCACCCAGGGGCAGGAGAGGGGGTGGGTGCTGTCGGGTTTTGACTGCCTGTCAGGATCTGGTCCACCGCCTGCTGAGATCTGTGGACGGGGGGAGGGTCGGAATCGATGTTATGTGCTGCCCTTTAGTGATGCCGAGGTCTGCACTTGTGACCCTCAATATGAACTCAGTTACCCACCACTGCACTAGAGTTACAGACATGTAGAGTATTTCACTTGACCAAAAATCATATGATGCTAAGCTGCCATGTAATGAATAGAGCCAACCGTTGACAATAGTAATAGTCCCATATGATGGAAGGGCTTGTCATAAAAAGTGCTCTCCTAAATTATCAGCAAGTTTAGCGTTCTGACTTCCCTGAACTCCAGGAATTGCTGACAACATGTTTCTGAACCAAATGCATCAATATTTTTTCTCTGTCTTGTGCAATTGCCTAAAGGAGACCGGAAGCGAGTGAGTGAGATCTCCCACCTATCTGTAGTGAGTAAATCAATGTGCACAGGCTGCTTGTGGGGGTTTCCGTAGCAGGGACATTCATCTGAATATATTAAACTATGACTCAGTGTTCCACTCTTTGTGAAAAATAAACTTTACAACCAAATGGTCTCTGGAAAATAAAAACATACAAAACAAAGCCCACTCGCAGGATACATATTTTTAGTACGTCTTGTCAACTGAAATAAAAGATTCAGTTAAAAATGAGTGAGTCTAGTGGAAAGTGTAAGGGGAAATTCTGACAATGTGTGCCCACTGAGAAGGGTCTACAGTTACCCTATGCAAGTTTACAAAGTCATTAGATATTATAATAGTAAACATAAACATTAATATAAAGACCAACTCCAACCAAAGCTTGGTGCACATTTTATATAAAGGGATACTTAGACTCTTAAATTTTTAATGCTGTATTTTTTGCTATAGCTGAGATACTGTACACGCTAATAATCATTTCCTATTTTCTGATCAATTATACACTTGACTGAACAGGACGTAAGAGGAAAGCTTTTTTTTTTTAAGGGGACAGAGTAATACAAATCTGGGCAAGAATTCTCACCATCATCTCACTAAGGGTGGCCAGATTCCTGCCCATTTTTTTTGGCCGATCGACGGCCGTGCGTATTCCTGTCAATCGGCCGGCGGTTCCTCCACAGCCCCCCCCCTGGCAAGATCGACTAGGAATCTGCCGCATGTCGGATCACACAGTGAAACGACATGCCGGTAAATTTCCAGCCGATCCCATTACTTTGGATGGGGATGGCAATGGCTGGCACACAAAGGGTGCCCGGCCGATTATCTGCACTAGCGGCAACAAAATGACACATCTATGGCCAGCCTAGGCAATATCCCGCTTGGTTGTTAAGGTTCAGTCCAATGACATATGTTGTGCTCACTTTATGCCTACTTTGCGGGTGCTTTTTGGAGGATAAACTTAAGGCCCCCACACATGTACCAAGCAGGGGCTGACAGACTAGCGATGGAGTGCAGCGTGATGATGTGTCACTTGGAGTACAGCGTGATCCTGTCACTTACAGTATCGGCGGGCACCCTTTGTGTGCCGGACGTTTTTTTGAACGGGGACGCCGGTCCCCATTCAAACTAATGGCATCGGCCGGAGTTAACGGACACGTGGGCATCGCTACGTGTATGGGGGTCTTTATAGTTGGATATCTAAAGCCTCTGGCCGCACCTGTTTTATTTTTCATGTTAAAAACCCTTTATAGAAGGGTTTTGCCAGAATGTCAGTGTCCTAGCAATTTTATGTGAACTGAATTCACAAACAGTATTATTCTGCTTTCAAGCTAACCTCTGTTTATTCCCCACCACCTATGTAAAGTATATGAAGAGCAAGGGAAGTCCTGGTGGTGGCTGGAATCAGTTGGCTGTCATCATAAAAGACACCTGCTGATTCTGGCCCAACGTGTTCACAGCGCTTGCTCAAGGGTCGATCATCAGCAAAACAGAGGTGCCCATCTGGAGGGATCGACCAGATTAGCACCGCAAGTCGGTAGCATGGCGATCCATCTTGATGGTTCTTTTTTTGGTTGATCACTATACTTTGGATGGGGGCAGGAGTCGCTGTGATTGCTCGCTGGCCAATCGCTATCCATATGTTTATGGATAGCTTAATAGTGACCATACACCATAAAAAATTTTCATTTGTACAACTTAAAACATTGATCGTTTCGATTGCTGAAAATTGATTCCTTTTTACCTGAATTGACCGAAAGTGATCAAATCGAACATAAAATTGATTGAGTAGTGATCGAACATGTTGGTAAATTTCAGTCAATTGTTCAAGTATCTGATGGGTGTGGTGGTACCACAGCTAATAATATTTTAATTGCACAAGCCGACCACATCTTAGGCTAGCCATACGCGCTCCATCGCTCCCTTGATAGATGAGGGACAGACTGCAGCGTGATGACGTCATCACTCTGCAGCCGGCCCCTCAAAGGATCTGAATGCCTTCTTCATTCAAAGTAATGGAATCGGTTGGGAATTTACCAACATGTCGGATCACCGTGCGATCAGACATGCGGGAGATTCCTGGAAGATCTTGCCAGGTGGGCACACCTGATTTTCGGACAAGCAACCACTGGGCAAGGAACGCACACGGCGGTCGATCAGCCGAAAAATCAGGCAGGAATCTGTATGGCTACCTTTAGATTGATGCAGCGTAAGTTGATACATGTATGGCTAACATGAGAAGGCTAACATCACTGTCCTTGTACCACTGCATTTTTGTTACTTCACTTTTAACTAGCACAGGAAAGTGAGAGAAATTGCTCCTGTATGTATAATTGATTTTGACAGAGTTTTGTCGTACAATACAATAATGAAAGAAACCCAGCAAAGTATGTCCAATGGCAAGCAGTCGTCTCTGTCAAGTGTTGGGGAAGGTGTCCTTAATTGTTTAGCCATCAGCAGGACTTAGCAAAGTAAACCTTCCTGTACAACATCTAAGCATTTTATATTCTGTACATAATAAAACACGCTACAAAGTCAACGTACCCCAGTCAGCCTTTCATTAGAGCATTTTTTTGAGAAATGCATAGTGGGAATGAAAGCAATTAACTTCCCTTTTGCATTAGAAAAAAAGGCACAGTAATGATATACTTTCTTTATTTTCCAACTCGAGAAAAAAAAAATCATACAGCTAGTTAGAGATTTTGTGACTTCAAACCAGCTCCAAATTAACTGTAATTAGGCTGTTAAACACAATACCATTATGGAAAGTGAGGTATAAAAACATGCACGTCCAAAGCAAATTAGGATTAGTTTTTGCGGATGATATCATGGGGAGGAAATCTTTCAGTACATATGATTGCACCTCCTGGAACAATGCATATGTGGTTCTGCAGCGGGTCTTGTGTTTTCTCAGGGTAGAAAAGCAAGAAGCTGCAAGCCACTGAGAAATGTGGTTATTATGGCAAAGCATTTAACCTTGGACTCATAGAATGTTCATTGTGTGCAAAAAGCAAATTGAACTGTGATCCAACAAGGGGGTCCTCTGTAGCACCACTTTCTAATTTGCCCGCCTACGCTGTCGCTTGTTAAATCAAATTGATTTGCTTTTAAACAAAAAACCTTTCCAAGTTCCGCATTTAAAGAGGCAGCTCAGGTTGTCCAAGGCTTGTTCTCCATTAGGTGTATTAGGAGAGTACAGAATTAACAGAGGAAACCTAATGGCCTGACAGTTTATTAAAGACTCATGTACAAGTCATTAGCACTAATCCTGCTTTAATCACCAATACTTAGCATACTCTGATTCCTTGTCTGCTAAACAAATGTGGAAGTCCCGGCATTTGTTTCTATTTGACTCCCTGCCAGGTGTCTAAAGCTGCTCAGTCAACACAAGTACCAGTGGATGTAATAAGTAGTATTAGGAGCGGAGAAGGGTTGGAGAACCACAAGGCATCCTCTTTCAGGATCTGCTATTTCACTGCTGAAGCAAATTGCCATTATGGGTAGCCTGCAGTCAGTAAACTCAATGGAAATACTGCCGATACTTTAGGCAACTCTATAATACAAGGTTAGGGATGACAAAAGTATGTAAAGGCACTTTACTTTCTCATATTTCTATTGACAGATATAATCTATATGCCATGTTTATTACTGTCTATGAGTCAAAAAGATGATCCAACATTTTGAAGTTGTCACTACATTAACACAGGGGGGTTAGGTGTCTCAGGGGATAAATATCAGATGTGAACTTACTTTAGTAGAGTTTAACATTAAAGTGTTACTTTAATGTTAATGATTATGTGTGACAAGATAAGTGAAATTATATTCTCCTCCCCTCAGTGGAGCCAATACCTTCACCTTGGCTGGGCTGTTGAGAATGGTAAAATTGACTTAAGCATATGACACTGTACAGTCTTCCCCATACTGGCACTTATTAAGACCACTTATCGACATAGAAAAGAATGACAGGAGTGTAAGGGTTAAATGCTCCAATAATTCTGCCCATATAGTGTCGGTGATCAGTAGTCATTATGACATCTATATCATCGCTAACTTTTATGATCTATACCCCAGGTGCCCAACTGCAGCCCTTTGGGTGTTCTTTAGCAGCCCCCCTTGGTCCTCCACTTGCGGCCCCCGAAATCTAACTGTTAATGCATAGAGCAAAGGAACTCACCTGTCCGCCAACTGACGAGTCTTTGCTTGGAATCTTCTCAGAGACAGGTGAATGCCTATGCTCCCACTATTTTACCAACGAACAGGGGAAAGATTGTATAATATATATAATCTAAATAATCTCAGAATAGGGAAACAAAGGTGATTTAAGTTACTTTGAATGTGGCATGGTCGTTGGTGCCAGACGGGCTGGTCTGACTATTTCAGAAACTGCTGATCTTCTGGGATTGGCACGCACAACCATCTCTAGGCTTACAGAGAATGGTCAGAAAAAGGGAAAAGATCCAGTGAGACGTAGTTCTGTGGGCACAAATGCCTTGTTGATGCCAATGGTCAGAGGAGAATGGCCATAGTGGTTCCAGCTGATAGAAAGGCAACAGTAACTCAAATTACACAGGTTCACTGAAATTGTACAATAGAGGATTGGAAAAATGTTGCCTGGTCTAAAGAGTCTCGATTTCTGCTGTGACCTTTGGATGGAAGGGTCAGAATTTGGCGTCAACAACATGAAGGCATGGATCCATCCTGCCTTGTATCAATGGTTCAGGTTGGTGGTGTTGTGGGAAATTTTCTTGGCACACTTTGGGCCCCTTAGTTGTAATTGATCATTGTTGCAATGCCACAGCCTACCTGATCATTGTTGCTGACCATGTCCATCCCTTTATGACCACAGTGTACCCATCTGATGGCTACTTCCAGCAGGATAAAGCTCAAATCATCTCAGACTCATTTCTTGAACATGACAATGAGTTCACTGTACTCAAATGGACTCCACAGTCACCAGATCTCAATCCAATAGAACACCTTTAGGATGTGATGGAACAGGAGATTCGCATCATGGATGTGCAGCCTACAAATCTGCAGCAACTGTGTGATGCTATAATGTCAATATGGACCAATGTCTCTGAGGAATGTTTCCAGTACTTTGTTGAATCTATGACACGAAGGAATAAAGGAGTTCTGAAGGAAAAAGGGGGTCCAACCCGGTACTAGCAAGGTGTGCCTAATGAGTAAGTGGCCAGTGAGTGTATATATCACACAAAATGTGCATTACCACACTACTGTGTTCTCTAATGCTTGAAATATAATTAAAAAACTTTTGTTATTTAAAATGTAAAAATAATGTTTTCTACCTATGCATGCTGTCATTATAAAAAGTTTATACAAGTCAGTTTAGTGATGCCGAGGGCTGCACTTGTGGTCCTCCATATCGACTCAATTGCCCACAACTGATCTATTTGATTATGTTAATATATTTTCTACTATTCTTCTCATGCTTAAAGCTATCAATAATGAAATCTTTATAAGCGTTTTACGCTATGATGAGGTTTACAAATTGCCTGGGTCAACTATGGGCAAAAGTTGCATATTACAGCTCCAAAAAGATTAAAGGTTATTATGCATGTGTGGACATAAATGCATAGTAAATGTTTTATGCTCTGAAAAGACAGATGCTTGTTTAAAAGATGGATGTGAGCAGTAATGTAACTGAATAAAGAATAATTCCAGAGGCCTTCATCTCATACAGACTTGGGACCCGAAAACTTACTGATATCTGGACTGAAAGGACAAGAGATGCAGAAGCACAATGAAATCTTTATAGAAGTGAGCAGTGCATTGACGTCAGAGGCACAACGTGGCATTAGCATAATTCGGCAGCCATGAATGGTAACTACATAGGCATATGTCATTTTCCACGTAAATCACTTTACAACAAGAAAATCTTCACAAATGTCGCTCGCAGTGCGTGGCATGCACAACTTTATCTGGTGCTTTAATGAGAGCCATTCACAGTGACTTCAGAGGGGTAGGTCAGTCAGTAGACTGGGAAGATGAAAAGAACCATTCTGTATAATAATTCACATCTGTAACATTGGACTAGACCGTTTGGACTGGCTTATGAATTAGATATTTAAAAATAAAATATTTAATAAAACTTCTGTACGTTGGGCTACATTCAACGATAAGAAAGTGTCATTGATGGTTTAATATTGAAGACTCCAGATTTTCTTCATTACTTTGAGAGTCACTGATCTGGACATAACATGTAGACAAGGTGTTTTCACACTGAGTAAGTGACTCATTGAGTAGGGGACCTTCATAAGCAATTAGGGGTCAACTCCCATATCACACGTTTTATACCAGATATGACTTGGCTATGTAACTTTTTGAAAGGCTTTTGTGATAAGTGAAGTACATGTACACATCAGTACATTCAACTCATATATTTTTGCATGTGCCCTTCTTATTAAAAAAATATGAAGTAATATATATTTATAGAAATCCTTTGCAGCATAAATAATGTGGGCAACAACCCAAAACATTTCTGAATTTGACGGAGTGTGAGGATCAGAAAATTTGTGTGGATACAATATCTGGTACCCTGAGTACTGGGGAAGTACCTTCAAGTATTAAAGACAGCCTTAGGCCAGGAGCACATAGACATTTGCCTATACAAATGCTTAAATTACTTCTGCAAAAAGCACACCCCCACCAGCCAAAACACGCCCAATGTCATGCCTCAAACAGGGGGAAATGCCTTGTTAACATAAAGGGCCTTATCCTCACAATTTGGTCTTTGTGAGGTGTGAAGAGGAACCCTGGATCCCCATCTTATGGACTCAGTACAGAGCTCCCTGGGACCCTTTACCAATTACTAAGGGGGTTAAAGCTGGCCATACACCTTCAGATTTCTCTGTCAGATTTCCTTCAGATCAGATCTACCAACAACCATGTAGTATAGTGTCCTCCCTGATAGAATACATAGTGATTGGAAGGTGTAGAAAGGTCCTCATATTACATGGTTTTGGTAAAACAAAATCTGATCTGAAGGAAATCTGACAGAGAAATCTGAAGGTGTATGGCCAGCTTTAGAAGTTTCCTAGAAAAAATTAACAGTAGTAATTTCACAGTATCCCACAATGTTATCTTCTCCAGACAGCACTGATGTTGATAAGTCATCTGAATGACCAGGGACAGGGCTGAACAAACCACCATCAGTCCGTGTACCCCTATATAAACCTTTCTCTTACATATTGGAACCAGAGCTGGCAAAATTATTTCCACAGCCCCTTTCCTATGCTCACTGTGCTCAGTGCCCCATATGTAAATAGTAGTGGACATCCAAGCTCTTTCAACTATGTATTCACAGTTTGGATAGTTTCTTTTTGTTAACATGGCGGTTCCACAGTTTTTAAATTCAAATACTTGATTTGGAGAACCTTGGATGACACAGATTGCTGACATTACTCCTAATGAACAGGTTTAGTATAACTGCAATAGTTTAGTTTAACTGTAATCTTTAAACTTAACAATAGCATATGTTTATTTGGCTTAATGGAAACAAATCTTGTTGAACCTATTACCAAATAGCCAAAAATCAGGGAAAGGGTGGCTGCATATTTAAGCCCATAGATTTAAAACTGAATGACTTCCATGCTGATATATAGAAGATATACACCGGTTCCACCTGACACTCCCATCGGCAAAATGTGATATCAATAAAAGAAAGATAAAGTCATAGCCCTCAAATGGATCAAGATCTTTTGACCATATGGTGTACCTTTATCAGTGCATACTTGTTTCACATTTATGTTGTTCTTAAGATCGATTTGAGAGAAATTAAAGATACTATTGCCCCCTTTCTCTATTTACTAACATTTACATGGATATTCATTGCTGTTACAATTCTTGGTTAATTGTAAAGCTGGGCATAGGAATCTCAATGCCGGGCCGAATTCTTGGCAGATCAAGCGTGAGTGATGATGTCATTGAGAACCGGCTGTGCACCCTTTGTGTGCCGGTATTTAATTTGGATGGGGACGCTACTACAGTAATGAGATCATGACATGTCCATAATTTTGCAGATCAATCACCGTGAGCACGCATGGGGGTCGATCTGTGGCGAGATCATGCACAAATCTAGCAGTCTATGGCCAGCTTTAACCTCCATAGTATGTTAGATGAACCCAGTTCATTCACTGTTTGGGTTAATCTCAAACGCTAGGTGAGAGGAGATTAGGCGAGCATGATATACCCACGGAAAGCTGCAGCGGTTCTCTTAAGGCCCCCATACACGGGT
>CM070037.1:43931762-43957135 GCA_036250615.1 Ptychadena robeensis | reverse complement strand
ATCAGTGATCAATCGGCCATGGAATCCGACACGTGTATGGCTAGCTTTAATCACCACAGCATTTCCGGGGTTCTGTCACCACCCAGATCACGTCATGGTGACACGGAAGGGGCAGGGGGGCTGCGCCATAGACCTCCATGTTAATGGAGGGGTGTCACTCACCCAGCCAATCAATAACACCAGCGATATGTACATGGGAGGGCAGTACAGGCAAAACGCTAGGGAGGTTAACGTTATAACGAAAAAATTCAAAGTTACAACATTTTTATATTTGTACGGCAGAAATGTTCATAAATATCTGTACAGTGGTCAAGAAAAATGTTTTTATGTAGTAAAATCAAACACCGGGAATCCCCTGTAAAGTGATGCCATAGCCTGCAATCGCGCTCCTATGGACATTCTTACTGAGCCGCCGCAGGACATTGTTGGCACACTTCATTTTGCTGAGTAATAGCTTGACATTTTCCTAAATAAGATCCATAACCAAAAAAACTAAACAAATGTGTATATGGCATTTAAAATGATGGTGTATGGCACCATAAATAAAGGTGAGGAAGCCAAGGTGAGGTGACTTAATTGTAGAAGTAGATGATGCAATAGACAATGGCAGGGTTTGGACACCTCTAGGCATTATGTGCACTCATTGCAACAGGTGGAGGGGAGCATCTTTCAAAAACTGTGAAAAGAAAGGTAAGCGGATCCGGTCCCCGGGCCACAGGTTGCCCACCCCTGATCTACTGCTATTTCTGGGGGATACGCAAGGAAGACTGGCAGAAAAGGATCACATAGCCAGAACCAAGGATGACAGCAGCTGGTGGAGTTAACACAGTATAAGTATGGTTTTTGAATGAAGGAATAAAGCTTGTGTCTCCCCATAACCAAATAATTTTTTTTAAAGATAGCTCTTTATGGATAGTTCAGTAATGCTATTTCAAGTAACAACTGTGTTTTAAATTCTGCAAATAGAACAATCTACAGTCTATGTCTTTCACAGTACCCATTCGCAACTGTTTTCCACTGTGAAATAAGCAGACTTTGTTGCATAACAAAAGGCTGCAAATCCCCCATAGGAGCAAAAAGGTTTAAATAAGGAGGAATCCCGCAGGGATCATTCTCAGCTCAGTGGTAAGCAGGAAGGTGACAACATACTTGCTATATATCATTTTAGTACAGAACTTCACTTATATGAATTTTAATATGCAGCAGATATCAGATATGTAATGGTTAAAATGAATGCGCCCCCCCAGCTCTCAAATTGAGTAAAACAAATCTCATGGGAAAAAGAAAGTCTCACCCTAAGGTCAGACCATACAGCGCTCACAGAAACTGCAAAAGAATTTACTACCTACTCAGGCCTCAATTACCATGTTCAATTTTAAAGCGAAGTTGGAAAAATACTGAGCAAGTCTTGTTCTTAAGCCCCCATAGACAGGCAGAATCCTCCATGCAACTCTGAAAAACCCAAACTTTTCTACTACCAAAACCATGTAATAGGAGGAACCTTTAACTTCCAAATCAATATGTATTCTATAAGGGAGGTCACATATACAAGTTGTTGTAAGTCTCAGAAAGTGTATGGAAAGAGTCTGCCGTATATGGGGGGATAAGGGTTTTAGGAGAAAGCGTCTACTTTCTAAAGAAAATGCAGAACATTGGAAACACCTCACGTGGAGTTGTTTGGCAAATATTGACCCAAACTAAAGCAGCATATCAACAGAAAACACCGTCAAAAGTGGGGGAGCGGGGATCATTTGGGTTTGGTTTTGGCTACGAGACGTGGGGACCCCTTAAACAAAGTGGGACATTGAACTCCTCCATATACCAAAGTCAACTGAAGGCCTGATGTCAAAATCATCACCCAATCTACAATAGAAAGGCTGTAAAAAAAAATAAGTAGATGCATGGCCAAAGTTTAGATTAAAAGCCTGCCACACACACGTCGATGATGTAGCAGACTAGTCCGATATCTTTCCGGGATGCTAAGTGATGACGTCATCAACGTTCGCATCCATGCATTGTGGGGCCCCTTCAATCGGCCGGGCACCTTGTGGCAGGCCATAAGCTGCGAGGAGACGCGTCTTCATGACAGCTATGGCATCGGCTGCCCGGCTCCATCGGCCAGAGAAATCGGAATGTCGTTCTCTGGCTGGCCGAGCAACCGATTTTTAACGCGCACGCCGTCGGTCAGATTAAAATCGGCCGTTATCGGATGTGTATGGCTACCATAAGCCCCATTGAAAGAGGGTATATTTATTTCCATACAAAACAAGGACGTTTACACACTGACTAAAGGCCATACACCTTAGATCTCCTTCAGATATCTTAGATCTACCAACAAAATATGTATGTCGGGTGTCTGACGATTTGACACATGTAGACTGATGGTTAGAAAGTATCATATTACAGGTTTTGGAAAACAAAAAGGAAATATAAAGAAATCTGACAGAGAATCTAAAGTGTATGGGGGCCTACTCAAAACAGGTAATGGTAAAAAAGTTAATCATGTAACAATGTATTGTATCTGTATAAAGAAATTTTATAGCAGAAAAAATATAGAGTTCAAAGTCCGTTAGCTTCAAAAAAAAAGGTAAATCAAGGCTACAGAACCAAGCAAGACTGTAAGTGTTTTTTCTTGCTTACTAGAGAGCGAATTTTTAAAAAAAATCGACCATTTCGAGTTAATTGCAAAGCCCAAACATGGATCAGACACTAAACTTATGGAGATGTAGAGAAGGTTGGGGGTATACTTAAAAAAGAAAGTATGTTCCAAACAAAGGGTTTTGCACAAAAATGAGGTTCAAAGTAAAGTAAAAATTTCGAAAATCGTAATTCGACTTTATTTTTAAATTAATTTATGCAAAAAAACTACATGTGATAGAGAAACACTTTTTTTTTCAAATTTCCACAAACCTCTCTACAATTACAGAATTTGGCGATGAATAACACATGTGCAGGGCTTTGCAATCAGCTCACAAAAGTAAGAAAGTCAAAAATTCGACCACTCTCTATGTTACCTCTCCCTCTATCTTTATTACCCAACACATCTTACATGGCTTAGGGACAGGGGTGCCAAAACAGGTAGATCGCACAAATCTAACAGTGATATTGTTTTCCTCATCTTTATTAACACAAGAGAGTAACTCTCAGTCTTTGGGGTATTTAAGCATGATCACTTTGAAGTGTTTTATACATCACTCAGTGTGTTATGTACATTTAAAAACATTTAGGGTATATGGAAGCCCACCCACCGTATGTAATGTGCCGCTCCCTGGATGACCATAGAGACCTCCAGATGAATTGTACATTTTTTAATCAAACTAAGCATATGCTTATTTAACAGCCCTAGCGGGTAGGGATGGCACCCATCTTCCAGCCACTGCTACTATTGCCACGGACGAGATGGGACATACAGTGAACATGGGGCTCCAGCAGCGAATACTTACAGTTGCGGCTGTCAGGGTGTCCACGATGGGACATGCTGACAGCATGCTTACAACTCTTCTCCCCCCCCCCCCAGAGTGGACGTGATGACGTCACATCGGGGATCCTCAACAAAAAGTTGTTCTCCTCAAGCCGGTGCGGCAAATTTGAAAGTACGTGCATGAAATCTGTTTTCCTGTAGAAAACTGATTCAAAGGGCTTATATGTAACTAAATATCGCCAAATAAAAGTCTTGGGCCACGATGTGCCCATATGCAGAACCCTCTCTAACCTGGTGGTGATTTTACCACATCCCATCACACCAGGGTAGAGAGGGTTAACCTGCACAAAGGGCACATCTGGGGCACCAGAGACTGTATTTTGGCGATGTTTAGACGTACATAGCAGAAGCTTTGTGACCGGATTTTTGGTGTAATCATTAAATTTATTAAAACCATTTTATTTTATGTTACCAAATTGTTTGTTTCAAACATATTATCGTAGGAGTCTAGTAGACCCTTTGTACGGAATCTTTGGGAAGGTACATGCCTACAACATAAAGAAAAGTAACATTGAAGTCTATGGTGCACTTTTGGTACAAAAATCTGGACCTCAGCAGTGCGTAGGGAGGGTTTTTAAATAGCTGACACGTAAAAGAAAGTCTTCCCAACTGATAATGCAAAAAGATATACTATTAATATATATAATATTCCCAAAATATTACTAAAATCTGCGATTTTGGCATGGAAACGATTGAAGTCCAGATTGAAGTGGTCTATGTTATATATCGAAGTATAATCGATCTTAGGAGGAACACCACAAACATCGGCGATTGGGCACAATCGGGACAATGATTTCACCAGGGTCCGATCAAAATTCGATTCAATTTTCTCGCCTGTATCGACACAATTATCGTCGATCTTACCATGTGGGCATATTTCGTTTTCATTCAATACCGATGAAAAAATTAATCTAATCGAGCATCGATTGAACCAAAATCGAACCATGTGTGCTGCTTTTAGATTTATGTAGATTTGACTTTAGATGCTCCTTTGTTTTACCAAACCATGGCAATATGAGGGACTTTCTAAACCATCAAGTCACCTGATGTCAATCGACAGAGGCACCCGGAACACTACATAGCATGTTGGTAGATCTAAAGAATATCTGACACGAGAGATCTAATGTGTGGATGGCCAGCTTTACGGATAGAAAATCGTATATTCCTGCCACACATATTTGTCCCAAAGGAAGCCCTTTCAAGGATAAAACATGTTGGACATTTTTATTACCATCCATAAGGTGTACTATGTCTTGCAGGATAAAAATCCAACCCGCAGTGCGGTGTTATATACACATATGCTTCTTGCCTAAGTGTCTTCCTTCCTTGTTCTCTATGATAAACATGATCAATTTATAGTATAAAGTTGATATGATTAGAAAACTCATCAAAGGTCGTGCTTACACCCTTAAAAACTGAGAGTTACTACTCTCATTTGCTCCAAATAGTCTTAGATAAAAACTGAGGGTTGTTAGCACACTTTACATGGGATAACACATTCTAACTTTCTTTGGTATAAACTGGCAAATTGTTTGGCCAGACGGGTATTGTGCCATTACAAGGTGCACAATCTATATTTGAATATATATATATATATATATATATATATATCTTTTCATTTATTGTGATAGGTCATGTTAACCTTTAAAAGAAATCTTACAAGCCAAAAAACAGTGGGGCACCCCGGCTATAGTATACTAGTATAGAATTGCCATGTGACTTTCACGAAAAGTACGAGATGATGGCCACTATGGATTGTTCATTTCCATTAACATCGGAGGCAAAATAAACAACACACAAAACATAAGTTGCAGTTAATAAATAAAGTTTTCCTTTATCTTCCGGGGGTCAACCGACGAGTAGCTCAGGGTGTTTTGTTTATATAGGAATGCAATCAAATGCATAGGACAGCACATGGAGCTGCTATAGAGTCCTCTGTTGTCGGGTCCCCCTGATAGAATACCATTGTGATTGAAAAGTTTAGGAAAGCTCATCATATTATATGGCTTGGTAGAAGAGACGATTGTACAGAATTGTACGGTAAGATTGTAAGGTATGGGCACCTTGACCACACACAAGCCACCGTAATATACCTTGCTGCCACACAGAAGGGTTGAATCTACAGCTGCGAATGACATAAGACTCATATTCCTATTTTCCTAATTCATCATCAACCTGCTGTTAGTGCACAACTAATCCTGGAAACATGCTGTAATGTTTGACCCGTATGTCTGTTTATATTCAATTGTATTAATCATGTGTTTTAATATACATTCTTCAGACCAACCAAAAGATTGACAATGATAACTCTAAAGCCGTCCTCTATTCACCGTTGAGGATCACTCCATACAATTTTCATCAGATCTACCGAGTCAATGCATAGATGTAGTATCAAGTGGACTCTCCTCTTCCTGTACTCACGATCACCACCCTAGTGCATTGGCATGCTTTTTTTTTCCCCCCAGCGTGTATTGACCACCCGGCGACACCTCTATATTTACTACCCCAGGGTTTCGGTATCTATTTTCTTCCTTCCCCCTTTTTCCTCCCCCCTTTAAGAAAAGTTGTATTGTACAGACATTGAATGGTAATTGTATGTGGTTGGTATGGGGCGGCTTTATGGGCAAATGTTTGAAACCAGCCACGGAGCACGAAATCTATACATGTTAAACGGGAAATGCAGCCCTGGGTAAAGTGAAAGGCCCCCATACAATTTCTGTAACAATCCACTTTTCTTCTACCAAAACCATGTAATATGAGGCCTTTCTAAGCTTTCAATCACTAGGTATTCTATCAGGAGGTCACTATTACTACATAGGTTGTGGGTTTCGATCTAAAGGGAAGTGTATGGAGTGCTCTAAAGAAGTATGGGGGGCTTTAAGCTAGCCACACATGGTTCGATTTTAAGCGCTCAATCTACGTTTTTCGATTTGAAAACAAGCGACTCGAACTTGAACATAAATTGTCTGTGCTGCCCCAACCATAGCACAATAGGCATTATTGATTGATTATTGTCAAATCGTCAATTAAACGTGGGATTGGACCGGTTGGAAAATTTTGCTTGATGGTACAATTTTTTTTTTTTTTTTTTTTTTCCCCCTCGAACTACTTCGCTGAAGCTTTTTTGGTTGAGTGGTACTCGAGTGTGTGCTTACTTACCCTTTAAAAAACACCACCCCCACACTTCCGCTGAAACTAAAATCGCACGAGGAATTCGATCGACGATTTTGTTACTTTGATTAACTTTCAGTCGAAACATTAACAAAATAATCGTACTCCCCTGTGGTTTACATTGATTTAAACCATGTGTGGCTAGGTAAGTGTGAATTTGTATTAGGACAAGATGGGGCTTCCTGGCTTTTCCAGCAATGAAGAAGGCTTTGTCCTCTGGTCTATGTTACTCACAATGGCCAGTTTAAAACGGTCTATACATTGTAAAATACCCGTATAGTGCATGATCCATGGGCAACTTTTGGGTCTCTATTGATTGCTCAAAAATGCGCTGGACCAGGATAGATGGCCCATCCCACTTGTTTGCTCTTTCTTTCCTGGTTGATGGCATTACTTCGATGCGGGACACAGGGTCTGAATGATCGCCCACAGTGAGATGGAATCATCACGCTGCAATCAGCTATTTGACATATCGCGGCCAGAAGGATCTATGTGTGTATGGGGGGGGGGGGGCTTTATGGATGCCATCAATGCCTATACTGCACATGGAGCTGCCTCTAGCCTTGTGGAGCAATGAGTGTAATGTTTCATCACCAGACAAGTCAGAGGATTGAACATTCTTAGTGTTCAGACGAGCCAATATGTCCAGAGGTTGTGTGAAGAAAACAAACTTGGATGCGATGGCGCTCCCATGAAAGCGCCTATCCCAAGGAAAGCTTACGGCGATGCTGGTCCAGCCGCAGCATAGGTGGGCGAGGGTGAGCAGTGCCATAGACTCCATGTTATGGATGGGCTGTGCTTTCCGCCCTCCCAGATGGTGTCATGAATGACACTGGCTGTACGGAGAGGGGAGGGAGGAAATGGAGCAGTGTACCTCGTTACACTTCTGACCATTGCCTGTACCACCTGTTAAAAACGGTGCGGGTACAGGCCAGTGTGCTAGGGCAGGTTAAGCCAAGAGGGTGTATTGAAGCCTACGGCCAAAAATGTATTAAAGTAAACTTTAAACCCTCCAAAATAACCCACAACAGCGATACTGTGGTGATAGTTTTTTTATCACAAGTGCGATCCCTTCAATAATTGTCCTTCCGCTCTGTATGCCATTTAAGGATACAAGAAAACGTCAGCCTGCAGGTGGCTGGAACATAATGACTGCAAGTGTTCATGGGATATGTAGTACCATTGTACAAACGGCAATTCATGGATCCCCCAAATTTTATACCCCATGAATTATCTTTTGGCCATTATCATTCTCATGGATCGGATTACAGCGCGTACATGGTACAGGGAATACGCGCGCTGCGGTGACAATCTGAGGAGCTCCATGGCTGCACAAGGATGCCACTGCAGGACTAGGCCAAATGTAAAAGTTCTATACCAGGGCAACCATAGAGGTGAGAACAGTTTCTTTGTGGGTAGTTGGAAGTTTATGCTTCACCTAAAATAAAATAACCCTTTATTAGAGAATATTTCATATACAACAGGGCAAGTATGTTTATACAAGTGCACTTACCCCTAGGTTTTCTACGCTCTATAGACAAAAGAGGCGGCACTTTTTTTTTGTTGCAGAAAATACATTTATACATACTTTGTGAAATGTAGTAACAATTGCAATCCATCAGGTGTTTCGGTTACATTTAGACATGGAAGAATACTGTTGCAATCCATAAAGAGTCCACTTACAAACCAAAGCATGAGGCACCTTTAGGAAATTTTAATCAATATGAGGCATTAAATTATAGCTAAAGTTATCTTTAAATATTAATTACAGTAGAAAGGGGTTACACCATTGTCAGTTTTTGTCCCCCAGTTTGTCATTAGGAAGATTTCTCTTTCCTGTAGGATCAACAGGAGTAGAGATGTGGATATTGAACATTAAAATTAGACGGAAACTGAAATTGTTCCAATCGAGCACATTAGCTGCTTCAATGTGATTGGCTCAGCTGCAGTCTGCATGCAATTTGAATGTCAATTTGGGGTTTTGGCATTTCACTAAACATCTCTAAAAAGTGAAAGCCCTTACTTTAGAGCAGTGGTTCCCAAACTGGGGGTGGGGCGGCAAAGGTATTCCAGGGGAGCAGGCCCTCATTCTTAACATGTGTTTGAATAGGGAGGGGGTGGGGGCTCAATAATGTTCCTAAATAGAAAAGGGGGGCTCTGCAAGGAAAGTTTGGGAACCACTACTTTAGAGGCACATTACCCAATTGAGGACACAATATCAACATGAGTTTTGGCTCACCAATCTGTCCTAATTCAAAAACAAAAAAAGTTTACACTTGTAATTTCTTAAAGAAATCAAAATATATATTGAAACACCAGCCAAAACTTTTACTGTTAATTTATGATACAATGAGGAAGAAGTAGAAGTGCTGTCAGTTTCTGTGTCCCCCAACAGGGAGATTTCCTATTTTCCATTCTTTTGGACAACAGGAAGTCTAGAAACTTTCCAAGGACATGTTTCTTGTACAGAGGGAAGATTCAGATGGAATTTCAAAATCGGCATATAACTCTGATTTTATAAATACTATACAATGGGAAATATAAATGCAGGTTAACACCTCTAACAATAATAAAGAATTATAGAATTTGAATATTTGTAAATTTAAATAAAAAAGTTATAGTGGTCAACATTTGGGGATATACTTCATTAAATTGAAAGGAACTAAATCTGGTGGTTGAAGTCTTTGCAGTAAGCCGCCAAGCCGTTGTAGGACACACGTACACAATCCATTACACAGCTTCCAGAGAATAAACAGTGGACTTAATGAATAACAGTACAAAGGAAACTTAGGCGGAATGTCATTTCTTAAAGGATATGGTCAGTCAATGGATCTGGAGTTAAAAATCCCCCCCCCCCCCCCCCCAGAAAGATTCCAACCTGAGACACTATATACCGAGAAGTGAGCAGACTTTGTTTTTCCTTTCTAAATCCAAACACCCATTTTAAACAATTGTACATTACAGGAAAACGCCAGGAAGCAAGATACTGGGATTCATAAAAAAGCAGGGGGACCACCATGGTGCTATTTATAGTGGCCAGTACATCACAGTCCTAATTCAATAGAAGATACAAGTGGCCGAGCATTTAAAACACAAGAACATGTTTCTAGTAAACGGCCAGGCGTGGACTGGACTTGGATGTCCCTCCCGGCTCCATGTAATGAGTAGGAGCAATGTACAGAAGTGAGGATTCCAGATTAGAATCACCTAAAACAGATGTAAACTATTCAAATAAATAAAACAGCGAGGAATCATCACTGTGCAGGTCTGCTCACATACTGTGAAGGAAAATAACTTAAAGCAGTATTAGGACAAACTGGCATGGCTTTGAAATGTGACAGGCTGTGCATGGTCTAGTGATTAGAAAGGTGTGAGAGCAGCCCACAGCGAGAAGCATCCCTCAGATGTCCAGACTTTGGCAGCACGGGTAAATAATACAGAAAAAGCTGGAAAGTCAAGGCAGTGTGCATACGATGTTGCTGTGCAGCCTGTTATTATGGACAAGACACAGAGAGGCTCAGCAGCATCGGTAAAAGGTGACTGGAGTAATAGCCAGAGCCTCCAATGGTGACTTCCAAAGAGGTTCTGCAGCATCTGGATAATCAGAAAGGTCAAATGTTTAGGTCAAATGTTAAAAAACTATCCTAAACGCCACTGTCCAATGAGGTTCTGCAGAATCATTCAGGTCTGCTCCTCTAAAATTTTCAAACCAATGCAGAGGACCCTTGTGAAGGTGGGGGCGTCTGACAATCAATTAGGGGCACGCCTGTCTCTTCCTTGTCAATGGGCTAGGAAAGTATAGGAGGGATCAGGTTTGCTTTTAAATATAAGCTGTCAGGAGAACGCAGCCCTGGCTGTGATTAGAAGAGATGGGGTTCAATCTAGTGGATGGGGTCATATTCAGGTTGTCAGTGGGCCCATCTCTACTCATTACTAATTATGCTCTTGGGTGGAAGGCTAGCTGTCAGGGGTTATCTACAGTCCAAGTTGTTGTTAGTGGAAAATATTATAGTTCCAAGGGACATGATCCCACCTCTTTAAAATCAGTTGTAGCTATCATGGGTCTAATGATGCTGTGATTTGTAGAAGAGTAGGCCATAACGACCCTAGTGGCAATTTATCACTCCTGATGGTTGACCTGTCTTTTAGCGGTCAGGGTTGTTTGCGGTCATTAGTAGAAGAGTTGGGCATGATCATGATTATAGTGGCAGTGGACCCATCTCTCCTGACCCCTAACCTGTCCCTCTATCATATGGACGATTCCAGTCCTGGCTATGACTGTGCTGTGAGAGGGTCATTACCCTGAGGGGCCACCTCTTCCGATTATGGACGTGTACCCTATATAATGAAGGACTGTGCTGTGATAAGTGGAAAAGGTGGGGATGATCATGACCCAAATGGCAGGGCTCAGCATGGGTAACCTGTCCTCTAGCTGTCAGGGTTGTCTACAGTCCCAGGTATAAGTGGAAGTACGGATGATCATCACCCTAGGGCAGTGGGATGGGCATAGCTGTCAGGGTTGTATACAGTCCCGGGTATAATAAGTGGAAGTAGGGATGATCATCACCCTAGCGCAGTGGGATGGGTATAGCACTCCTGATGGGTAACCTGTCCTCTGGCTGTCAGCAATTAGTGGAAGAGGTGGGGATGATTATGACCTGGGAGGCAGCGGGCCCATGTCTTTCCCAATGGCAGGGAGTCCTGGCTGTGAATAGTAGGGATGACCATGACGCCGATGCCAGTTGCCCATCTGTCCTGGCTCTGTGATGGCTCCATCAGGAGGCAGACGATTCACATGGCCACCTTGGGCCCGGGGTAGGGCTCGCCCCCGCACCAGAAGTCATCGGGTTGCGGGATTTCCAGCAGCCACACCTCCCGTGGGTGCACGCCGTCCGCAGCAGCCTGCTGCCCGCCGGTGCCCTCCCCTGTGTCATTGTGCTCGGGGGAGGCCGGCAGCAGCTTGTAGTAGTGACAGTCCCGGCCGTCATCCGGGTCGTAGGGGGGAGCCAGGATGTCCAGAAAAGCGGCGGGCCCGTCTACGGCGCTGATCTGATGTAGATTATCCCGGAGCGGGCAGAGCAGACATGGCGGACTACTGTCCCCGTACTCATCAGTGGAGCGCAGCACGGCCCGGACCACGGAGCTCCTCTGGTAGGGCTGCAGCCGGGGAGGCAGGTCGGACGGAGCCGCCTCCATTTTGTCGAAGCCCATGATGCGCACCTTGCCGTACAGCACCTTAAGCATGCCGTGCATCCCCGGGTGGTCGTGTAGCGGGATGCTGGTGCCGCCTTTCAGCAGGAACACCCCCATGCTGAAGGCGTCCGTCTCACAAATGTGCATATAGGTGACGGGTGGGTTGTGGGGCACGGAAATCGGGGGAGCAGCCGCACTATTCCGGGGCCGGATTTTCAGGTCCTCGGCTCGAATCTCGCTGACCAGGTTCTTAAGCTGCGTTAGGTTCTCGGAGAAGCCTTTCCCGGCCTCTGCTGTTCCCAGGCCGCGGAAAGTCAGCAGGGCCTGGCGGGCGATATTCTGGATGAGAGGGGAGTTCATGTCGTGCCGAGGCATCTCCCTCCTCCTGCGCGGCGTCTATCGGCTGCCCTGCTCCCGGGGCCAGGAGCACATCCCTAGCACGAGCGCCTGATGGCGGATGGATATGCTCCGATCGCTCATTCACACCGTGCACGGGAAGATCCTCCGCCACCCATTCATGCAAATAGCAACCACACGTCTCCTCCGGCCTGTGCTCTCTCTGCCGCGCTGCACTCTGGGACATGCAGTCCACACCCGTCCTCGTTTAAAATGCTCCTTTGCAGGCAGCGCACACTGACCCCTTTCTCGCTCTAGGGAACGGAAATCCGTGTGTTTACTTACTGCAGCTGGATGCTGAGGTCCCTGGAGGGGTTCTTGGCCGACAAAATGGAATGAGACAGAGGCTGGGGACCACAACTCCCAGGGTGCCGTGCGACCGCCTGTGCGTGCGAGGCGATGAAGGAGAGGGCGCACTGGGAGGGCCGTTCAAATGATTTGTGCTAAAGTCCATTGACTTTGACATTGTTCTGTGTTATTTCAAGAGTTGAATGGCAATGTCATGCTGTAATCGCAGCTTCTGCCTGTGTAATGTTACGTAGACTGGCCAAGCACACACATGAATATATATATCGTAAATTGTGAAAGTTTATGTATATCTAAAAATAAAAGTATTTAATACATGTAGACATTAAAGAATAATATTGTCTGTTTATTAATGCTATACAGGCCTCTGGGAGCTCATGTCCACAGTACTCTTTTCTTGTGTGTTAAGATATTAACATAACATGCTCAACTTTTCATGGCAAGGGGGCAGATATGGGGCACCCTTAACTCATGAAGTGTTTTTTCGACACCACACGTCTTATGAAACATACATTGAAATGCATACGACATAACATGGCCATTTCTTGTCAAACACTGGTCTCCATTCAAAGCAGTGCCATGTGTGAAGAAAAATAGCATATAACTAGAGCACTGCCATCATTACCCCTCACTTTCCCTCATACTGGCGATAGTACCAGACATAAAGCAGAGAATAATCTGAAAAGGGATACAGAAACAAGAATCTGATTTGAAATGATAAACTCATTTAAGATGTGAAACATTTTTTGTCTGTTGTAGGTTTCCCTGTCACGTCATGTCCTAGAGAAACCCCAAACATGGATAAAATACCCTACATAAGGTTTTAGCTGCCAAAGGACTCTTAAGGTGGTGATACGCGGCTCAATATTTCCGTTTGATCGTCTTAAAACAATAAGGTCAATCAAATGGAAATTGATTCCTGCCCACCTGGTACAATCAACCCAAAGTAATCAATATTGATCGAAAAATAATCAGTATGTTGGTAAATTTCAGTTGATTGTACACGTTTCTGAAGGGTTTTCTAGGTATTTTGATCGACTAATACTTTGTATTGTAATACGATTGTAATACATATGTGCTCCATAGTACGATTGTAAATCGATTGTAAACTAATCGATTTCACTGTGTGGATGTGCGATCGATGGATGTTTTGTGTTCGAAACGCACAAGTTGATCGATCTAGCAAAAGTTATCCCGTGTATGGCTTGCTTAACCTCCCTGGCATTGCGGTCTTTTCACACCATTTTTGTGGAGCGAAAAGCCGCCGTTCATGGTGATTGCCGTGATTCCCCTTCCCCCCACCTAAGACACCCACCGATACCTGCCTCTGCCAGAATGTCGGGTACAATGTGTACTGTGTGCCTCCGTGTGACTCCTTGATCCTTGCTGTAACGGAGTCTGTTACCCGGCCGTACCGGTAGAACCCAAAAGAAGTGAGTCAGGAAGGGGACAATGATTGGCACAGAGTGCTCAGAAAGGGGCGATGATTGGCTCAGAGTGGTTAAAGGGGACAATGAATGGCACAGAGTGATCAGAAGGGGACAATGAATGGCACAGGGTGATCAGAAGGGGACAATGCATGGCACAGAGGCATCAGAATAAGACACCCCCCTGAAGATAAGATCTAGGGCATAGTTTGGCATTTCAAAAAATATAAGACAGTGCCTTATCATCGAGGAAACACGGTATGGAGCATGTGCACAGGTCTTTGGAAAGGAATCAATTGTTTTGAATTGATCTCGCTGTGTGCTGGTATGATGGATGTCAGACTCATAGTAGATATTTCAACCACACAAGCCGATCAAATCCAAGATCAAATGAACAAAAGTGTCTGGTTTAAAAATCCCACAGAACGTATGATCTGCTTTTTCTCCTCTGCAATTGGGTACCAGGTACAGGTTTTATCCAATCATTTTCACTGAGCAGTAAAAGGAGAAGTAGGAGTCTCATGCATCCTAATTTAACAGATCAAATTGCAATCTGTAAAAATTTTCCGCCCAGTCACACCCCATTAATGGCACCAGGGACACAAGGACGGGAACACCAATGCTGGAGGTATCAGCAGAGGACACTAGTTTCCCTGGTATCATCAATGGGATATTGATTGAGGACACAAGGCTATATTGGATCTGCCAATAAAAATCTACCCAGAGCCAACAGGGAGGTTAAATAACTGAAAGTTTCATGTGTTCATCCTTCTACAAGCTTCTGTAAAGGGACTGAAAAAGGCTGAAACAAATGTAGGTATGGTAAATATATTTAATAAAGATTCACTTTACATATATGTAGCACCCTGTATTGTATTGTTGTATTGTATTGTATTGTTATGATGCATCATATGTGTGTATTGCGTTTGGCCAGCCCATGCATCAGGCAATTGTCTTTTATGGTCATCTCTTGGCTCATAGAGTGGCTTGAAAAAGTATTTGAACTTTTCCACATTTTGTCACATTACAGCCACAAACATGACTCAATTTTATTTGAATTACACATGAAAGACCAATACAACGTGGTGTACACGTGAGAAGTGGAAGGGAAATCATACATGATTCCAAACATTTTTTTACAAATAAATAAGTGCAAAGTGGGGTGTGCATAATATTCAGCCCCCTAAGTCAATACTTTGTAGAAGCACCTTTTGCTGTAATTCCAGCTGCCAGTCTTTTAGGTAATGTCTCTAAAGCCCCCCATACACCATGCAATTTCTGTACAACCAACTTTTCTTCTACCAAAACCATGTAATAGGAGGACCTTTCTAAACCTTCCAATCACTATGTATTCTATCAGGGAGGTCACTATACTACATAGTTGTTGGTAGGTCTCATGGAAATTGTATGGAGGAATCTGAAGGTGTATGGGGGGCTTACAAGCTTTGCACATCTAGGGACTGAAATCCTCACCCAATCTTTGCAAAACAGCTCCAGCTCAGTCAGATTAGATGGACAGAGTTTGTGAACAGCAGTTTTCAGATCTTGCTACAGATTCTTGATTGGATTTAGATCTGGACTTTGACTGGGCCATTCTAACACATGCATATGTTTTGTTTAATACTATTCCATTGTTGCCCTGGCTTTATGTTTAGGGTCGTTGTCCTGCTGGAAGGTGAACCCCAGTCACAATCCTTTTGCAGATTCCAATAGGTTTTCTCTTTCTTCCAATATTGCCCTGTATTTGGCTCCATCCCTCTCCCATCAACTCTGACCACTTCCCCTGTCCGTCTGAAGAGAACGCAACCCCCCCCAGATCATGATGCTGCCACCCAACCATATTTCCACAGTGGATGGTGTGTTTCAGAGTGATGTGCAGTGTTATTTTCTGCCCACCACATCGCTTTGCATTTTGGCCAAAAGTTCCATTTTTGGTCTCATCTTACCAGAGCCACCTTCTTCCTCATGTTTTCTGTGTCCCCTACTTGCTTGTGGCAAACTGCAAACTGACTTCTTATGCTTTTCTTTTAACTTGGCTTTCTTCTTGCACTCTTTCCATAAGGCCAACTTTGTGCATGCGGCTAATAATTGTCCATGGACAGATTTCCCCCACCTGAGCTGTAGATCTCTGCAGATCGTCCAGAGTCACCATGGGCATCTTGACTGCATTTCTCATCAGCGCTCTCCTTGTTCGGCCTGTGAGTTTAGATGAAAGGCCTTGTCTTGGTAGGTTTACAGTTGTACCATACTCCTTCCATTTCTGAATGATCGCTTGAACAGTGCTCCGTGGGATGTTCAAGGCTTTGGAAATCTTTTTGTTGCTTAAGCCTGCTTTACATTTCTCAAAAACGTTATCCCTGACCTGTCTGGTGTGTTCTTTGGACTTCATGGTGTTGTTGCTGACAATATTCTCTTAGACAACCTCTGAGGCCGTCACAGAGCAGCTGTATTTGTACTGACATTGGATTATACACAGGTGCACTCTATTTAGTCATTAGCACTCATCAGGCAATGTCTATCAGCAACTGACATGTATGATTTTCATTCCACTTCTCTAGTGTACACCGCTTTGTATTGGTCTTTCACGTTAAATTCCAGTAAAATTGATTCATGTTTGTGGCTGTAATGTGACAAAATGTGGAAAAGTTCAAGGGTCCGAATACTTTTGCAAGCCACTGTATCATCCCTCACCAGCTCCAGAAAGGGTGAAGCACTAAAACAATCTATTAGTGTAGTGACCCGAGAAAGGGCCACAAAAAACTGTATATATTGCACTGTGTATATACTGCTGTAAAGTGCTTAATATACTTGGTGTATTTCCCTTTAAGGGCTACACTTGTTGTTTACCAGTTACTGAACCCTTTTTGCAAGGGACAGGGTTAATAGCTTTTCCCTCTGTTTTGGCTCTCTCCTCTAAATATAACTATTCTGTTCTGCTCAGTTACAGGTATTAAGCCAGCCCTTTTCTGAGCCTATAAATATTAGTTCCTCAGAGCATTCTGGGCTTTTCTGATGTCACTTCCCTGATGACTGCAGCTTGCCTCAGTTATGTCCCCAGATGAGAATCCCAGGAAGAGGCGTGACACCCTGACTAGACTGCTTATTGTTCTTCATTACAGAGAGAGCCTACCCTGCCCACAGTTACAGCAGCTGGTAGCAACGCCTTGGCAACATTTGATCCTAAGTCTGGACCACATCTCTGCCCTTGGGAGTTGGAGCTTTTATGTAAATACCCCTAATAAACTGTACATAGCCCCTACCAGCTGTGTGGACTTGGGTTTGTTCGGAGTGTGAGTCGTGTTTGGTGTCTGGACAGAGGACATCTGAAGGGACCTGGTCGTGTAAGTAGCATGCTAAACTGCACCTGCACGACTCTACATTAGTATAAACTAATATCTCTCATCAGAAAAGATCAAAGTATTTGAGAAGTTGCTGGAGGGGGTGGTCAGGGGCACTCTCCTGGGACAATCGGGGGAATACCAATATAGGTTCAGTTATACTTTGGTTTTGTTGACGTATTTTTACAAAATGTTGAAATTTGTCTCCCTGTTGTAAATGACTCATAATGTGCACAGATTTACTTCCACTCGGTATTCCTGAAAGATAAATTGGTTTACCCTTTTCTCAAACTGCACCAATTCTGGTGTATTTTCTCCCATTATTCCCCCTAGAAGGTACGCATTAATATAAAATACATAAATGTGTTATTTGAGTACAGCGTGCTGCAAATCTCTGTTTTTTATCCCACAAAGAAACCGAATAGAACTTCCGCCTGAGTTTAAAGAAAAAACTATATGTCTGTTTTAGGTATGGGTTAAAGTGAACCCATAACCTCCATCAGGGTCATAATGTTGTACATGAGATGATTGAGGACGAAAAGTTTTGTTTCTTTTTTCTAGTCACTTATCAGTTTAAAGCAATTCGTAATTCAGAGGAATACAATGACACTTAAGAACTTTATATACCATAAGGAATCTTAATATGCAAATAATAAACCAGCTATTCTGTGGACATCAAGCCCTTCTGGCTTTTGTTTCCTCACTATTGGTCACAATGTAGGATGGAAGACTTCATGAGCCAATTGGAAGGTAAGAGGAAGTCACACACTGACTTTAATAGCTTTGATCATTGAGTTTTCAGGATTGATTACTTTAATAGGAGATGCTTAATTACATACCAGAAATGTGAAATAAGCATGCATCTGCAGAGTTGATTGGCTCATATTCATTCTGCATGTAATTTATGTTCGAATGTCAACTTTTTTAAGGATCTTATTAACCATCCATAATAGTCAGTATTCTCTAAAGTTAAAATGGAATAAAAAGTTTGGGATATAGCAAATTGTGTGCACTGCACATGGTAGGCAGGTTTCTCATAGAAAATGTGTGTAACATCCACAATAAATGAAATAGGAAATGCAGGCTCAATCGATCAGGACATGATGAAGTCACCCTGCTGCGTTCGAGCGTTTGTCGAGCGAACTGTGAATAGATGCGCATCACTGTGCATATCAATTCCTGTTCGATACTTTCGATGTATTATCGCCCTTATCCAAATATAGGAGGAAACCAAGATAAAGTACCAAGATAAAATAAAGGTGGAATTTTTCCAATAGAAATATGGCAGTTTTGTATTACTTTTCTTTCCAAAACTAAAAGATTTTCTGGTGTTCAACAACTATTTGGTAGGCCTATATTTTTACCTCTGACTGTTCTTCTAGATATATGAATGATGTATGTTTGGTTAGTTGTATAGCAATGCCTTGCCCACTATTTGGTTTCCTGTTTGGAATTTGATTTGATGTCATCATTATAGTTATGACACCTATCAGACTGTAATATTGGATGCTCTTGATACGCACGATCCCTAGCTGTCCACATTACACAATATAAACAGTTTGTTGTATGAGCCTTTCCCTTAAGAATGTTTATATGTCATTATTTATCACTGCAGCTTTTATGGGTGAAAATAAATTGCCTAGTTGCTATTTATGAATCTGTTTAGAGTGTATGCCAGATGACAACTATCACGTTTGAACAACATTTAAAAGCTGAACTCCAGCCTTGCCCTCTGTCCTGCATAATTGTAGAGCTCCAAAGTCTTTTTCAACAGTATTTTCCAGTAAAACATTTTCTTCCCACTAACCTGAAAGGCATATCCTAACATACCTGTCAAGTTTTTCAGCCCAGAATAAGGGAGCAGGAAGTGACGTCCTCATTAAAAACACCAGAAGTGATTTAGTAACTTAGGTGGGAGAGGGCATATCTCTCCCTGCCAATGTCCCACCCGCACATCATCAGCACTAGCAGAGTGGAAACTTAGGAGGGAGAGTAATGCCCCTTCCCTTCTAAATCACCCCAATTTCAAAATAGGATACTTGACAGGTATATATCCTAACCTTTGAAGGTAACTGCCTTACCCCTGACCCTAAGGGCTTGTGTCCACGAAGTCCTTTTCCCCACTGCGGATGCTTGCATGCGGTGCTGTTTTGAAGCTGTCTTCAATGCAGCATCGTGGGGTGGCACTGGTAGTCATATATGTGTCATTAATATCCTACAGATCCAGAACCAATAGCCTGTGTACAGCCTGAGGAAGCCTTTGTGGCGAAACAAGTAAACTACACAACCAGAATATAAAGTGATTGTGCAGTTCTTAATTAAGTATATTGGTGATTGTTGTATTTTTATACATGGTTCACTAATAAAATGGATCATTTGACTAATAAATGTGTCATATATTACATTGTTTCAATTCAGTATTCCACCTAAAGTCCCATTCTGAGGGAACCCTTTTTCTTGTAAAAAAAATCTAAATAAGGTAAGATTAATACATGAAAACCCAAGTAGTTTGTGTTTCTGTCCATCAAGTCCAGAGATTTAGTTCTTTAGTTCTGACATGCACTGATCTTTTACTGTGTGTTTCCGATTACACGTCTCCTACCTAGACTTACCTTGACTGTGAAAAGAATAGCAGTAAACAGCAGAGCTCTGGTCCCTTCCAGAATGCTTTCTCCTACTATGAGCATGAGTCTTGAAAGCATGAACATCAGACCTGATTGGTTCATTGTGCAACAACTTCACCTTCTAGTGATGAGCAGCATAGGCAATATTCGTAATTTCACAATAAATTAGAGAATTTGTGAACTCCAGTCATTATTACCTTCATTGCACAAATCAGCACTTGTACATGTGCATATTAGGAACACAGTACAAGGTACTGATATAAAAAATCTCTAATATTCTCAATTACAAATATAATAGCACTATATTTGAGATTTTGTCGATATTCGTTACAAAAATTTGTGATTAGAATATTAGTATATTTATATATATATATATATATATATACTAATATTCTAATCACAAATTTTTGGGTGAAGACTAACACCAAACCAACTGAATGAAATACCTTCTCTGTTGACTACGGCATCTAATGGCTGATAGAATTCTAGTAGCGTGATGCCTTCAAATGCATCATAAGGTGCCATAGACTTGAATGGGATTCTCTCTTGCTAAAAGACTGTAAAATGTAGATATATAGGAGAGCTTCAGTCAAGGCTAATGTTGAAAGAGGTAAGTAGATGGTTAGGTTAGGGTCTTTTGAACAGGGTCTGTTCCACTATGAAAGTTACACCTTGAATAGGGTCTGTTCCACTATGAAAGTTACACATTGAACAGGGTCTTTTCCACTATGAAAGTTACACCTTGAATAGGGTCTGTTCCACTATGAAAGTTACACCTTGAATAGGGTCTGTTCCACTATGAAAGTTACACCTTGAACAGGGTCTGTTCCACTATGAAAGTTACACCTTGAACAGGGTCTGTTCCACTATGAAAGTTACACCTTAAACAGGGTCTGTTCCACTATGAAAGTTACACATTGAATAGGGTCTTTTCCACTATGAAAGTTACACCTTGAATAGGGTCTGTTCCACTATGAAAGTTACACCTTAAACAGGGTCTGTTCCACTATGAAAGTTACACCTTGAACAGGGTCTGTTCCACTATGAAAGTTACACCTTGAATAGGGTCTGTTCCATAATGTTTCATTAGATTAATGATTAATAGTGATGGCGCGAACCCGGAATTTGATGTTCGCCAACGGCAGACGCGAACATTCGCAAAAGTTCGCGAACCCGGCGAACCGCCATAGACTACAATGGGCAGGCGAACTTTAAAAAACAAAGGGACCGTTTCTGGCCACAATAGTGTTGGGTAGTTCAAGGGGTCTAAACACCTGGACAATTACTGACAGAGGGGGAATCCTGTGTACTAACACCTGCGCCATGACAATGACAGAGGGTGAGCCCCATGGCCCAACTCCCAAGAAATTTTTTTTCACCACTAAATTTGCACGAAGGATTTTCTACAATATAGTCATGGGATTTTGACATAAGAGGGGGAGCTGGAGAAACTAAACAACATGGTTGATAATTGCCTGTTTTAATTCCACCTGAAACAACCTGTGAAGATCTGCTTTCATTCCACGTTTGCCTACAGCTTAAAAGGTGATTCTAATTTTATGGTGGATATGGTCATTATGGCGGACACTGTGGTGTATGGTCAGTGTGGAGACCTGTGGTGTGATATTCCCCATGGATGATGATGGATATTCCAGTGAAGACTGTAATACATACACAAACACTGCCCTAGCTAATGGTTCCCTATAGCATCAGCAGCAGCTCTCATTTCCTACTCTCTCCTTCTTCACAGATGTGTAAGTGCGTCCTGTACTTGATATGTTAAGGGGTGTGAGGGTCGTGTGAGGGGTGGGGTGCTCATTTGCTGGATTAATTGTCCTGCCTTACTGTGACTCACGGTCAAAGTTTCTGCAATTTAAAAGATAGGGGGCGAACCGAACTCGCCATATGTTCGTGCGAACATGGGCGAACGCGAACATGCGATGTTCGCCGCGAATAGTTCTCCGGCGTACAGTTCGGGCCATCACTTATGATTAATGAAAACATATTTTTATATAACTACTGAGAACAGAAAATGGGCCATGTTTATCTAGGTAAGCAAATGTTTGGCAACTAACGAAAACCTCCATTGTTTAGAAAAATATTCAGTATGTAAAAATTATAGTAGCGCCCACAACATTATTCAATGGTTAAGGCTTATAAGACAGAATAACATGCCTTTATCTTCTACATTAGACTCAATGGTTTACATATGAAATGGAATAATTACTCTGGATGAAATGGGGCTGTACACTTGTTATATTGATACACTTTACTTGGTTAGTTCCCTGACATTAAGGGAAAAATCTGATAAAAAAAGCTATTTAAACAATCCAGCATGAGTCAGTACCGCAAGAAAAGTACACACAGGAAATCAAAACTAGTACAAAGACTAAATTTACTGAGCGATATATGTGCAACTGGTCGTCTAACTAGGTCAAAGGACTTGTTTGTCCAAATACCTCACTTGTGAAGGCCAACATACCTGAGAACATGTACCTGAACATGTAGCTGATCTAGTAGAACATCAGCATTTAGAACTTGAAATGTTAAATATTGTTGTTTTGTAGGGAAATTTCTGTATTTCATTATTCCACTGTCACATCTTTTTAAAAATCCCCATCTAAAAGGTTAAACATATCTAAAAATAGACACAAATGGTCTCATTTAAGAATCATAATATTCAGTCTTAAAGTTAAACCTGTCCAGAATTAAACTCACGGCTGGCATGGCATGGATGTCTTCCTGAAAATACTGAGCAAATTTCAGGAAACGCCATAAGCAATATCAGCCTCTGTTTCTTAGATAATGTGCATTGTTTAATGGGTCTGGTTCAACATCCAGCTATCCATACATGGGTCAATTATTTTGCGCTTCGATCATCTATTTGATTTTTTTTCAACCGCCGATTTAAAAGCATTAGATTCTTTTAGTACATACTTGTACGATTGACTAAAATTTATCAACATGTCCAATCGTTTAAGACCATTTTTCTGGTTCAACATCGATCACTTTTGGTTGATCGTACCAGGAATCGATTCCTGTGTGAGCAACTAAAAATTGATTGTGTTAAGTTTAAGTAATGTTGAATGGCTAGCCTTAAGGTGTCCATACATGCCTAAGATCAGTGGTCGATTCGAGCACTGACTTTGTAGTGGGTGGGGGGGCACTAGAAAGGAGTAGTGGCCCCTTTCAGGTGATGGAACAGGATGCCTTGGGCAGGCAGAGGACTTAAAAGGAGAGCTAAGCCAGGAGGCGGCCTCAGTTCAAGGAACCAGCAGCAAGTGTACTCTGTCTCCCCTGTGGCGAACCGGACAACCCAGCTTTACCCTGCGTGCATGCAGCCAGAGAGCGAAATAGCATGCAGCAGTATACTGTGCCATGGTATATGCTTGGTGTCACCTCCGGTCAGTGCTACTATTCTGGTGGGGTGGATACCACCCCCTGCTAGTTGGGCCCCACCAGCCCGCCCGTGGAGCCACTGCAGCTGTGCCCAGTTTTACAATCAACCAGCCTGTCAGGAATCGGGCACCTAAAGGGTTGCGCCTTGATTCCCATCCAAACGACAGGCAGTCACAATGACCACGTTGCACTGGTCATCGATCGTGCTCCTGTTGCTGGCTGTGTGGTCACCCTTACTAAAACATGCTGTATTTAAAGTCAAAGTATGGGCAACATAAAAAAGACATCTACAAGTGCAGATTGTCCATAGTATAAAAGCATTTGCTTTTCTGACTGAACGCTGTAACATGGTTTTATTACAGGTTGAGCGTGCTAGCTTTCATTCATATAGGTGAGACCTTTATCTCAAAATATGAAAAAAAAAGGAACTGCATTAAAATAGTAAAAATGAGTTATCCCTCTCAACACTACTCTTTCCAGAGGGATGACAATGCTGCTGTCCATTGGTGAGTACATTTCTCCACCATCTATACATAGTAGGTGTAGTAACAGCCAGGCTTGATACATAGATCAGGTAAAAATTTATATACAAAAGACTAAAAAACATAGGCTGCAATGCATGAAAAATGCTGTAAATACAAACTAAGTATCCTCATTTTAAAGTAAAAAAGTTATTTGGACATGAGCATTGTATACGGATTGGGAAATTAGGACCTTTAAGCTAGCCATACAGGTATAGATTCCCCTTTGATGATTGAACGATCAAACGTAATGTGGTTGCATCACCATGCTGAACAACTGTTCACCAATCTTTTGGGGAATCGATGCGCATCACCTTGGTGAATCAATCCCTGTCTGATACTTTGAGGATCGAACAGGAAAATACAGACTTGTCGAATCCCTGTTCGATCGTTTTTTTGTAAATTTTTTTGGGGGAGTTCATCGTTCAAAGTGGGTGTATTCGATTTCTGAAGATCGTTTGGCAAATGATCACTGCATGCGCTGATTGATCTCTCAGGAATCGACCGCAGAATCGATATGTGTATGGCTAGCTTTAGATTTGATTGTCCTTTCATACAGAGGACATTGTGCCAATGTGATGCTCACTAGGATGTCTACCCTTCAGATGCATACTGATTGCAGAGGCACAGAACAGACCCCTGATATCCTCCACACAAATATTTGTCTACACAATGTGGAAGGCTGACGTGCACCCTATGTCACTACAAGGAGGCTCTTGTAATTGAATCAACTGTCTGGATAATCTATTTTGGTGTGAACTTTATAATGTATTTAGGCTCTGCGCTCAGAGAAATAAATTAGTGTAATTGCAGGTTATATTGCAGTGGCCAGACACCAGTTTATTTCTGGAGCTATAGGTTTATTTAGTATAACGTGTGTGTGGTGCAAGTACTCACACCTATATAATGGGATAATACAAAATTAGGCAAAATGTGCAAAGCGTAGTCAGATAACATTATTTTTTTTTCTGTATAGCATATAGCAAGAACCTACAGCTGACACAGTATAGAAAGTTGAGAAAAACAATATTTTATATATCACTTATGAGATTTAAAATTACATATTATGCAGGCATATTTTAGCCTGTGATGGTCTGGTATCATCACTGCTGATGTAGGCCAACGACCGCTGTTGACCTACATTGTACTTAAGAAAGTTAAGAACCCCAAAAAATAGGGGTCTCTGCACTCAAGCATTTGTCAACTGAATGCGTACCACTTTGCCCATTCGATTCCTTTCAACCCACGGTTCCCATCCAAAGTAATAGTGAATCAAACAGGGATTTACCAATATGTTGGTTCCCTGTTTGACGGAGCTCGAAAGGGTGGGTGTGTTTAATTCGCTAACAATCGCACTGCAGATGAGCATGGTGTTTGTTTGAGAATTGATTGAAAAATTTCCCTTGTTTGGCCACCTTAAGTTTTCTTCTAGGCTCAACAGGCATGGGTATATGCATATACATGTACAGGGAGTGCAGAATTATTAGGCAAATTAGTATTTTGACCACATCATCCTC
>CM070037.1:43891511-43923920 GCA_036250615.1 Ptychadena robeensis | reverse complement strand
CCCCCCCCCCCCCATTTTCCCCCTTTAACAGACCATGCTTTTCAGCTTAAGTGATTGCACTTTAATCTAAACAAAAAAAGACCTCTTCCCTCTTTCAGGGAGCACACGTATAGATATGGGCCAGATCTATGGCCACTTTGAGCCCCGTGCACACTCACGGCCATCTATCTGGCCCATATAATATGCGGCCATCCCTGTTTTCCAGCGGAATTGAAGAACAGGGATATCAGACATGACCATTAACCATGGTCGATGTCCATTGCTTTGCATGGAGACGGCGGGTCTCCGCACTGCTGCTGGAAACCTCGAACGGCTCCTATATGAAGCCGTGTGTTCCCTGCTTTAATTTCTTTCCTTTATCAAGGTCATGTGTTTCCTGGCTGTCTTGCGACAACTCCAGAAAATGACATGGTTCTTAGAAGTCAAGTGAAAAACCACATTTTCCAAGACTAGATAGATTTACAGTATAACACATCAACAATTTCAGGTTGATAACCTTTACTGAAAATTAGCAAATCCATATTGTGTAGGAAATTTACAGTCAGATCACCAGAATCCGCCCTGTGGAGTAGAATTGCGTAGGTGGTCTCGGTAAAACAATTCTGAACTCCCCGATTCATTTTTCAAAGCTTTCTCCAAAACATGGAAAAAGTTATTTAGAGAAGAAATATTAAAGAGAGAGAAAAGAACAAGTGTTTGCTGTTTTGTTTAAAAACATAAATCGAGCTCTGTATTAACTTTTCTTAGTGTCTAGTCTTAGTAACAACTTTGGTATTGCTGATGGTCTAAGGAACTGACCAAAAAGCCATGTTTTCTAAGCCATCTGTAACAGTATGTGCAGCTGTTAACAGTTCACAGAATAAAGAACATATTATTCATCGCAGCTTAAAATGTGCATGACTTACATTGCACAGAAGTCAGAATTTCTACTTGACATGCAGCCAGGAAAATCTTTAAAATTTCTTTTCACCGTCCGAGTCAACATGCGGCGTATTGTGTTGTGATAATCGCAGCTCGCTGGCCATGAACGTGTCCATTGTTTGACGAGATGTACGGCCTGTACTGTTTTGTTTTTTATTTATTCGACATTCTTCATTATAAAGCTCTTTGCTTGTCTTTTATTTATTTATTTTTTTCTTTCATCCAGACCAGAAAGATTGCCATTGAGTGGCTCACAAAAGCTGAACTAATGCAGTGTGTTAAAAAAATGTTAGCAATTCGAAGAAGTTATAAAAATTTATAAGTTGGCTGGATGCTGTGCAAATGTCTGCATATTTTAATACAGATAACTAATGCAAATGTTTGTTCTTTACATCTTCAAAAAAGGCTTCTTTGGAAAATTTTGCAGGGCACATAGATGTTCTTACATAGGTTTAAAATAATAGTTTGCTACAGAACAAAAAGGAATACATACAGTAAATAATGTGTTCCTAAACCCCAATGTATAATGTACAGCACACAGGGTCAAGAGCAGCTTTGGGCCTTCCTAGCTTATTCCAGCAGACAATCTGTAAAAAATATTTTAATGTCTAGTTATATCTACTTTCTTCTCTTAATAACTGTGAGGGTTTACTAAGATAATCTAAAATCTTACAGGGATGGCAATTCTTCTATGAATCACCCTATTTAATCCCAACTAAAAGGGTATGGGATGATTTATACAAGTCTTGATGCCTGTATGATCGAGGGGCCATTGGCGTCACATAATCTCGCTGCATTCAAGCTTCCTCGATATCGAGCCACACGACTTCTGCGTCACAGATCCCATCCAATACTTTGGACTGAGGGTCCCCATCTAAAGTCATAGAAATCGGACAGGGTTTACCAACATGTTAATTTCCTGTTGGACCGTGCTTTCTATGAGCAGAATCGATTGAACGCGCACAACACTTGATCGCAGTCAAATCTATAAAAAAAATTGAGCTGTGTATGCCTAGCTTAAAGCGGAAGTAAACTCAAAAAAAGTATCCCCCACATACATTACATGGACATATTACACACCTGTCAGCAGTTACATCTGTGAAAAACAACAGAGAAAAAAAAAAGGTACTTACAATCGTTCACTTCCTCCTCATTCCCTAAGGCACCCAATCTTAAGTAACGGGCGCCTGAATCTACTTCCGCCCAGTCTGTTGGACATTACTAAGGTGCCCTCCCCTGCAGACATATTTACCATCATCCCAAAAGGTTTGGTATGGGAAGGATAGTTCTTGTCCTTCCAGAGATCTTGTGCTGCAGTTTGCATAGGAGACTGGAGTGAAGCTGAAGGAGGACACTGTAGGAGGCGGAGAGATTGAGACTGAATTGGTGGTGAAGGGGTTCAGTGTGCAGGTGATAGGGGGGTGACATGGATTTGGGGGGCACACAGATAGGCTGAGGTTATAAAATATCTTATTTCCTCCTCCTGCTGCCAGTCCCAGCAATGTCTCCTCTACACTTCCCCCACAAATCACCTACAGAGTGACACTTCCATGTCAGTGAAGGTTCTCATTCATCAGATCATGGTACATGGAGGATGAGGACAGACATGACGGGGGTTACTGTGTGTAATATAAAATATCTTATTACCTCTTCTGCTGCCAGTCCCAACAATGTCTCCTCCTCTCTACACTTCCCCCCACAATCACCTCCACAGAGGACACTTCCATGTCAGGGAAGGTTCTCATTCATTCCAGATCATGGTATAATGAGGAGATGGACAACATGACGGGGGTTACTGGGTGTAATATAAACTATCTTATTACCTCCTCTGCGCAGTCCCAGCAATGTCTCCTCTACACTTTCCCCACAATCACCTCACAGATGACACTTCATTGTCTGGAGTTTCCCATTCATCCATATCATGGTACATGGAGGATAGGACAGACATGACTGGGTACTGAGTGTAATATAAATATCTTATTTCCTCCTCTGCTGCCAGTCACAATGTCTCCTCTACACTTCCCCACAATCACCTCACAGAGGACACTTCCATGTCAGGGAAGGTTCTCATTCATCCAGATTCATGGTATATGGAGGATGCAGGACAGACATGACGGGGTTACTGGGTGTAATATAAAATATCTTATTTACCTCCTCTGCTGCCAGTCCCAGCAATGTCTCCTCTACACTCCCCCACATCACCTCACAGATGACACTTCCATGTCTGTGGAAGGTTCCCATTCATCCAGATCATGGTACAGGAGGATGAGGACAGACATGACTGGTGTTACTGATTGTGATATAAAAATATCTTATTTCCTCCTCTGCTGCCAGTCCCAGCTGTCCCTCTACACGTCCCCCACAATCACCTCACGAATGACACTTCCATGTCGGGGAGGGTTCTCATTCATCCAGATCATGGTATATGGAGGATGAGGACAGAAACTGAACTGGGGTTACTGGGTGTAATATAAATAATCTTTTACTGCCTCTCTGCTGCCAGTCCCAGCAATGTCCTCCTCTAACACTTCCCCCACAATCACCTCACAGAGGACACTTCCATGTCAGGGAAGGTTCTCATGTCATCCACTCATGGTATATGGAGGATGAGGACAGACATGACTGGTTTTACTGGTGTAATATAAAATATCTTCTGACCTCTCTCTGCTGCCAGTCCCAGCAATGTCTCCTCTACCTTCTTCCCCCACCATCACTCACAGATGACACTTTCATGAACTTGAGACAGAGAGGGGAGGGGGAGGGAGGGGAGCACACAGCACACAAGACACAGGGCTGAATCGCTGTGATAGTGATGTCACAGAGGCAGAAGCAGTGCATTATGGGGCCCCACTCACAGCTGATGTTTCCCGGCAGTCTCAGCTCTAACAAGGGGCATGGCTCAACGTCACAGCACGGGAGGTGCTACCTCGGAAAAACTGTCTTTCCTGCTGTAAGATTTATTTATCTTTCTTTTTGGACAGTGATTGCCCTATCTATTGGCAGCCTGATGCTGATAGTGCAAAGTGACCTACAATGTGGTAGGTCCGCTTTAAGAGAACTACAGAATGATGATAAACAAGTGTCTAGTACCTCTGGGAACTGTTTTAATATTGATAGAAAACAATTCAAGGTGACTACATATAAATCTGTGTTCCATTGTATCTAGCTTCCCATTTGTAATATGTGTGCCCCCAAACAATTGTGTTGATGCAAAGAGCATCCGTCTTCCTCATTCCCCCAAACAATTGTGTTTTTACATATAAATCTGAGTGAGATAATAATTAGAGATAATACGAGTGTGGAAAACTGCCATTACACACAGCAGATTGTGGGGCGCGCCAATTTAAACGAAATGGCGAAGTGCAAAAAGATGCATTTTGCCAAAATGTAGTGGAGTTTTGGCCTATTCACTTTTGCCAGCTGAATAAAGAGGAACGCCAATAGGTGCAAAGAGTAGTTCTAGCAGCACATAGTCTGTTAGCAAATGTTATTTGAGAAGTTTCATTTTGGACAACACAGTAAAGTAAAACCCCAAAATGTCAAGTCATATCAGTTTCCTTTCTCTCAGTTTTCTTTCAAATCATACATTTGATACCGCTTGTACAGGGTTTAGACTTAAAACACTGGGACCTTGCCTCTCAATTGTTTTCCTAAGTCATGTTCTGTCATGTTCAGATGTTGTAAAAAGTGGTTATGTGGATTTTCAATGCATGTCATGGTTCACCTTCAGGAAGCCTAGTTTGAGTAATAATATGCAGTAAATAGCAGGTTTGTAGACAATAAGTCACTGCAAAGATTTTGGAAAGGATACGCTTGTACTAGGATACATAAAAATCCTAGTGTTCTTTTATGTGATATTAATAGGAAAACATTAAGATCAGCTGTCTCAAAGGCCATGTGTATGAAGCTTTCTGTAGTTTGACATTAAATTTTTCCTAATTTTATTTCTGTTGCTCAAATTTGTAGGCATGTCCTTGCCACAATAAAAAAAAGTGTATACGCATGGAATTATTTATTTGGTTTTCTAATTTTTATTTTCGTTGGCCAACTCAAAAAGTCCAACCACATAAACAAACAATAAATTCTCTCTCTATACCCTGTGTACCCATTCACTGGAAAAGGGCGTCTAGTGAGTATATAGAAGGGTTATTCATTTGTTATGGAGTTATGCAGTATACTGGTGAGAATAGAATAATAGGTAGTTACTGTAGATGGGCAGTAATGTTCTATTATACATGAATTAAAAATGGGTTAAAAGGGCTCATGTTTTAGTCCATTTCAAATATTTAATAGTGATGAGCAGCATAGGCAATATTCATATTCACTAAATATCGAAAAATCAGAATATTTTCGCAATAAATCAGAGAATTCATGATTTCCGGTCATTAAAACCTTCATTGTACAGATCATCCCTTCATTGTACAGATCATCACTTGTACATGTGCATATTGCGATGGCAATGAACCGTAGTTTGGGATTAGGAAGATATAGCACTATTTTTAAGATCTTTGCAATTTTTTTAAGTGTTGATATTCACAATTAGGATCCGTGATTAGAATATTCGCGATTAACACAAATTTTTAATCCAGTGGTTCTCAAACTTTTCTTGCAGATTCCCCTTTTCTATTCAAACACAGGTTAAGAATGAGGGCCAGCGCCCCCCTGAAACACCTTCATGCCCCCCAGTTTAGGAACCACTGATTTAATCAATGTTCCAGTCCATATGCAGATCATCAACCCCCTTATTCATTTATTTTGTGTAGTGTTGACAATCGATTTAAATACCAATCCAAGATTTGGAATTACCATGACCAGACATGGTGAAACCCTACATTGAGGTGCCACACACAAACCTTAGAGAAATGTAAAATTAGAGTGACAGAAATGTTTTTAACCACAGGTTTGGCTGAGCAATCACTGAGACAAGGTTCAGGAAATAACCTCTTGTAGTGTGGTTAAAGCATGAAGTAGCTTGTGCTGTGTATCTGCAATGCTGCTTACACAAGTGCATTCAAGACTGTCATACATTTTCCACTCAAACTACTAGGAAAAATTAGCCTACCTGGCTTAGATAGTAAGAAAATTCTGACCATATTTTTCTTGGATTCAGATATCCAGTATTCATTGCATATCTTGTCATTTCCCCATGACGTCTTTGTATTAGTATTGGGATTACTGAATTATTTTTGTTTATATTTTATAGAAAAGAAGAAAACATTGACTATAAAAATGCAAGCTGCCATATTGATGCCACTCAAGAAAGACGTACCACTACTACTACTACTACTACTTGTTTGGAGTAACTTTATGGGGGAAAATTGGCACCTTTAAATGTTACCAGATAATGTTAGACATCCATAAAAACAGAATGTGGTCAGCTGAAAGATGCCAATTTTTTGGTGGAGGTGAGGTATCTAGCATTGTTAGCAGTTTTCAAATGGATAGATCTCTAGATTGCTGTTAGTCTAATAAGTTTATGAACTTGGTAAACTTTTGATTTCCATGCATCTGGCTTCCACCTGGCATGCAAATTTGGTGTGCTGATATTATTGACTTTTGTGATATGAATGCAGCAACAAGGTATGACAGACCACATGTTGGTTGGATCACAAGTAAGGCCCCCATCCATGGGTCCATGCCTGTGCAATTGAGGAGCCCGCGAGCGCAGCACAATGACATCATGGTGCTGCGTTTGAGCTTCCCTGCCTGAACGGGGAATGGAGGCACATCAAAACATTCTTCGAGCGGGAGAAACCGGTGCCTGCTCGATTTTTGTATCCATTCAAGCACAATCAATCAAACTCACATGGCGATGAATTGTGCTCAAATCGATACAAAAATTGAGCCTTGTGCCTAGCTTTAGGATCAAGTTTTTTAATGACATGGTTAAAAGAAGAAATTTATTTTTCTGTGGACAGTAATGGAGCTACACTGTATAATGGAGGAGGAAATAAAAAAGATAAGTATGTTTCTGCGGTGGAGACATTAAAGTATAAGGTAATATGTTTAGGCGTCCGATTTCTCAGATGTATGGGCTATATTTTTTTCTTTTTGTTTTGAATTTACCAATATCTATGGCTAGTAATCCTTAAAATATCACACTTCCACGCCTTTTAGGTGAACATTGGTATATGCAACTTATCTTTGGTAATCCCAAATATGTAATGCTAATTTTTGTGCCACTTCCCAATATAATAACTTAAGAAAATAGAGACCTAAGTCAGGACCATATAGATCCCTTTAGGCAAATGACCAGTATGGTTACTTTTACTTTTCAGGCACCAAACACTCACCAAAATGATAAAAATGAATGCCAGTACTAACATGATTTTTGTGATTATTTGTTAATTATTTGCCGTTATGGTTGGCAGTACTTTGGGCTTGTCTTTCTGATTTTCCCGCTTTTGGTGTTATACATATAGAAGATAGATGGGTAATGGCAATACACATGCAATTGTGAAAATGCTTTGCTATGCTTGTGACTCAAATTATATGAATATGTTAGACTTTGTTCACTACTTATGTTTAATGACCCTTTTGGAAATGTTGTTATGTTGTTATGTTATATAGGAAGAATTTTAATGTTATGCCTACAAAAAGGGGGGAAGACATCCCTGAAAAAGCCCAGCTGGGCAAAACGTGTCGGAATAGATAGGACCTGATAAGGTCCCTGTCCCACTCTAGGACATCACAGCAATAGATTGTGATAGTTATTTTTATTAATGTAGAGAATGCACACACATCCCATTATTCATGAACCCAATGAGTCTTTTTTTCATTTGACATGTATTGTGATGTTTTCTTTATTGTCTATATATATATATATGCACAAGGGTATCACACCTGTTGTTTGAATACCTGAACTTTTCAAACAATAAAATTTGGATTATTATGATTTTGGTGATTGTTTGGTGCCTGAAAAGTCCTGGCCAGTAACCACACCAGCCATTTGCCTAAAGGGATTTATATGGTCCTGACTTAAGGTAACCATACATGGGTCGATTTGTCACCGATCGATTCCTGATCCGATCATTCCAGGCGATCGTGGAATCGGCGATTGATCGGATCTGGAAATGATGGAACACCACCTTAGGAATCCGATTTGTGGTCGATTTGGACATGAGCCGATCTCCAAAATGGCCGATTCCACAATATCCATAGATCGGAAAGGCTGCTGCATAGGGAGCGAAACAATCGACCACAAAAAAACAACATGTCTGTTCAATGTTCGATCTGAGTTTTCGTCCATTCCGATTTTGAACACGCAAAGTGATCGATTGGTCAAAAAATTTTGTGAAAAATCAACCTGTGTATGGGAGCCATTAGGCCGGTATGTGTACATTGACACCCCGACTGTATCAATGCAAGTAGCTATGTTTTTCCAGGGTACACAATCATGTAAGCCATGTTGATGGTATCAGTGAATAATCAGTGAAGATAACTAAATGTGTGTCTTTTTTCTGTATTTCTAAGCACAGATTCACTTTAAGCAAGTGTAATACAATCAAATACAAGGTTCTGTATGTTCTTCCATGTAAATCTTTTATTTAGTAAATTAAGTGATGGGGTTACTTTTTAATCATTAATCAGTCTGATAACATTAGGATTTATATAGTTGTTAATTTTTTACCTAATGTGATTGTAACCTTAGGTTGATTATGCAAAATCTGAGTGTGTCATCAAATTAGGACAGTTTGTGTCCTAATCACCACAGGCAAGCTTTCTTAAGGCTCTTTATCTAGTTTTTTAAGAATACATCAGAATGAAGAACTCCGGGTCACTGTGTAGAAGAGCCTGAGATGAAATTTATGATACAGGAAGTTCATTATAATGTCAAATAACTTTCTTCTTTACACAGATGGCAGGAAGAAACTTTATGCTATAACACATTGTAAAAAATAGGAGCTTCATACTACAGAACTGTATGGTAAAATAGAGCATTGTCCTAAAAGTCTTCATAAACCCACTGAAACACCACAATAGATCATTGTCACTTCTTCCAATCTTGTTTTCAAATGGCAGCATGTATTATTGCATTAGAATTGGTGCGGTGTTTGTTTGCAGATAGTTAATGAAATTTAAACTCCAAAAAAGAAAAAAGAAAAAAAGTGCCATCATTGTCTAAGAATGCCAGTCCAGAGGGGCTGCTGGGGGGCTCATGCCTCATCCTACCACCACAGGCACTTGGTTAGGATTTTCAGCAGGAAAGGGACTGAAAACTTGGTGAAAGGGGTCACAATGATTGGGTCTCTATTATCACTATGGCTATTATTATTTTGATATTTCTTTTTTTGCGTAGAGTATAAATTTTAATATTTTATTGTATATATTATTGGCTATTTTAGTATCCATTCTTGACATAGCTAGTTCAACCCAGGGGATGAAACTGGCTAGCTGGTGTGGTTATGCATGACTAAAGCAATGTGTTTTCAGGGCCTGCTTGAAAGTGGGAGCAAATCTAATGGGACATGGGGGAGAGTTCTAGAGCAAGGGGCATTATGTGATAATTGTGTTATGAGCTGGATGTCATTACTAGGTCAGTGAAAGAGCAGAGGGGATGGTTGGGGGGTATATGCACAAATTTCTAATTTAAGTGGGTGGTGTGAAGAGATTTAAAAGAAAAGCCCTCGATACTCCTTACAATCTTACCATACAGTTTCTGTACAATCCACTTTTCTTCTACCAAAACCATTCTAATCACTATGTATTCTATCAGGGAGGACCCGACACTACATAGTTGTTGGTAGATCTAAAGAAAAGTGTATAGGGGGCTAAAGGCACATATTGTTAAATATGATTTTCTAGGCCCCAGGTGCCCAAGCTGTGGCCCAGAGGCTGCATGCGGCCCTTTGGGTGTTCTTTGGCGGCCCCCCTCAATCTTCCACTTAAGGCCCCCTATTTATGCATAGGGCATAGAAACTGTATACCGAATTGAAAGTTATGTGCCCCAATGATATAATAAATGGCTTTGAAGGACATAACCCTTGATGATATACATGACACATAATGTACATTACTATACTATAGTGTTCCCTAATGCTTTAAGTATCATTAAAAAAAATGTTATTTAAAATATGAAAAAAGGTCTGTTGTAATTTTTTCATAAAAAAACGCTCATACAAGTCAGTATAGATTGAAAATGTTATGCCGAGTAATGCCGAGGGCCGCACAACTCAGTTGCCCACCACTGCTATAGGCAATTGGAAGCCAGTGAAGAGTTTTCCAGAGAGAAGCGATGGATGAAGAGATATACACTTTAAAGATACCATCCCCAATATGCTTAATGATTACCCACTTCATCACATCTGTATTGTACTCGTCTCTTTAACACATTTACTATTGTCTTTAGGTCCCATATAACTTTCAAGCTTACCATAAAATTTCTGTACAGCTCAACTCTTTCATCAACTTTTCATCTACCAAAACCATGTAATATGAGGAACTTTGTAAACTTTCCAATCAATATGTATCAGGGAGGCCACTATACTACATAGTTGTTGGTAGATCTAATAGAAATTGAATGGAGTGATTTAAGGGTGTATGAGGTGCTTTACTCTTAAACACAATTTTACAAGCATTGGAGATGAGGTGAAGAGGACCTGCTTGAAAAAAGGTATTAAAAAATGCAGGCAGGGTATTCCTTGATGGTGGTGATGGATTTGGAAGGTGAGGTAGTATATTGGTTTTAAAACTAGTGAGCACACAGAGAACTTTATTTAGGGATATTTCCCATCCCACACATCAAAACAGTTGATTTTTTTGTCTACTGTCCTCATTAGAACTGTTTGCAATTAGCACCAGAAAGGATATATTTAGCAAAGACTATCTTGTCATTCTGGTACCTATTCTGTGTACTCTTATTCCGTAGGAGCACTCCCACTGCATGTGATAGTCTTTTTCCGTGGGTAATTTTTGTTGTTGTTCCTTATGCTGCGTAGTTTCCTGGTATTGATTTGGCAAACAAGTGGGCTGAAAGCAGTTTCAGTTTGTCTTGAGAACTCACTTGCTCTTTTAATCTAGAGACATTACAGTAAAACACAAAGAAAGTTTCCTCACTGCTTCAAAAAGAAGAAGGAAATGATCTCTCCACAGATGCGGTTTGCTGTCTTTTCTCTGAGCCGCCGGTCCTTTATACAGATAAGTCTGTAGTGAGATTATCATGAAACCGTGACCACGCAAATACAGGGTTCAAAAATAGGATGGTCCTAACAGATCCTCAGAGACAGGATATCACATTGCATAGGAAAACTTGACTTTACTGCCACAGCTAAAGCAGGCCAGATTAATTGGTTAACAACAGGAAACAGCATCACTCTACTGTACTATAGAGTAAAGATGTATTGTATGTTTCATATGGGGTTTGTGATATCTTTTTTATGTTCTGATTTCTGTTGAATAATCTCATTGGGCTTTATTTATTTTCCTTTGGTATTTAACATCATAACCCAAAAAGATCATAAGGAGCTGGGTTGAAAGTGTAAAGACCCCCATACATCACTCAATACAATTTCCTTTAGATCTATTAACAACTATGTAGTGCCCGGTCCTCCCTGATAGAACACATAGTGATTGGAAGGGTTAGAAAGGTCCTCATATTACATAGTTTTGGTAGAAGAAAGTTGATTGTACAGAAATTGTATGGTAAGGTTGTAAGGTGTGTGGGGGCCTTTAGATGCCGGTGAGTTGTGGCTAGGGCTCACTAATACAAATTGGACTTTTCCCCAATGTAGTTGATAGGTTAAGAAAATACTTTTTTTCCAGAAAATTTGACAACACCAACCTGTAGTGCTAGATGAAACACACAATGGGGTGCACAGCTATCAGCAGTAGGTATCCATCCATGGAGGGGGAATGTAAGTTAAGATCAGAAAATGTGCACTTATCCAAATGAATATAACCTACATAACAATTATCAGTTTGGGATAGAAATAAGAAGGGTAATTCTCAAGCTACATACTCTCTAGTACTCCTTGGGAACAACTGTTTTTTTACTATACCTAACAAACCAAACCAAAGAAAGAACTAGTATTGTGCACACATCACTCGCTCTGTTCTATTGAGCGGGCCGGAGACCTAGCAAGCGGCACCCACTGTGCCCTCTCCAATAGAAGACAACGGGTATAGGACAGAATGGTTTAAAAAAGATTTGTCCTGGCAGATCAATCACAACCTCGCCCAACAGCTTTACGCACCTAGATATTCAGCTAAGATGACCATGATAGATTTCACAGCCAACTATCTTAGGTGTGTACGGGCCGAGAGAACAGTCTTAAAAAAAGATGCCTGACTTTAGATACAATTTATGGAAAACTATCCATATCAGGGACAAAACCTCAATAAAAGCTAGCAACCCGGGGGCACAGAAATGCACATTTTTAAAATGTGCTATTTGAATTCTTATGTGCTTGTTCCAGATACAATGTTCAACCACCCTGGTAGTCCCATTGTGACATATTTGTGGTGCTAGAAGTGGTAATCTGTTAAAATTACTTTGGCAGCCCCCCCCCTAGCATGTGAGTAGTTAAATGTCTATGCCTGTCAGATAACACAGGCATAGGAGCAGGCAGCCAGCCCATACCCTTGGTGTCATTACACATCGGGACATTGGGGCTGCTTGCAAAAGGTATCCCAGACAGTTGCTGGAGGACGACCTGACATTGCCTAGAGCAGTAAAGCTACCCTAAGTGTGACTCAGGGTTATCACTTTTTGCAGTAAAAATTAACCCCAAGCCACTCTCAAGAAAACTGACAAAAAGGTTAAGCAAAACTTTCCATAAGAAAAGGTTCATCATTACCTCCTGCACCTATATAAAGAACCCTGCCAATTCAGCTTTTCCTCAGTATTACGTTTTCTGTATCATGTTAGGCGCTGACTTCCATTAGTGTTCCTGTGCTATGGATTCCTGCCTGTATTCTGAGACTCTGCTACCCATTAACCTTTACCTGTCTGCTGGACTCTACTGCTACCTGTACCTGTGCTGCCTGCCCTGTTACACTGTCTGACTGACAACAACTGTGTCTCTGGTGCCTTCCCTGCTGTCCTCAGGACCAGCAGGGTCCTGGGGACTCATGTTCCTACCCTGCCTCAAGAGGCAGCAATCTGTTTTTTCCCTTTAGGGGTATTGTGAAGAACAAATGGGTTCACTTGGACAACACCCTTAGAGGAGGTAGGTCTCGTGGCACAGTGAGTCCACACTGTAGTTGGGTGTATGCATGAGATTAGAATTTTTGCTCTACAATAAAACTTACGTTAAGTGTGTTGTAGAGATTTCTCTTACTTGCTGAAAGTAAGTTCTTGATGAAAGGGGCAGAGATGGAAGACTTGCTAGAGACTTTATTTCTTGCTTAGTTAAAAATGAACTCTCTGGACTAAAATGTAAAATTTTATTTATTCCTCAATACAGATAAAGAAGGTTCCACAACTATCACACTTCAAAAGCATTGGTGACACCATCAATATACAAAGAGTAAAAAAGTTGTTGGTAGGGAACTGCAGCTCCACCCACTACATGCTACCTGCAGAATGGGTAGATTACCTACAGGAGGGGTAGATAAAAGGCCAATCAACCGTCATAAGGAGAGGGAGCAGCAGTGACAGGTATAAATTAACATTTATTTATATAGCGCCAGCATATTACGCAGCGCTGTACAATACATTAGAGTGGAGATACAACACAGTATAACACACAGGTACAGGTAATGACACAGGAGGAGTAGAGGACCCTGCCCGGACGGGCTTACAATCTAATAGATGTTACATTACATAATCTAAATATCACTCTATTATATCAGTCAATCTACTATGAAATCCTGACTCACTCATCAGGGTTGATGTACATGTAAATTTATAACAGCAGGGATACTTTGTTATGGTGTTCTTGCATCATGAGCCCACACATGTCCCATAGACTTGGAATTATAATATACTAAGCTGGCTGATCAAACACTGATGTTCTGTGTGTATGGTGCTGTTTAAAAGAAAAAACGTTACTCACAGTCCATAATAACGATTATAATGATAAAAATAGGTGCGGCTCCCCAGGTCTTGGCTCTATCCCCAGGCCCGTCCCAGCTGCACAATACCAATCCTATGAGAAGATAAAACCCCCACTGCAGCCTGAAGTGTATGTTCATTGATTATTAAAAAAAATCAAAAAAGTCTGTAATTTATTAATACACTAAAACAATAATTTGTAATACAAAATACACTGTTCTAAATATCCAGTGCAGTCCTCTTGTTAAAATAATTATTATCCTACAAGAATTCTGTGGCTTATAAAATATACTCAGAAAAGTTTGTGTCCAAAGTTTTTGAAGCATTTATACAGTTGCATGATGGAGGAGTTTTGTATTTTTTCTTCTCTGAATCCCCTTGAGTGTCTTGTTTATGTCTTTAAGAATGCAGGAAATTGGGGGGATGGGATTTCTATACGATATATAGGCCTTGTCAGAGAAATTCCCATGCGGCAGGGAACTCAGATAAAAAAAGAAGAAACAATCAGGAAAAACCTTTCTTCTTTTCTATATGTCCCTATGGCTTTAAAATATTCTTTGTACATGCATTTTTCACACATACTGTGAAATGGAGCAAAACATATATATATATATATATACACCCTGAAATTTAGCATACTACCAGGACAGTTAGTATTACTTTACTTCTTTAATTTAAGTCAAGTACCTACATTATGCAGTGCTTTACATATGAATATAGACAGGGGTGCACATAGGTAGTACTCTGGTACTCAAATGGAAATCGAGGAATCGGCGATTCGCATAGCTATGCATACCTGCATTATTGTTACAAAGCTTATATGCGTACTAACAAACTGGAGGTACTCCGTGTCTGGGCAGACACAGCTAAATGTTAAATGTATACAATTTATGTCACTTGGATAACTGCAGGGAAACATTAACAACTATGAAAGGTTGCAGTTACGGCTGTGAAATTTTATGTAAATGTAAATGAATAATCCCCCCCCCCCCAAAAAAGATTGGACCTCTGAGGGTGTTGGAGATCTGGGGATGAAATCAGAGTAGGTGTATGTAAGAGTAAAATCTGACAAGAGGAAAGCACTGTGTGACAGCTGGGATGTGACTTTGAAAGGCTGCCATTTGGACTGCTGGTAGTCTCAGGGGTTAGTTACTAAGCCAGAAAATTTCAGGGTTGCACTACTGAGGTATGAGTTCTGGGGGTTTAAATGGTGTTGTACTGTGAGAGAGATTTGACCCAGCCAGCTGGTGACCTGTGGATGGAGACAGCTAATCCGAGGCACAGTGACACAGAGGACAGTGAGGAAGACCACCCTACATATGGGGTGAGTACCAAACACCACCTCCTGTTACTCATCTGAGGAGCTCACTAAAGAAGTTATGTGCACTCCTGAATAAAGATTATAAACTTAAAATACCTTATATCAAGTTCACCAGCTCTAATTCTAATACATGAAGTACCGTATGTTTTACACAAGATGCACCGGATCATAAGTCACACCCCAAAGTTTAAGGAAGAAACAAAAAGTCAGAGGCACAGCCGTTCGTCATCACGTGCGATCTGGTAGGAGATCGGCAGCTTTTCTGAACGTGTATGGGGGGCTTTAGTTTTACAAAAAAATGATTCCAGATTATTTAAGTATTACACATTGTTAGCTTGATATTTTTTTCTGCTTGTTTGAAATAAGTTTATGGATTTGTAACACAAACAACAAGCTCATTACTAGATTATTGGATAAATCTAGATTTCAATTACATTGAATAATAATTTCCTAAAACTTGGAGTTTCTTCTTCTCTTTCAGTTGAAATGGTGCCGGACGATGCCTGAGAAGGCTCCAATTCATTGATTAGCTCGGTGGTGGGCAACTGAGTCGATATGGAGGGCCACAAGTGCGGCCCTTGGCATCACTAAAGGGCCGCACATAACATTTTCAATCTATACTGACTTGTATAAGCATTCTATAATGAATAAATGACAACAGGCAGAGCTAGAAGACATTGTTTTTCATTTTTTAAATAACAAAACTTGTTTTTAATGATGCTTCAAGCATTAGGGAACACTGTAGAATGGTAATGCTTATTTTGTGTCATATATATATCATCAAAGGTTATGCGCCTCTATTCTGAGGTTATGTGCCACATACAATAATCCCCCCTTCGTTGGTGGAATAGTGGGAGCATAGGCACTATTTTCTTAGAACTGGATATTCTTGGTCAGGTGAGGGACTTGCTGATTGGCTTTCATGTGCTCAGCCAGAGCGAGCCCCTCTTCTCCTCTTTCCTCCCGAAGAAGATCCTGGGGGAGGACAGAGTTCCTATGCCCTATGCATTAACAGTTAGGTTTCTGGGGCCGCAAGTAGAAAACCAAGGGGGGCCGCAGGTTGGGCACCTGGGGATTAGCTCATGGTTAAGTGACGTATACTATAGTTGTGATTAATTGAATTAGTTACATTATGTTTGATATTGTTAAACAAATGCAAATGATGTGTTTGCTTTTCTCACAATTCTATAGAAGGTCTCCTTCCTGGACTACATGTCCTGATAGCAGTTGTGTGAGTTACTTTTGGAGGTACAAAACAATGATTCAGATTGATACATAACAGCAGCTACATATGTGGCCCCACAGAGTTGGCTGCACTTATATCTTGGGTAACCAGCTTCTGTGATTCCTCTTGTGTCTGCAAAGACACTTTTGGTATTTTTTTATCAGCAATGTAAAAATTAATAAAATTCAACTCATAACCTTATCTAGAAATTGCCTCCGTTTTTCTACATTGGAAAAGCACATTTATAATCACCTACACATCAAAAGATTTAACTCTTGTATATGCTGAGGCTACGATATGCTGCAGAAATGTAAACCCAGGCTTTATAACAGTAAATCAGTTGCCAGTACACTTATTTTTACTGATCTTAGGCTCAGACTTTGTAGAAAGTACCACACATAGTTCCAGATTTTTTGATTTTATAGTATTTCTTTTAGTGCTTTAGTGTTTATTGTGTCTTCATACCACAATCCACAAGTGTAAAGGTGGCCATGCACGGAATGATTTTCCATACGATCCATGCACTTCTGCTATCGTCGATTGGACAGAAAGATCAAGGAATAAATACCTTCCTTCAAGCAGGATTGATCCCACTCAAAAAAGGTCAATTCAACCGGGATTTACAGACATGTCCTTAAATCCCGGTCAATTGTGGAGGCAGAGTTAAGAGAAGCACACAGGATGCACTGCCCCCTTGCCTGTGTCAGCTCTGCCTGTCAGCTGAGAACTGGGACACAAGCAAGGGGGCAGAGCTGCTGCTACAGGCAGACTGTGGGGGGGGGGGGGGGGGGGGGGGGGGGGGGGGCATTCTGCAGCCATCCTGTGTGTCTCTTTCAGCTGGCCGTCAGCAGCTTCCAGCCCATTTTGTGATTTTTTTTCCAGTAGCAAAATGTCTTACAACACCGAGTATACATCGAACAGGAATCGATGTTTATAAGGGTGCACAATGGTTTCCATTCAATCGGCTTGCAATCGAGTGCAGCGTGGTGACATCTGCCTCCACAATCGTTCGGGATTTATGGACATGCCATTCAAATTCGATCAACCATTCGATTGATCCTGCTCAGAAGAAGGTATTTTTTTCTGGATTTTCCCTACCATCGTGAACGTGCACAATCTCGATCCAATGGAAAATCGTCCCTTGTATGGCCACCTTTAGGCTTGCGTGCAGCCTTCACTAGGTCTCATTTAAAACCCCGTTGGCCAAAAGGATGGCCACTAAGCTGAGTTGTGGTAGCAAACATTTGGAATAAAGCTAGTATAAAGACCTGAATGTGAATTTATTTCATCATCTTGTCATTCTACTCTATTTCCAACTCTTGGAAAAGGAAAAAGCAAAACTTGCGTCGGTCAGATCACCATGCATGTATGGTGGTTATGTATAATTCACAAGACTGTATAGACAGAATTAGAAAGATTTTGAAATGCAAAACATTATGTCATATAATTATTTGCCTTCCTGGCAAATGGTTTATTGGACAGAGGACCAATCATCCTCTGCCCCCATTTCCCAACCTACCTATACAGTCTCATATAAGGGGCACAGCACATGCATACATACAAGCGTCTATCAGTGTGTTCATTTACTGAACTCTTTCCCAGTACAACTCTTTCTATTCTTTTCAGCAGAAGAAAAGCACAGCGGGGCCAGCTTATTTATACATAACATTCAATGCAAGTTAACAGTGATTAATGGCCATAACAGCAAACTCACATGGAAAGAAGTCAGCTAACAGAACATAAACGTTGAAATACAAAGATTGTACACTCAGCCCTGTACTGCGCCCTATTATTCTGAAAGGGAATTAGGCATCATTTGTTCGCCATGCTAGTTGTGATATGCTACAAATAATACAGTAAACATCTGGAGCCACAGACACTCATTATAATTGCTGAGCCCCAAGAAAAGCCACATTAAAGTAGATTAAATTTCCTTTTTCAGATATTACATTGTTCAAATGCTTTTCAAAACAGCTTTATAAAAGTTAAAAAAAAAGGTAATAAATGAATGCATATTCCATATTAATAATACCCCTAACACAATTAAAGACCACAAGTGGAGCTAACAGGGAAGTGGATTTAGCAATTGCTAGTGTTTACTGCTAAAGTGCTATTGTTTTGAAGAGGAATCTTAACCTTTCCTGCCATTGTATTCTAAAGCAGAAGACCTATTCTGTAAGGAGCTTTAGAGTTAATGCATTCAATTTATGGAGAAGTAACCTCTAGTACATGCCAGAAAATGAGTTACATCAATTTCTGGAAAATTCTGGGAACACAGTTTATATTTACATTCTTTATTCTTTCATTATATACAGTAATAAAAGCACATTTAATGTAAAAAATTTTTTTTTTTTTATTATAGATTTCTAAACAGTATGTATTTATATTTCTATTTTGTTTATTATAACATTGAAACTTGAAATCCAAATGTTCTGTATTTCTCAACTGTAAAACAAGGAGATCAGAATATACAGGCTGCTAAAGAACTCAGAGGAAGGATCTGGCCTTTAAGGCCCCCACACACGTTCCCAATGGGAGCGGACAGATCAGCGATAGAGTGCAGCGTGATGACGTCATCACGCTGCTCTCCATCACTGACAGCATTGGCCGGCACCCTTTGTGTGCCGGCCATTAGTTTCAATAGGGACTCCGGCCAGAAATTTACAGACATGTCCGTTCTCTGGCCGACTGAGCAGCGGCCGTTTTTGCCACTGACTGAGCGGCGGCCGATTTTACGAACAGGCACGCACATCGATCAGCGGCAGAATCAGTCGCTGCTCTTTGTGTGGCGGCCTATACTAATATCTAATAAATCATAAATCTGGCCCTTACTGCTATCTCATAGCACCTATATAAATATATGGTTACGTTGGTTCTAAAAAGGCTGCCTATATATATGCCGGCAGTCCTAAGCTGTCTCATTACAAAATCTTGCATGCTTTCCAAACTGTCCTGAACGAACCATGATTTTTGTAATAAAAGGTAATAATGGAATATTTCTGGAACATTTTTGCCAGTAACAGAAGTGCTAGTGGTAACACTACAACGTCCATTAACTGTTTATATTACTGTTGAAAATCCAGACTTTGCACTGAGCTGTGCTTGTGTCTCCCAGTGTCTGCTAGTCTAATGAAGAAGGGCTTCATTAACACATGTCATTGCATGTTACCATATATGCAAACACTAGGCAAGTGTTTCTATGGACACATGTGTACCTTGTAACCACGCTGTGTTGTGGTACTGTGCTGCAGAGTGGCTAGTGTGAAAGGACCCTTAGTTCCATTCAACTGGCTGCTTGTATGTTCACAGTGCTTATAAAGTCCAGTCCAATATGTTTATAATTAGTAAATATGGTAGAAGGAGGAGGCAATGTGTTTTTGGCACTGTGCAGACCTCCTTCCTAAAAGATAAAAAAACATTAAAAAAAAGCATAAAACAATTTTACTGTTATTGCTTTTTTAAGTATTATATTTTTATTGAATTTTGGTTACAATAAAAATAACAGGTATTCACACCATCTCATACACTATACTCGAAAAATAAACCGCACAGAAAATCAAACAGAGACAAAGGCAGGCTGTAAACACATACAAAATAAAAAAAAGCATGGAGATTACTAATGCCTGGTCGAGGCTGACGGAGACCTTCCATGAGCACCAAGAGCATAAACAGTGCTTGTGCCTTGCCTGGATAAACAATTAAAAACATAAGATAGAAGAAAAGAGAAGAGGGGGTAGAAAGGCATACAGGAGAGAAAGAGAGTAGGAAGCGAAGACGGAGCGAGGCAGGGGGTAAAGAGAAGAAAAAAGAGGAGGGAGGGAGGGTGGGGAATGGGTACAAGAAACGGTGACTGGGCTGCAAGCCTACTGTCATTGCTTTTAAACTTCCCTGGTGGTCGCAAATTTTACAAACAAAAAGATTACTTAGGTATCTGCAGCGCCATCAATGAAGACGGGGATGTGAGGACTTGGAATGCCTATGTCTGCCGGATAATACAGGCATAGGAGTAGGCAGTCCACACATGTCTCCGAAATCACTATGCCCACGCCAATGCCTGTATTTTCCGAAAGACACCCACCAGGAAGAAGCAATCCCAGCCGGTGTTGCTGGAGGGCAGTGCAGAACCACAAGGAACAGGTAAGCTACCCTGAGTGTGGCTCGTGGCACTGGCTACTTCTTTTTGCATAAGAAAGAAATCAACCCGTAATCCATACTTTACACTAAAGTGTACATAAACCCCCTTAAAATTTAAATGTTAAAACATTGTTAAACATTTTCAGTCTTTTAATAGTAGTTCATTATACTATGCACAAAAGTGTGACTTTCCTTTGACCACAAGTTTCATACCTCACAAAGGAAATATATGAGGTAATATTCGGAAGCTATTATTTTTAGAGGGGAAATAACCTTTTAATGGATAAAGCTGACCTCTCCATCCAGCGTGGGCAATGTCCTTCATGTGTAGATGGTAATTACATTTAATACATTGATTGGGACAGGCCCCAGCTCATGTATATCTAAAAAAAGATCGATTCTCTTGACATTTCCTCTGATGCTGTTGAATGTGGTTAATCTGTACTTGTGATATTGCACTCAGAAAATGTTTGCCAACTTAGATGTCTGAAATATCACTGCAGCCTATGATGGTGGAACAATAAATAAATAATGCCCAGCCAGAATTTTGCCCCTTCCCTTGTGATTTTAACTTTAACGTTAAATATGCCAGTGAAAACATGTAAATCCTGCCAGCAATATTGTGTGCTGTCTGCCTGTGCTGTTATATATATTGATCTTAGTCATGTGTGAGGACTACAGGACCACATTATCTCTATGCTTTTGGGGTAACATTATCAGAATTGGAGTTTGTTAGGTAAACAGTCACTGGGAAAAAAAAGTTTACAAAAACAACTAAAATGTAGTCTTCACACCTATGAACAGGTAAGCTGCAATATATTTTAATTTTATTGGTTTATTTATACTTTAATACTATGTATTCGTATAAGATTTTTCTCTGATGAGGTTCGGAAAATACACTCAACTTTGAACAATTGTACAGGCTTCTCTACTATACTGATATTGCTCTGACTGTTTTCAATGTACATAGTTCTCACAGTATGTTTTAGAAACAAGTTAGATAGAGCCAGCTTCATTCTCTGGATGATGAACATCAAGCATTCTCTAGCCTATGGCTGTCAAACTTCCACCTCTGCCGTGGGGAAATATACACAGAGAAGACATTTCCCATTCAATCAGACAATGTCAACTCTGCGTCATCTAAGTGGCGCTGTTTTTTTGTGGAATGCCGTGTCTTCATTGTGGCATCACGCGGTGCTGCCAAAGACACGTCAATTGAAGATTCCGCATCTTTTTTCTGCTATATAGGGCACCTGCAAGTCAAGGGAAATCCGCCCACAAATTGACCTCAATTGTAGACATTTGTACAAGGTTGGTCTATTTTGGTCAATGCACCTTTAATTTTTTAAACACTGTAGGGGGCAAAACAATTACCACACATTTTTCCAGTCAATTTGCCAAAGTCCGATTATTATTTTTTATTATTATTATTATTATTATACAAAACTTTCAAATGATGTCTGTCTAGATCAGTGGTGGGCCACAAGTGCGGCCCTCAGCATCACTAACATCGATCCAGAACCCCCCCCCCCCTGTAGACATATCTCAGCAGGTGGTGGACCAGGTCCCGACAGGCAGTCAAAACCCGAGAGCACCCACCCCCCCCCCCTCCTGCCCCTGGGTGCAGCGCTCATATGTAGACCGGGTTTCCCTGATCAACATTACAATTTTACTGATGTAGGAGCGCCAAAGTTGAGGGTCAGCATGTGACCACTTCACAGTAAAATTGCTATGCCATGTGCTTTAACAGTTAGGTTTTGTGGGCCGCATATGGACTACCAAGAGGGGCCGCCGAACAACGCCCAAAGGGCCGCATGTGGCCCCCGGGCCGCAGGTTGGCACCTAGGGTCTAGATTACAAAAACAGTAAATAATGCCCAGATGAATGTCTGTGAACTAGAAATCATTGATATAGAACACTATATGTCCTAAACAAGATTCATCTTGACTGCCAAAAACAGACTAGAGGACTTTGCTGGATGTTTGCTGGAAATCTGCACATAGCAATCTTTCCCTGCCTATCCGTGCCTATCCTATTCCCTGCCTCTCTCTGAGCCGAACAGGGGCAGTGCAGGGTCTGTATCATGTGTTACGGCCCACCAATCACTGTAATGCCAGCACCTAAGATGGCTACTGGCATTACAGTGAGGGCAGTACTTACCTGCCCCATGATTGGCTGTGTCCAACTGGACAATGGAGCAGAGACTAATGGAGCATGATGCACAAATACACGCGGTGCTCGTTAGAACACGATGATACGAGCATAGAGATGCTCGAGCCGAACACATGTTCGGCCGAGCATGCTCACTCATCACTAGTAAAGTTTTCATTTTATATTTCATATGTTGAATATTTTGCCTGTGTAGCACTGACACCTGTGGGTGCTGCTGTAGTGATGGGAACCGGGTAGCAGAAATGACCAAGGAGAAATGTTGAACTTGAAGAGATTTTTTTTGTATAATAGGTTTTTATTGATTTTCCACAAAATAAATTTACAGACATTAGATATAGAAGTGCAAAAATCGTTCAGCAAAGAATCACAATATACACATACAAAGAAAACCACCTGGTTGACCACCGTTAAAATGAGAAAACGTCCAAGCTTCACATGTCAACCTTCTGGCAAAAGCGAAATGCACTTCAGTGGACGGTATAGGAAGAAAGACAGCAGAGTCAGAAATCAAACCTTCACTCAGTCTGAACAGAAACAACAATAACATAGAAAAATCATTAAAAAAAAATAAAAAATAAAGAGACAAATAAACAAACCCAAAAACTGTTGTGTTTCCCACCTCTCCAACACTACACATATTGCTATTTGTTTCATAAAATCTGCTAGTCCCATGCCTATACCCCCCCCCCCCCGCCACCGCCACTTGACAACCTTCAGCCACCCCCCCCTCAAATCTCTCAGCATAAGAGATCCTAAGAACCCACCTCTTCATAATTTGCTTGTTTGCCTCATCCCTGTGATCTTGCCATTCCTCCGCTGCCATAATCTACATTCCACTCCAAACCTTCCAGTTCCTGTATTGGGGGGTACCACCGTGTACCCCATGAGTGGTGTATCAGGGCCTTTGCGCGTTTAGAAGGCGAGTAAACCTGGCTTTTTGTATTTCGCCACTGAGATGGGTGGTACAATGCAACAGGAATGCTGTATTCCTCCGTGAGGGCATTGATCTGTATTCTGGGAGCAGCCATATCTGCTTCAGTGGGGAGTTATTTTATGGACATTCCCACAAATATGAAGAACGTGCCTAGAGCACACTCCCCTTCCAGATCTCACTCTCAGCTGTGGGCTTGTATCTAGAAAGTTTTGACCGTTACCCAATACACCTGGAACAGTTTGTAGCACATGTCCTTCGTCTTTAGAACTAACAGAGGAGACGTCTGGAGCTGTCATGTTGCTGGGCCTGTTCCTCCGTAAAGGTGCACCAAGTTCCTCTCCTCCATTCGAAGGAAGTAGGGCCCGATCTCTCTCACCTGACTGAGAATACTAGTCAAGCTATAGCAGTAGGGCGCCTCTTAGCCCGCCCAAATTCTCCAGGGTGTAAGTTCAGTGACTCCTAAGACCCCCAGTCTGTGTGTTAAAGAAATGTTGAGAGCTGTGCGTAACGCCAGTGATTTGTGTGGGTGCGACCCCGTGGTGGTCTGAATATCCTCCAGAGGGTTTCAATGAGTGTACCCTGCATAAAACTAAAACAGTCGATATCGCGGATTCAGCCCTATGAAAAAAAATGTCCTCTCCAGAGCAAACCAAGGGAACCCCCTAGCGCAGCAGGTGTGAGGTGCGGAGTATGTAATATCTCCTATTAGGGAGTCCAGGTGGCTAAGTCGATCTCGTCAGGGGACACAGTTTGGTGCACCCCCCCATTGATGGTCACCATGGTCATGCGCTAATGTTCCCTGCCTGCCAGAATTTTTCCGGGCACCCAGCTTTGGAATTCGCCCGGATTACCATCTAAAATCGACTAGGTATTCGCTTCTATAATTTACTGTCTATTCCGTCATGCCCTAAACCCCTTTGATTTAGGTACCGTATCCAAAATTTTATTTATAAGAATGCGGGGGGATTCTTGTTCCAAAAAGAGATTAAACAGATTTTACTGTGTAAAAGGCTTTCGGAAATTTATAGGAGCATCTGGAGGACAAATAGGACTCTAGAATTATTCATCTTTAATAGATTTATTCTGCCAACCATGTCAGGGTCAATTTACTCCATCGCCCCAATTCCTCTTTGACCTTGAGCGAGAGGGCAATTAATTGAATGCATAAGGAGTCAAGAGCGGCTGTTCAGACGTATCCAGGTACCGATGGTATCATAGGCCAACTATACTGGAGGAATCCTCAAAGGAGCTCAAAGGGACCGGGTAAGGCTACTGGCAGGGCTCAGACTATTGAATTGATTTTAAATGCCGCAGGCCTAAGCCTCCATTTCTGAGGTGATGATTAGGGAGGAAACCACAAATTATTCAATTAAACAAATATCATCCACTTAAGCAAAGTTTGTTGTTCTGTTGGCCCCACGTGATCCAAGATGTCCTGTTCGCCCGCACCTTCCTTAAGAGGCCTCCGCACTAGGCATTAACAGTGGGACAACGGGCACTCCCTGCCTAGTCCGTTACGAATGTAAACCCTGATACAACATCATTCCTTTCATTTCCCTATTCGTGGGCTGCGAGTAAAGAGCCATGATGCCCCCCCATACTTGGATCCAAGGCCGGTGTACCATGTTTGTTTAAAAAAAGCCAGTGCACCCTGTCAAAAGCCTTCTCTCGCTCTGTGGACAGGAGAAGTCAGGGAGTGGTTGGGTAGGCGCCGACACCGCGTGGATAAGGTGGAGGGCCGGTCTTGAGTTTATCCCTCGCCTCCCTTACGCGGAATGAATCGTTTGATCCGTTTTGTACACTCTGGACAAATGGTTGCAAGGTGCCAATTATTTTTGCAAAAATCTTATATCAAATTAAGGAATGAAATGGGTCTATAATTTTGTACATGTGGCATCTTTACAGGCTTGGGCAAACTGTATATTGTCCGCGAGGCCATCCCTGGGTATGGAGCCCGTCCAGATACAGCTTAAATAAGTACCATGTGTGGCACCAAAATGGACTGGACTTTTTATGTGCTTTTGGTAACCGTCGGACCCGACTTACCGTTAGGAAGCATCTTAACACCAATCCACCTCAGTTCAGTGATGGGCGTCAATCTGAATCACTTCCTCGAGGAGGGTTACTGAACCTCCTCCAGGTACTTCTGTATAAGCCTTTTTTGCACGACACTTCCCCCAAGGAGGGCACCATGGAGGTTGTATAGAGAATGATATATTCTCCTAAACATAGTCACAAGCCGAGACGGGTTCACTCCAGGTTCCCCTCCATAAAGACCATCGGTCACATGGCTGCCACCTCCCTACCCTGATATACCTAGCCACAGAGGCCTGCCGCATTTTTGCCTTTCTCAAAGATTTATGCCCAATAACGATTATTCGCCTACGGAGCGCTGGTCCAGCTCCATGAGAGCTGGCGACGCAGTTCCATCAAAGGCCTTAAATTCAGGCGTCCGTTTCTTTTTCTGAGCTGTATCCAGCTTCGCTATTTCCTCAGCAGATCCTCTAGAGGCATTACGCAATTTCTTAACCTAGCACTGTTGTGATATAGCTCTTCCCTAAGAACCGCCTTATGCCCTCCCACACATATTCCGGGGACCGTCCCCAGTGGCATTGATATTAAAATATGTTCCAAGTTCTTAAAGCCAGATACCCTCTACATCGTTCCAAAATGTTTTTCATTAACCTCCACTAATAGGGCGCGGGGGGGCATGCGCCACCCAGATAGCGTGACCGCGCATGATCGAGATCGTGGGGCTCAATAGCGGACCTGGAGCATATCAAATGTTACTGATCCATGTAAAACATTCTAGATTACCTAGCATGAAAGAGAATAGCAGAGAAATCCCTTGCGAGCCATGCAGTGCTCTCCACATCAATCAGTGAGCGACTGCATAGTTTTTACGAAATGGCGCACCTGGAGGTCGGGAAAGAAGATGTTCCTGAGGAGTTGTCCACGCAGAAATCCGGTTGTGTACGTTTTAATCACCCCCCACACCAAATCCCTTCTCTAAATCCATCAACTTTCCAACACGGAGTCAATAAAGGGATCTGCCCCGTATTAGGGGCATACACATGGCTACCGTATATTGTGTCGTGAGACTGCCCCTTAAGATACAAATCTCCATTTCACGTCAACGACTGATCCTTGTACACAAATGGCAGTCCTGAGACGGAATGGCCAACCCCCTTGGCTTGGATGAATAGAGTTACTCATAAACAGGATATAGAGGTGGGACTGGCAATTTTGGGACATGGCCCTGTCTGAAGTGGGTTCTCCTTGATCATAACAATTTCATGCTTAAGCCGTTTTTTAGTGTCTTGCCAAAAACGATTGCGTTTAAATGAGAGTTCATGACCCCTTTACATTATAGGTCACCATCTTCAACGCCATGACAAAAGTGGGTGACCGCAGGCCATACTGGATGCACTGGGAGGAACAGACCGGGAAACACAAAAACCAAAAGGCAACAAAAAAGAAAAAAGTAAAAAGAAAACAGAGAAAGAAAAAACCATAACACTGAAACGACCACCCAACCCGAGCACACGGCCCGGGACGGGACCCCCCCAAGGCCCAATCCCCAAAGGTACCTGACCCACTAGGGGCCAACCCTACTGGTGGGACGTGACTAACCATGAGCCCCCCAGACCCCCATCCCACCCCCCAGCCACGGCAACCAGAACCCAATACTGAACTGTTACACACAAATCCCTCACCACCCGCCAGCCACTAATAAAAACTTAGATGAAGCTGCAAGAAGCAATCGCGTAAACTCATATCACCATCCCCCCCCACCCACCCCCAGCCACTAGGCCCTAAATCACAATGGCATCAAAAAATAATACTGTAAATTATGATATCAAAACAAGAATCTCACAGAGCGGCCAGGAACAGTTCAAGCAGGGTCTTCTTGTGTAACTGAGACCGGGGAGTCCACCGGAGCCGGAGGATGTCGGTATCGCCGTCGGCGCCGGCGCGCCGTCTGCCACTGAGGTGGTCTGTGGAGGAGTCCCGGGTCCCCCTCAGCGGCGCTCCATTCAGGGATGAGGATCTGAGGCAGATGCAGCGTCTCCAAAAAACGGGGTAAATCCTGGCGTGACCGCATAATCACCGTCTTGTCCTCCAGATGTACAATCAGCGCAAAAGGGAATCCCCACCGATAACGAATACCAGCATCACGGAGGGCCGTCAGGACCGGCCGCAGGATCCTACGGTTTTGCAGCGTCGCCCTGGAGAGGTCCTCAAAAAAGGACAGCTTGTGCCCATCATAATCCACACCATCACGGTCTCGCAACTTCTGCATAATTTCTGCTTTTACGGAATACTTGTGAAGTCTGCAGATGACATCTCTGGGTGATTCTGATTCTAGATCCGGTGGGCGCAGACTCCTATGGGCACGGTCAATCTCGATGTGTGTGGCCTCAGCCCGCCCCAATATACGATTAAAGATTTTCGTGAGTATAGCAGACAGTGCACCCGCCGTGACCGATTCAGGTAATCCACGGATACGTATGTTAGAGCGGCGGTGCCGGTTCTCATAATCGTCAAGTTGGTAACGTAGTGAGTCGATGACACGGGACTGATGATTAAGGCGGGCGTTAAGGGAGTCAATTGCAGCGACAGTACCCGCCTGTGAGGTTTCAAGGGAGTCCACCCGAGTCCCCAAGTGAGTGGTATCCGAATGCACCGTAGCCAACTCGCGGCGAAAGGTCTGTTCCAGTCTAGCCACCTCCAAGTCTCTAGTAATCTTAGCTGGCAACTCCTGAATAATGCTGCGCAGATCCTCCGCCAGAGTATCAGCCATGGGACTGCGTTGGGATACAGGGGGTGAGGCATGTGAAGGAGAAGGGGCAATGCCAGGCCGCAGGTCATCACGGGCCGCAGTTATGGAGGCATACGATGGGGCTGCAGGGCTGGGGGAAACAGGGGCCATCTGAGCTGCTGTCGCAAACATCACAGTAGGGGCTGCAGGATGTCTGCTGGGGATGGGCTCCCTCCATGAGGCACTGAGCTGTGGCACCAGTGGTGCTGGGCAAAGGGCTGTTCCCCCCATCTGCTGAGATCAGCTGTGAGGAAGGGTCTGTCCCAGGAAGAGGTGCCGCAGCAGCTGCTCCCGTCCCCAGCTGCTGCAACACAGTGTCAGGAGCCCCGAGGCTGTAAGGGCTTACCTCAGCTGCCATCCCCATCGGGCTCTGTGGCGTGGGTGGGGAGTCCTGGGGAGAGGCTGCGGTACCCTGAGGGAACAAAGCCAGGGATGGTGCGCCCGCCAACGTGATGCGCTCCGCGCCGGAAGTGGCCGCCGCCATCTTACCAGCCTGCTGCCAGGGAGCTGGGACATCCACCAGGTAGCCATCCATCGCGCCCCTGCCTTGCTTCTGCTGTTGGAGGCGCTGGGAGGATCCCCTGCGCTTTGGGGGCATCCCCTGTGCCTCTTAGAACGGCGGGCGGTGCGGTATGCCGGCTGGAGGCGAGGAGTGAGACGGGAGCTCCGGCTGAGACGTCTCTACGCCGCCATGGTCAGGCCACACCCCCCACTTGAAGAGATTTTATTTGCACACGCTGTCATGGGAGAGAGGGTCAAAGGACAAGGCTGTTCGAGCACCCTCCCTGAGACTTGGCAACTTCTTCCAACACACGAGCGATCGCTGTCTTGACTGCCCCAGCACCTTACTAGGCAGCTTCTTCTAGACATGAGCAATCACAGTTAGGGCTGCCCTAGTACCTCACTAGGCAGCTTCTTCTACACACGAGCAAAATCACAGTCTTTAGCTAACCTTTTGGGGACTTTGAAGTAGACTTCACTCTCACTGACCAGTCTTCTTCTAGAACAAGCAACAGAGTTCCCCTTTAAGGTTCCTCAGGCCACTCTTGACAGATTTGCTCAGGAATCCTCTAATCTGCTCCCCAGATTAGAACCAGGATCTCCCTCCTAGACGAGTCTTCAGACCTCACACTCTTCTGGCCGGCTCTATCCAGTCTATCACCTCAATTCACCCCAGGGCCCCCAGCAGGGGAGCTCCCTGCAGATAAGACCTCCCAATACACCTTGCCTCTACATTTTATAACCTTTGCCCCTCCCAGATTCTAGAAGGCGCCAAACTCTTAGGCCTCTAGTATTTGGGCAGAAACAGCATGAAAAGATACATTCACAGAACTGGGCAAAGAGCCAGGCCAGTCACTAACAGACAACAACTTTGCACCTGTCTGTGACAACCTTGCTCCTTTCCCTCCTAAATCTTTAACACATTAGTCCCCTGATTCTGGCAGGGGCTACACCTGTAAATAATATTCAAATTTTCTTGTTATTCTCTTAAAGAACTGCAGTTAGATGACATATTTATACTATACATCTCATTAGCTTTCTACCTTCAGCCCCCTATTGGAAAATTAATCAGCTTAATAATTTCAAACAAAACAAATACAATAGAGGAGGCCAGACTGTTTTAAAAAAAAAGCACATCATAATCATATATTTCATATAATGATATACAGTATAATCATATATTTCATTTAATAATGACTTATAGGTAACTTGGTAGTGATGACACCAATATTCAGTACCAGCGCATGGCAGAGAGTGTGCCATGACCTTGCAGGTCATTACATCCACAACATTGTCCAATGTATATTATAGAATGAAAATGCTGGAATCAATGTAACATGATCAAAATAAATCAATAAAGTGTGTGTAAATCCAAAATGTATTTGTCTTGAACCAAGTAGGGAAGAGAAATAACCTAAGTTTTTCTCTTTACTGTTGTGGGGGTTTTCATCCATTTTCTGTTATGGAGACTGAACAGGAAGTGAAAGAAAATTTCTACAAAGTGAGTGAAACTTCCCTCCTAAGCAGAACTTCCCTCCTATAATTTCCCCTCATTCTACAGTATAGATTACCTATTGTAGTATTGAACTAGTCTACTTATATTGATGTTTTTAGAAATTTCTACACACAACCTTGTATATATTTTTTCCTTTGGATTTCTATTAATAATGTATTAATAATCATATTTATAAAATTAAGCATAGGAATAATTCAGGCAGGTTTTTAATTTATTTTACAAGGGGAATAGCAGTGATGAAAATGTTTGTGACTTTCGCTGTAGGATCTGAGTCACACAATGTGCTCCGTGGGAGGTTAGATGTTTGTGCTTGTAATGTCATGGCACTTTTCTGCTGCATTATCTAAAGATCACTTGCTATTAATGCTCCTTGCAAAACTCTGTGTATAAAAACAAGATCACTCTAAAGCTGGTAGCCATAATGTTACATTCATCTGATTAGACAATATTTTTACCCACATGCATGGGGAATTTGAAAAAAGGCGTACATTAGATATAATGTAATAAAAAGGTCATGGTAAGACATGAAGTACAAAGTGGCCATCAAGGCCTCCTCTCTATCCTGGGGATTCCAGGAGGCACCAGAACTGTAATACATTTATTCCAAAACTTGTAGTAAACTGAGAGAGTTCTGAAGAATGAGTCAGAGATAGTAGATGAGCCAACTAAACTCAGGTTGAGAGATGGTCTTGCTGACCTTCTGCCCATAATAATGGTTATCTAGGATCAAAACTTCATAACAATGAAGGATTTTACAAATGAATTAAGTTTATGTGGAATTTAGAAGTACTTGATTTTGTAAAGGTAGCCATACATGACCCCACCAATCGCCTGGTGGTTGCTCGGCCGAAAATCGGGTTCTCCCACCTGGACCAGGAATCTCCAACATGTCGTATAGCACAGTGATCTGACATACTGCCGATCCCACTACTTTGAAGTAATGGGGGGCACACAAAGGGTGCCCACCGATCAGCTCAGGGGTCAGCTGCTGTGGGATGACCTCATCCCGCTGAAGTCGATCCCTCATCTATCGAGGCAGAATGACCTTGTGTATGGCTACCTTCAGAATATATCGCTATGGCAGATATCCTCGTACAATTTTCTCATTCTTACTGTTTGGAAACCTGACCTTGCTAAGTTTGTTGTATGGGAATTGGTTAAGGGGAAGTGGGTTGGGAGAGAAGAGCTATCCCAATTAAATCAAGCACATAGGAAATATCCTGCACTCAAGAGATGATCATATAAACTTTTCTTACATAAACCCAAACAAGAGACTTCTCCCTCCAGTGAGATAAAATTTATGAGGAGGTTGATGCCTGGAGGCCTCATTACTCCCCATATGTCACCCCCACCCATGGATCTCCCACCTGTAGACCTCACAGCTCCAGGGTATGGTTGTGGGGAAGATTCCCTCCTCCTTAACTTTGTGGCATACAAAGCCAGGCTTTGCCATCAAGTTTGGCTTAGACAAGGGGAAGCACAATCATTCATTGACCCCCTTCTTCCTACTGTGGCAGGCTCCATGCCTAGAGGGGTCTGCAATGAATGAGGTATTGGCAGTCAGTGGCACGGTTGCTTTCTGCCCTCCCCTTTCTCTGTCTTGTATTAAGAATTAAGGGGAATGTTATTATTTTAATGCCACCAATATGCTAACACTAACTTGAATGTAAAAAGCACGAATCAATACCAAAAATAAATAAATGTACGAATAAATAAGTGATATATATATATATATATATATATACTGTATATATATATATATATATATATATATATTACTGAATTTACTGCACCAAAAAGATTTAGCAAGGCCTTAAGCAGCCCATACACAGGTCAGATTTTCAATCAATCGACTTAAAACGATCAATT
>CM070037.1:43870002-43891411 GCA_036250615.1 Ptychadena robeensis | reverse complement strand
TAAAAATTGATTGTTTTAAGTTGATTGATTGAAAATCTGACCTGTGTATGGGCTGCTATACAGCCAACACCCATCCCCACCATTGCATAGCAATAGCATAGTGTGCAATGGCTTTAATGCCAGTCATTATACTGTCCTTTTATTAGCTTAGCTGTTGTTATGTAATGATAGTCAGAGCTGTGAGCCTATTAGTATACAGGTTTGTTTGTGATGTACAGCACAGGGGGACTGTGTGGATTCTCAGTGAAGATTTAGACCAACTGCTGAGCAATTGAGAATGCTGGTCCCTTCATGGAAGTAGAGGAACAAGGGAAAGGTCCTCTGTGTGTCATGCGAGCTTCTCTTCACCAGATGTGAGATCACAAAACACAATTTCTACAGATGGTAATCATTAATACATTCTCACAAAGTCAGTTTACACGGCACTTGAAACAAACTAAACAAATACTTGCAATGCCCTAATAGCCAAGCAGCATCCTGAAAACAAGACAGATAGATAGATAGAAAGATATATGGGATAGATAGATAGATAGATAGATAGATAGATAGATAGATAGATAGATAGATAGATAGATAGATAAGTAGATAGATAGATAGATAGATAGATAGAGAAGATAGATAGATAGATAGATATCTTGAGGTTGCGTGTTTCCATTGAAGGATACTGTCAATGTCACAACATTTACAAGGCATTATAGACTGTTGTGCACTTCCACCTGGTGGTACTAATTCGGAGAAGGTGCTTTATACATTTGTTTTTGTACACATGCCCTTGGTCACTAAACCCATGACGCCATGAGGTTGGTGTGGAGGTACTTCTATTCTATTAAGAACTCTTTCCTCAACTCACTGGACACCTTTGAGAGGAATAGGCAGGGCCTCTTCAAGCAGGGACAAGGGGCACTCCCGCCCTGGGCCCAACTATCAAGGTGCTCCCGCGCATCTGCGTAACATCCTCCCCGATGTGTGTAGCCAATTATATGCTGCTATGTTCATGGCAAGTGCTTGAAATTGATATTGCAGGGAGACTGAGATTAAAGCTCGAACAAATTAAACAGCTGTATAAAAACTTCACTTTATCATTTATACACTATTGTAAAAGTAAAGTGTTTTAGATTGCCAACATCCTTTTAGTTTTTATTGTTAAATGTATACAATTTATGTCATTTGGATAACCCCAGGGAAACATTATTAGCTATGAAAGTTTGCAGTAAGGGGTGTCAAATTGGTAATGTAAATTACTAATCCAAAAAAAAAACTGGACTTCTGGGGGATGGATGGACTTCTTGGAGATCTGGGGGTTGAAAGTCAGAGTAGGCATATGTAAGGCAATAGCCCAATGTCTGCTAAAATCTCAAGCCACCCATTGACAGCAATGGGCAGCTTGAGAGACAGGGATGTCTCCCTGTGGAGACAGGGATGTCTCCACAGCCTGTCAGAGTCCCAAATCCGCTGGTCCAGAACCCAGCAGATTCAATTGTGGTCCTAAGAGTAAAATCTGACAAGAGAAGAGCACTGTTTGACTACTGAGGTATGAGATCTGGGGGTTCAAATGGTGTTGTACTGTGAGAGTTACATTTGACCCAAAGCCAGCTGGTGACCTGTGGATGGAGACAGAAATAGGGAGGTCCATCTGCAGCAGAATCTACCATGCAGGAAGCTGATGCAGAGGACAGTGAGGGAAACAGTGAGGAAGACGGCACTTTCTAAAACCACACTACATAAAGGGGGTGCATACCATACACCATCTCCTGGTACTTATCAGAGTAGCTCACTAAAAAAGTTATGTTCACTCCTAGGTAGGCATCCTCCATGGAGCATTCAGACCGGGGGAGGGGAGTTCTAGTTGTTGGGAGCCCCCAAAAATGTCCTAGTATGCGGCCCCAAAATTTCTGATGGCAGCCTTGGGTGCACTTATTCTCACAGACACACTGCAAAATCTTGTGTTACACTTTACTGCATGCACAAAAGTTTTAATGGTTTTCATGGGTGTGAAAATCATGAGTCCATACACTCATAGTTTTTAAAAGCAGTGACTAAGGAGCTAATTTGCAATGGAGTACAAAAATTGCCATCCCATTACTCATATATAATATACACATATGACTATCCACTACACTGCGCACACTACAACCCATCCCATTAATAAAACTTGGGCCATGTAGCCAGCAAAACCCTATGGATTTCTCTCTGTTCAATGCAAAAAGGAGATCTGGTTCTGTACTTTGACAGGTTTTCACATAACAGGGTCCCAGCAAAGCACAATGGCACATATGCTATATGAATTATCACTGTTTGCTGTGATCCATCCAAACCATCATGTGTAATCAGGGTGTAACCATCAAGTGTAATAAGAAGGTAGGGTGTGCTTCTGAATTGATTCTTGTGCACATATGGGGTCCTGCATTGGACAAGTCACATAATAAAAAAGTACTATTAGATCACATATTAAACATGTTTAATATGATTCCTAATATTATTAGAGGTAGTAATATCACTAGTTAAAGCCATTTTAACTAGTAGCTGTAGTAGTATAACAGTATTAGTAGAAGATTAGTGTGTATCAGTATCAGTTGTAGCAAGACACAGTAGTTGCAGCTGTAGCAAACATAGTGGTATCGGTAGTAGAAAAAATGGTTGTAGCATTGTGTTTACATTTTGCAGACAGGCAAATTAATTACATCTTGTTGTTGTAACAATGATGCCAAAAGTCATAAGTCAGCAAAAAATAAATCTGACAATATTGTACACAATCAAATTTAGTCTAAACAAACTCATGTCTTGGGTAAATGCAGGAAAGCTCATATGGAGTCCTAAGAACTTAATCTTAACTTCAGACCAAAAACATGAATTAATCTAAAGGCCCCCATACACGGGTCCGTTTCCCATCGGATTCCGGGACGATCGATTCCGGGCGCGTGCACGCGAAACGATCGTCCCGGAATCGCATGAAGCCCACGTCCGATCATTCGGGGGCCCAGAATCGGATCGGACAAAGAACCAACATGTTGGTCTTTCTGATCCGATTCTGCACACATCAGGGGGAGTTGCCATTTGTGGAGTAAGCGATTGGACACAGAATCGTCCAGGAATCCGTGGGACAAGGTGGTATGTAGCGATCGGACTCCCGCTGAGATCGCCGGAATCGATCGGATAGGTGATCGATTGGCCATGGAATTCGGCTGTGTATGGCTAGCTTAATTACATTTTCAAATCTCATTTACCTTTTCACTGTAAAGCACACGGTTCGATTTTAGTACCATTGATTTCCAATCAGATTTAAGATATTGATATTTTGATCAGACACCAACCGTAAGTGTATCCAAAGTAGATCCACGTGGAAGGTCCGATCGGAATATGATCGGAATACGTCGATTTTAGTTTCGATCACAAAACACAGGAAAGAGTCATATATAAATGTGTTCATCGAATGCAACCGCCCCGACCAACAAACACAATGCTGCGATTTTAGTTTGATCGTTGTACAATCAATGAAAATTTTCCAACATGTCCGATCATTTTCTGATCGATGTTTTGATCGGTATTAAACAATTTTCATAGATCAAACCATGTGTGCAGTATACGATTTAAATCGTATGCCTAGCTTATGGATCCATGTTTTTTGGTGTACAGTATCAAGAAAGAGCCATCATAATATTGGCTGCCTACGGCACAGCAGAGCACTACAGTAGGTGTTAGGGTATTTTTCACCAACACAATGGATCACCCCATACATGCTACTTCCTTACAGACAATTGTGGTGCATAGCATTGTACATCAAATGAAGTGCGTTGAAGTTGAATTGAAACTGTAAGAAGGAAGTGCAGTATGTACATAACAATACTAATGATCAAAAACTAACTTCTTCCAGGACCAGGTAACTTTGTATGCCATTTATTTTTATATATATATATATATATATATAGATATATTTATATATATATATATAGATATACATATATGTATGCATATATATCATTCATGACACCAATGGATTATTTTACAATCCTTCTTAAATTTTTTTAGAAATAGCAATACAAAATGTAGTAATAAAGAAATATAAACAACAGGAGGGAGTCCAACAGTCAATAGCATCAGGACACCTCTGTATTCTCAATGCTGTTTGTTATCTGGTTATTTATACAGTTGTGTTCAAAATTATTCAATCCCCGATGCTGTAAATGGTTTAAGGGAATTCAGTGTACATTTGTAATTGTGTTCAGAATGAAATCTTACAAGGACTTTTTAAAGAACCAAGTGCAACTAAAATGGCATCAATTGTTTTTGTAATACAGTATAAAATGTTTTTTTTCTTCATTGACACAATTATTCAACCCCTTAAAGAGTACCACGCTTAAGAACAGAGGTTCATTCAAGTGTTTTCGATCAGGTATTGGAAACACCTGTGGATGTCAACAAGCAGCAATCAAGCATAATAAGCACCAATTAGGCAGATTTAAAATGACTGGGATACTCAGCTCCTTGTAGACATTACCTGGTGTGTTTACAAACATGGTGAAGTCAGGTGAATGGTCCAGGAAGACAAGAGAAGAGGTAATTTCTCTTCACAGGAAGGGCAATGGCTATAAGAAGATTGCAAAGATGTTAAACATACCAAGAGACACCATAGGAACCATCATTCGCAAATTCAAGGCAAGGGCACTGTTAAAAAGGCTACCTGGTCGTGGCAGAAAGAAGATGCTGACTTCGACTACTGTGCGCTACCTGAAGCGCAAAGTGGAGAAAAGTCCCCGTGTGACTGCTGAGGAACTGAAAAAAGATTTGTCAGATGCGGGTACTGAAGTTTCAGCTCAGACAATAAGGCGCACACTGTGTAATGAAGGCCTCCATGCCAGAACTCCCAGGCCCAACCCTATGCTGTCTTCAAAGAATAAGAAGAGTCAACTGCAGTATGCCAAAAGTCATGTGGACAAACCACAAAAGTTTTGGGATAGTGTTCTGTGGACTGATTAATCAAAATTAGAACTGTTTGGGCCCATGGATCAACGCTATGTTTGGAGGAGGAAGAACAAGGCCTATGAAGAAAAGAACACCTTGCCTACTGTGAAGCATGGCAGGGGATCAATCATGCTTTGGGGCTGTTTTGCTTCTGCAGGTACAGGGAAGCTTCACTGTGTGCAAGGTACCATGAATTCTCTTCAGTACCAGGAGATATTGGAAGGAAATGTGATGCAGTCTGTCACAAACCTGAGGCTTGGGAAACGTTGGACCTTTCAACAGGACAATGATCCCAAGCATACCTCCAAGTCCACTAGAGCATGGTTGCAGATTAAAGGCTGGAACATTTTGGAGTGGCCATCACAATCACCAGACTTAAATCACATTGAGAACCTCTGGTGGGACTTGAAGAAAGCAGTTGCAGCGCACAAGCCTAAGAATGTGACTAAGCTGGAGGCTTTTGGCCATGAAGAATGGGAAAAGATACCCGTAGATCGCTGCAAGACACTTGTGTCACGCTATGCTTCACGTAAAAAGCTGTTATAATCGGAAAAGGATGTGGTACTAAGTACTAAGAATGAATGTCACTTGGGGGTTGAATAAAACTGATAATGATGTGAGCACAGAAAAGACATTTGTGGTTATTTCATTATTAATGATATGTTATATTTGTCTGACTTACAAGTGCCTCTGTGATTTAATTGTAAACAAGTTGACTGAAATGATCAAAATCAATGTCAAAATGGCCAAAACACTCAATTTCAGTGGGGGTTGAATAATTTTGAACACAACTGTAGCTGCCCTAATAGTTAAGTATATACTGTATACTGTTCTTTTCTTTTACACGTAGGTCTATCTTTTTTACATCCCCTAGAACAACACACTTATAACTTGTGTGAGGAAGAACAGGAAGAACAGAGGCTGTTTTTGTATTTTCTAAGAGTGGATGGTCTGTCAGATATCTATAATATTATCTATCACTGTATAGATTTTACAGATGGGTCTACGCTTGGCCTGCAGAGTGTAGCAACAATTTACCGCTAACTTCAATGTGAGAGCTTAAGTCTGATGGAGACCAGAGTCTGAATATCAAGGTCATTTTTGGTCTTGTGGTGTAGGACACTGTTTTTTTCCCTGTTTACAGTTATTGGTATCAAGTTTGATTGGTCTTAATAACAAAAGACTATGTAATGGTATGCGCTTGTCAAGCATACTTGCATAGGGTCCTGCATTACCTCATAGCTGTAGAATGTAAGCAGATTTGAATGGTCTAGGTGGGTATCTGTTAATCTCTGAATATCTATGGCTTTCTGGTGCTAAAACCTAAGCGTTGTGTGTTCTCAGTAGTGGGTGATAATTATTCCCTATTGTAAAAGTTACTTTTGGCCAAAAACTAAATATACTACCCTTCCATCCCTCTTTAACTCATTCCACAGGATATTTTACTATTTCAGTCAAGATATACTCCCATAAGACACCAGTGCAGGTCCCTTGACATCACCCTTCCTAGGTCCTTTGGTGCTTGTCCATTGCCATAAATAAGCCAGTGACCAATGACTTCATACTGTATCATGTTTTTAAAGTCAATGCTCTTAAGTATCTTAAAAGGACCCCTACAGCGGAGATTCATTAGGAAGTGTCTATTACTTTGAGACCATCATGTGGACTCATGTGGAAAAGGACAAAAGTTTTCTGTACACAGTGTTGGTGGGTTGCAGTGTTGGGAAGAATGGATGAAGGGGTGCTAACTGGTTGTCCTGGATATACAGAAAGCCTGGTGTATGCTCAGCTGAAAAAAAGTTCACATTTGAGAACCTGTTTCTCCTACTTATCATGAGTGCTTCTAAGAAATCTGGTATTTTCTTTAGTCCTCCATTATTCCCTTTCTTTTTCCCTGGGGTATGATGAATAGGGAAATTAGTGTATCTTTTCCTTTGTTTTGATGTCATCCCAGCAGGACCACCAGCCCTACATTGTACAGGTCTATGACAAGAGCCAGCTATATTTCAGAGTGCCAGCCAGCAGGGAGAGTTTATATAAATTTTTTATCAGCCCTGCGGCATAACAGGCAAACTCTTGCAGTGAAAATGCCCAATCACCAGTACCTAATGCTGTTGTCCCAGAAATTACAATTCAGGTGTATATTTTTTATGGAATCAAAATGCCCACATGGCGGTACGGGGTAAGGAATCGTTGATAACAGTTTAGTGTCCAATTGTGGGACAACACACTAAAGAAATATGGCTTAGTGTCATCTTTCCATCAACCCATCTATCTTCTCCACCATCACCATCATCTTCTCCACCATCATTTACTAGGCCATACTACTATCCTTTCCTTCTGTATGTAAAAAAAAGTGTGTAGCTTAATTTCCTGCCTATTGGTGTCCGACAATGTCCCTTCACTGACACCCCTTTATATGTATCATGTTTGTAAAATGAACAATTACTGACAAACTTGCAAATTCTATTCTAGAGGCATATGCCCTTAGATACCAATTACAAGATATATATAAAAAAATTATTTGTATTATTTGTTCTTGACTACTAATGATGACAGTCCTGGATCATTGGAACAAAGTGGTCTCTGATGGTGACCTCATTGGAGCAGATACTGAAGAACAACAATAAATAGTCTAGCTGTCTGTATTATGTCCATGCTAAGTAAATTTTTAGGAGGCTACCATGCAATTGTTATGTCTAGGGACCTTTGTTAGTTTTTTCATAACTTATTAGTGTGTGATTATGCTTGGCTCAACATATTTATCTAATTTTTTTATAAGCAGGTGCAGCTAATTGTGCACAATAAATATATCTTATTTTACATAATTGTCATCCAATGAGCAAGTGATTTATTGCAGGATTGTTATTAAATAACCATTATTTCATACAAACTGTATCACACAACAAAATACATCCAGTTGCTCATGTGGTGTACTTTAATTTCTTAAATCAAATGTAAACACATCTTTATCTAAATGACACAACTCAATGACATTTAGATAAAGCCCTATGTATATCCCATTTGAAACAACTGCCTGAAATATATATATATTTTTTTTATTGCATCTGAAGTCAACTACATTCACTCCATCTATGGTGCTATGTCATTTCACAGGATAGGTTAACTGATTGTGACAACTCTAGAACTCACTGTGTTGAAAGAGGAATTAGTACTCTTGATAAAAAAGTGAGAGGGTTACAACACAGTGACACAATTGTTAGACAAGGCATTGTCACTGCATAACTGCATGTAATGCCTTAACTAAAAACTTCATGTTCTGTTCTTTAACACGATGACCAGGTATTATATTTATGACATCTTCAAATGTAAAAAATATTCAGATGAATTTAATATGCATCTCATTTGTGGTAAATAAAATAATCGGAATGACATATTCAATGTTTTGTGAAAATTACAAACTAAAAAGTACATTGCTCCCATGAGTCTTTGTATGAATATTTAAATGCTATTATTGCTAAAACAATATATTTAAAAATGTGATTTCATTATTGTTGCCATCATTATGTAAAGGTTTTCTTTTGTGTCTTATTTCTAAAGCTGGCCATAGACGCTTCAGCTTCCCAGAGATTCATTTGTTAAACGATCGTGACACGTGATTGATTCTTCGATCATAAGTCATACGGATCGAAAAGTGCCCATTTTTCGGCATACGATTTATTGCTGATTTATGACCTAACTAAAGGTTGGCTACACAAACAAATGTGATGGAAAATGATGGAAATGGGATCAGGCCTCCATGGATCCATCGAAAGGGCAGATATTAAGGTCTCCAATAACATCCTTCGATTCGCGATAGATTGACAAAAATTGCAGACATGTCCGATCCCTGCCTGAAAATTTTTTGTGCGATTTCACGTCGTTTCGGTGGATCAAATGCTTTAAAAATGTCAGGAATTGTATGAAAAATCAAAGCGTCTATTGCCAGTTTGACAGTTGTTCATCAATACGTCTGTTGAAACAACATAAAGGATCAGCATATCTGTTGATATTATGAAACCAAAGTCAGAATATATTTGAAATTATGTTTTTGTTATCCTGATCTCCTGAATTACTCTTTCCATCATTTCCTCTGTACACAGGTTTGATGTCAATGGTGGACCATGCCTGTCCAGTGTGCCACCAGTGTTGTATTGTCCAGTATTGAGACATGTGTCTGTCATCCCAGAGCATGAAAGATCTAAATGACCAGGTATTATTTTAATGAAAAATTTAAGATTGCTGTTGATATCTTGTAGCCTCTATGCAACCAATTTGTGTTAACATGCATGTACAAATTCCATAGTAACTCTGCCACAAAGGTCTTTGTTTGGGTACTTCCTGTCTCAGGGAAACAACTCTGTCCCTGTGGGCCACTTATGCTCCTGTGTTATCATACCATCACACAGGCTTTTGATAGAGATGCACATTTCACAGACACTGTTGTCACCATGATCCATGATCCATGATCTGAGATAATGTAGTGACATCAAAGAGGCTACAAGGTCAGCAGAAATAAGACTACACTAGGATAAAAATAATGAAATTTTTTTATACCATGTCAATGTCTATGTTTGAATTGAATTGTATCGCTAGGCATTGGCCAGGAATTTAGTTTTTTTTAATCATGTGTATTGAGGAGTTTAGAACTGTTAAGGCCCCCGTACACCTTACAATCTTTCCATACAATTTCTGTACAATCAAATTTTGTTCTACCAAAACCATGTAATACAAGGAGCTTTCTAAACCTTCCAATCACTATGTATTCTATCAGGGAGGACCCAGCACTAGATAGTTGTTGGTAGATCTAAATGGAGATTGTATGGATTGATCTTAAGGTGTATGGGGGGCTTTAGACTTTTACTGTTCCCTGTAACCCTGTTTGAGGAATTAAATGCCTCTAAATTAAAAACTTAAGTTGTCACTAGTGATGAGCAGCATTGGCAATATTCTTGCTCACAAAATGTCACACATTTTTCACCTAATATTTGCAATAAATTAATACATTCGAGAATACTTGATCTCCAGCCATTATTACCTTCATTGTGCAAATCGGCACTTGTACATGTGGATATTGCGTATACAATGCATGGTACTTTCCACAGATTACCTTCATTGCACAAATCAGCACTTGCACATGTGCATATTGTTAACGCAATGCATGGTAGTTCTGGCTACTGATGTAAAAGATCTAGAATATTCGCGAAGATATAGCACTATATTTAAGATATTCGTGCATTCACAATAAAAATTCATGATTAGAATTTTTGTGATCAACACTAGTTGTTACCAGAGAAAAAATAGTGGGCACATTTCCCACTGATTGCAAAGACAAGATCAGATTTCCATATATAGAAAAATATATCTCTCGCTTCCTGTGAGTAAGTGAATAGAAATCTAATGGGACAGAAATAAAAAATTTTTTTTATGGATATGTCCAGTGACACAAAAATTAATGAACACTGTACAGATGGAATATTTCTGTTTTACGGACAGGCAAAGACAAGAGGGGGAATCTTTATTAATACTAGATTTTCACCTGATAACAAACAACCATCAATAGGCCTAAAGCAGATCTAAACTCACCTAGTGTTTGTGTCCCTCGCTGGCAAACCCCCTATTATTGGCACCATCTGAGAACAAAAGCCTTCCTTTTAATGAGATATTGTCAAATGTCCCTTGTAGCATCTTGATATAGCATGCTGTCACATCATCATGTCTCTAAACAAGTCTATGTGGCTGATCTATGTTGAAAACAATTGTATCTGGTGGCCCCCAGTGGCCATTTGTGTTACTGCAGCTATTTACCACAAGAAAACTGGAATAAACATGGTGATTTCCACAGATGAGAGTAGAAGAGGTAAGGACAGTGATTTGGGATTTTGGAGCAATTTTGATGCATAGTGATAGCTCAGAGGTAAAAACTGTAATCACATTTTTTGTTTGTTTTTTACTTCTGAGTTTAGGTGTACTATAGGGCTCTTTGCTGTGGAAGCATGAAGAATACCATTATTAAACTCTTCAAAAATGCAAGCTGCATAGTTGTCATATCAATTTTAGTACTTTCTATGAACTAGGCCCGATATTCAGAAAGTCATTTGGTCAGAGTTAAACTGCAACCTAAGGTGATGGCACCCATAATGAAGAGTTTATTCACCTTTGCAGGGGTCTGGCAGACTTCGCTGTGATATGTCCCTTTGGCTAGGATAAGACCTAGCAGCAGAGTTTGACATGCACAAGCTGAGTAAAGCCAATGATTTGTTTCTTTAGCTAGCCATACATGTGTCGGATTCCATGTCCAATCGTTTCATCATCCGATCGATTCCGGCGATTCTGCCGGGAATCGCAGGTGTGATCAATCGGCCAATTAAGAGTATCCATCGCAGCATACCACCTTGTCCAACAGATTCTGGGACGGATCCGTGTCCAATTGTCCACCTCACAACTGGCAACTCCCCCTGATCTGGACAGAATCGCATGAGAAAGACCAACATGTTGGTTCTCCGTCGGATCCGATTCTGAGCCCCTGATCAATCGGACGTGATCGATCAGACCAGGTGGGCTGCATGCGATTCCGGCACGATCGTTTGGCGTGCACGCGCCCGGAATCGATCGTGCCGGAACCCGGTGCGAATCCGACACGTGTATGGGGGACTTTTGTATATTGGGGAAAGAAGGGGCAGCCTATTTTTGAAAAAAAGAAAACACAGACACATAAGGCAGAAGTCCTCCAGTTAACAGTGCCCTATGTGACTTTGCCTTAGAAGTGGCATTCACAGACATCCAAACAGCATTTTCATCCATACCCCATATCTCTTCCATGGTAGGTTCTCTTTTATTATGTCTTCATTGGGAACAACACTGATATCACCCCCATTTCACAGACATTTTGTTAATTATTATACAGCCCATTAATGCAACAAATACTATGTATAAAAGGATCGTTACACCTTGACAAAATACTTTTCATGTAGAAACATTACACAAACCATTGATTATACAACTCATGTGGTTGTTATTTAAATAACTTTTTTATTTTCCAATCCAGTAATTGTATGAACTCCCTTTACATCTCGTGTAAGCTTCTCTGCCTAAAGAAGACACCACAATGATAAGTGGTAGCTGTCTCAGAGTAGGACCTCAATTTTGTATTTAAGAATATGCATCTGTGTTGTTTAAAATTTCAACTCTCTTCAAGTCCTGAACAATTATACAGATTAATGTTAGTATATTAATAACATACAAATTTATGTAACAGTTAATGGTCATTTTAGCAGCTGTAATAAATTACAAACCTATTACACAGTGTTTAGGAAAGGGCAAAAATACCCATTTTCGCTTTGCTGAAATCTGAGTGAACATTTCTGTCACAATACTTGTTATTGATATAAAAACAAAATAAGAAAAATACTAATCTTTCATTGGATAAGTGAAGCCAGCATCCCAAATAATAATACATTAAATAATTCAAAGTGAGCAAAGGCCCACCAGCTCAGATCAAAAATTCCCCAAGACAATCCAGGGTTGAGAGCTTCAAATGGTTGTAATATATCACAAATAATAATTGATAGGTAGCACGTTATCACAAGATTTTATTACATAAATAAAAAGTAAAAAAATTCAGGCACAATGCCTAATACCCATACAATACATCCCAGCCATAAATACAAATACATTAAAAAGAATGGTGGATATCCGCAGATAAAAAAGACCCCATGGTATAAAAACAATACAAGTAAAAATAAAGATAAGAACAAACATTATATAAAGGAGGGGGAAAGGAGAAATTGAATGACTCTCAATGACATGAAGTATATTGTAGTTAAATTAACTGGTGAACTTAAACTGGTTCAGATAAGTTTCAATAGATGGGCTGGCAACGAAATGTATGGGTTGAGTAGTGGCATATGAGTTTGATATAAGTGGTAAACTTTGGTGAAAAAACTTTAAATGGTGGGCAGCATAAAAGACAAACAACTGTCAAAGTCTTTTTGTTTAAAAATTTTGTAAAATTGTGTAATACAAAAAGAAATATGACAAAATAACAATATATTGCTGCTATGAGTTTTCATTTTGCACACACAAAACAAGGAAAAAAGTAACTTGACAAGGTCACATGACACAGTTTGAGACTTAATTATATTTCAGCAAAGGAAAAATCTATAATTTCACCCAAAATTAATCTGCCCTAATTGTGTTTCATCATTAATGCACAAGTGATTTTTTTTCTCTTTCGGAGCTTGTCTTATTAAATATGTTTAGAAGACCAAGCAAGATAAACTGTCACTTGATTGTAAATTGCACTTGTTGTTTTTGTACAGCAATCTAGGTATAAAGGAGTGTGTTTAAGAGTTTCCCGGTCAGGTTCCTTTCAAGCAATTATGCTGTGGCTGGAGGTTGATTTGTATGCAAATGCTTCCCCTTGTAGCTGGGAACTGTAACTGTCACTTCTGCTGAAGGTAGTCAGACATCAAGGGTGGGATGGTGGGCAGGAAGGACCCCCTTGGGGGCCTTCAGCCTTTGTATAAAAAAAATGATGTATGAGACAGGGACTCCTTTGGAACCTGAAGAGTACGTGACAGAAGGAATAATATGGGTGGAAAACTCTGTCCTAATAATTGAGACTGATGGTCTCATCCATCTCGATTTTATTGTTTCTCAGCAAAACTTGTCGATGAAGAAGCTCATTTTGTGGCAGGTTGGGTATGTTGTACACACTGTCCTCAGTGGTAGCTTTCCATCCAAGGTGTGAGCCATGACAGCCAATCAGGGAATCTCTTTGTAGGACTCTTGATCTGCCACCTAAAAATTCCCTCAAGTATTGAAATGCATGATTCTCAGGAATGACATGTTTAATACTTGTGTACAAGCATGCTTGCTAGAAAAATGCACACAGTCTAAGTCTAAGCTGAGACTCGGCACATGGAATTCAAGAGTCTATACACTTGTGAAAGGCCATTGACATGCAGCTATGCATAAAATAGGTCTAAATGACATTTGAATTGACTTACACATTTTTTTCCAGTCAAGAAGTTGTTTCTATATAGTATTTAGACATATTCTTTGCAAATAATTAAAGAAAAAAGTAAATATCTTTCAAGCCAAATTAGAACTCTTATGCTAGCCATACTCATGCCGATAAGCGGCCGATTTTTAATCTGACCGACGGGCGTGCGCGCTCGCGCCGTCGGTCAGGTTAAAAATCGGCCGCTAATCGGCATGTGCCCACATGGGGCGACAGATCCCTGTCGCCCCACTTCTCGGCCGGCCAGAGAACGGACATGTCCAATCTTCTCTGGCCGATGGGAGCCGATGAAAGCCGATGCCATAAGCTGCAATGAAGCGGCATCTTCATTGCAGCTTATGGCCGGCACACAAAGGGTGTCCAGCCGATTGAAGGGGCCCCATAATGCAACGGGAGGCTAACGTGATGACGTCATCACGTTAGCCTCCCGGAAAGATATCGGGACTAGTCTGCTACACACATCGGCGTGTGTATGGCTTAACTTAGCTTCATAAAGTAACACATACAGAGCTTACATTGTTTAATGAGTTAGGGTATCACTTGAAATCCAAACTTTATGGTGATGACCATACTCTCTACTACTGGAATATATAACCAACAACATTGATCACAGAGGTTCTAGCTTGTATATCTACCTTAAAGCCTTGTCCATCTTTCAAGATAAATATTTCTTATGGTACAAATTACAAATTCTAATGGTACAATTACAAAAGAAGTGGATACAAATTCCCTCATAGGGGCCAGAAGGGGTTACTAAAATGGTTATCCCCCCTCTGAGTCTCCTGTGCCATTTTGATTGTCCCCTCTGATCCCCCTGTGTCATTTTAAGTGATCCGCTCACCCTGACACCCCAGTGCCACATTACATCTAATAAGACATTCCCCGTAAATAAGACGTAGGGCATCTTTGGAAGCAAAAATGAATATAAGACATGGTCTTAGTCTTATTAGTCTTATTTTCAGGGAAACATGGTACTTGCAACATAGGCAATATCTGTATTCGCAAAATATCGCTACCCTTTTTCCTAATACAGTAAATTCGACCATTTGTGATCTCCAGCCATTATTATTATTTTGATTCCGAGAAACGACACTTGTACATATGCATATTAATGCAATTCTCAAACATCTAGTGGCAGAAAGTGAAATTGCAAGTAAAAGTAATACATGGTGAATATCTGCAATTGAACATGCAAACATACTGCCAACGCAATGCATGATACTTTCACCAGAATCGTGAATATTTCAGATTATGAAGAGATAGCACTATATTCGAGATCTTCACAAATTCTCGAAGTGCTGATATTCGCAATAAAATTCGAGATTCGACTATACGTGTCTTTGTTATGCTAATGAATAGGGTGCACTCCCGCCTGGCTACCACGTGTCTTTTTTCACTGTGTTGGACATGCAGAGTGGACACATGGCCTTAAAATCTCATGTAAAAAAAAACTACTGATAAAATGATAATAAACTATTCCAACCCACAGGCAATATTCAACAAATAAAAGGAAATGTATTTTTACAAAAAAAATACATATTTTATTTTATGTTCATTCTCAGTCTTTGTGTGCCAGTGCTTTAACTTATTTTTCGGGAGCACTCCATCCTATCTATACTACATGTCCCAGGAGCACTTAAAGGAATTTCTTTTAGCACATACATGCGTAACACAGTGATTTGGGGATGCATAGGCAGTTGTGGCTACATGTAGGGCAAAACATGTAGTGCCTTGTGTGCATATTGAGGCTGCTTTATAAACAAGAAACATATCTAAGTAAAGCTGCGAATAGATGGTACGGTGTACCATCTATTCCTTGTCCAATCCTATGCAGTAGCAGGCAGCGTGATGATGTCATCACGCCCGCCCCCTAGTGCCAAGAATCGGACGGCACTCTGGTTCTGCAGCTCATTAGTTCGGCTGGACTAATGGGATCGGACAAAAATTATCCGTCCTGATGGATCTCTGTGCGATCCGACAGGAAGGCTGATTTCAGTCCAATCCCCGTCAGTTGCAGCCTCCAATTCCTGCACGACACGATCCTTAAGAGATGCGGGAACGCGCACGGCATCCGATCGGGGATCGGATGGTGCAGGAATTGGTACGTGTATGCCCAGCTTAAGGAATCACAGTTGTAAATCAATCACATTATGTATTTCAAATAGTTTTTTTATGTTGATGGAATGAAAAAATCAAGCTGTGTATGCCCAGCTTTATTCAAATGTGTATTTTTTTTCTATTGATGGCCACTTTCACTCCAAACGTTTTACTTTCATTAATGACTTTAAAGCTGCACTTAGGCATCTGAAACCACCACCTTCAGAGGAAGGTGCAGACCAAGACTGACCTTCTCTTGATGTCTGTATTTACAGTCTGCAATATAAACAAGGACATTAGGGCTGCCTAAGGGTGTATTTCTATGGGGAGAGGGGAGAAAGTAGAGGGCTTTCCTCCCCTGCCCGAGGGAAAAATGGAGAGTGGACAAGATGTTGTAACTTTTCACAGTTTCTACAATACTGGCAGCCAGCAGTATGGTCAGCTTAGCATCTGCCAAAGGTTCCTATGTTATTGTTGTAGTGAGGGGATGTGCCATTTGAAGAGCCAGACCAAGGTAGCCTAGGGGCGGAGTGGAGAGTGATAAAGGGTATGAGTGCCACCCGCAGGGGTCCTTGTATGGCCACACCAGGATCTTGCCTCGGAGCCATTGTTGGTGTGCGCCACTACAACACGAAACAACGCCACCATACCACCAGCAGTCCAGCACCTGCTGGACATACATTGTGCCAACTGCTGTGGCCACTTGTCCTTAAGTGTGGGTGGGGTGGGATACAATTACCTGGTCCACCGTAGTACGCCAGTTTGCTTCTGGGTCTAGGCCAACCGATCGGCTTCACTGGTAAGTGGACCTTCATTGTAATGGAGGGGAAGTTAGCCTTTTTCCCAGCCTAAACAGACCTGCCAGGCGTGGCAGTAAAAATGCTCCGCCGCGATCGTCTTTGGGCGCGCTTTTTGTAAAAAGCGATGCCACTCTGCGAATCCACCAAGAATGGTTAATGCAGATTGTGTTTTCGTTATTCGTCTGACTTAGTATGAAGATCAGAAGCACATTTTCATGAGTGCAATTATAGCAAAACTCCACATACTTTTTCTTGCAATTGTAGACCCCAAACCTAAACCCCAAAACATTTTTAATGGTCTCTTCACAAGGACATCAAATAAACATCCAAAAAACGCAGAGATATTACCCTGCATTTAGCCATAGACAGCTTTCTTTCTCTGCAATCTCTGAGCAGCAATTCAGTGTCCAAATTCTAGCCAGTTTATATGTGAAAAGAATATGTACCCATCATTCAGTGACACCAGTGTCATCTTGTAATAAATGACATCACATATGGCAGTCTGTCATGAGAACAGTTTTGATACCACAGACTCAACTCTCTTGATAGACCTGTTTGAAATGCTAACAGTGATTAATGTTTGAAACAACAGCATCAGGAGGAAGACATACAGTATGTCTAAAAAAGTTTATCTATCTATCTATCTATCTATCTATCTATCTATCTATCTATCTATCTATCTATCTATCTATCTATCTATCTATCTATCTATCTATCTATCTATCTATCTATCTATCTATCTATCTATCTATCTATCTATCTATCTATCTATCTATCTATCTATCTATCTATCTATCTATCTATCTATCTATCTATCTATCTATCTATCTATCTATCTATCTATCTATCTATCTCTATCGTCTGTTGGTATGTGTGTATACAAAAGAAAGTATGTCCTCTTTTTATTGTATCATGACATATAAAAAAAAGGATGTCTAATAAATTAAGTATATCTCCTGATTTAGTCGTAGCAACATTTTGATGCACTCACTTTTCTTTACAACGTTGTTTTAGTTCATCAATGCTTGTGGACATTTGTTTATGCATAGCTCTTTTAGGCTAAATTTAAGTAGCAGGTTGTCTAGATAAGGACCCCATGGAGGTCCTATTGGCTAAATCCAGAAAACCACGTTTGGGTCGTTTACCTGGCAGTGTAAATGAGCCCTTAAAGTTCCACCACTGCATTTCAATTAGGTTGAGATCTGGACTTATGGAAGCCATACACCTGGATTTTTTTCTACTTCAATCTTTCTGTTGTAGAATTGTTGGTGTCAATGTCCTGGTGACGAAAAACTAAATGCAGCCAAGCTTTTGCTGTTGCATAGATAGCTTCACATTTTCCCTAAGAATACAAAGGAGTTCATGGTTGACTTGATAATTGCAAGGTACTGTGACTGCAAAGCAAGTCACCCCTCGACTACTGTGCTTGAGTCAGTATGAGGCATTTGTGACGATATGATGTTTTTTCCAGACCGCTACATAAAATTAATGAGTAGAAAAATGTAAACTTGACCAGAAATCCGCCTTAAATGGAAACATATAATGGAATAGTGTTCATACATCAAGATTGTTTGGAAAAGACATTACATTTTAAAAAGAAACAATTGAGTAGATCAAAAGGAAAAGTGACACAACGTGTGCTTATCCTTGAGGCCCCCCCCTTCCAGTACCTTTGCGCCACCCCACCAGTTTGGGAACCACTGCCTTATACAGATCTATACCATTTAAATCGCAAACTGTGATGAAAATCCAGGACAGCATTTCCTCTTCCCTCTCTGTGTCTTCACAACAAACGCTCAACAGACTTCTGTTGGAACCCATCTTCCTTTATCTCCTATATACCTTCTTATAGAAATCTCTGCAACTTCTATTGCAAGGGGTCTGGCAGGCAAGGTGCGCAGCAGATCTTGGTTAGTATAGCTCTTCAGATATGGACGCTGGGTTAGATTAGGATATTAGGGGGAGGGGATAATACTTTATTTTTAAGTGCTGAATGAAAGTGATGAAAGGATAAAAATGATAAAAGGACATTATAAATCTAATTACTAACTGTTGCAATTAGAATATTTTTGCTTTGCCTAGGTTAAGTACAGTAGACGACAGAAGATAAAAACACCTCAGGCCCACCCAGCTACCTTGCTCAATCGGTTGTCTGTCAGTACAATGTACTTAATATGCTCATTCATTACTACTCTTACATAAAGACAAGCATTCACTTCAACAAATTCTTGACTAGAGCCTCTATATTTCAGAATAAGACATTCCATTGTTTTGCCTAGTCCAACCCTGACATTGAAAATATAAAGTTAATTAATACAGTGATTGATTAAAATTTCCCTTAGCTATAGATGTTTGTCTAAATAGATTCTGGCTTGCCTTTCAAACCTGCATTCCCACATGTACCAACAAGTGAACGGAGAACAAAGGCTTAAGATTGATTCAAAATAAATACATGTAACACCTTCTGAGAAACACAACCAGGTGTGACACGGTTACCTCATGGAGTGTTGTAAATAAAGCAATATGCTTTTTTAATTACCGTATAATATTCAGTAACATGTTTTCTGAAAGTTTGTGATAAAAAATGGAAAAGAGAAAATGTCCACTCAGTCTAGATGGGGATCAAAAAGAGATTTGGTAGATCATTTGAAAATTTGATCTAAAGTAAGTAACCCATTTAACCCTGCCGTTCCTAACAGCCCCATCTTGTCCAGTTCTGTCCTGCCAGTACTGCACTGGACGAGATGGAGCCGTCCGGCGAAGACCGAGCCCTGGCAGCGGCGATTTACCATTTCATGCTGCTATGGTGGCTCCGATCTAAAGAGGAGGCTGTTGCAGGAGAGCAGATCCCTCTCCCCCCTCCCCCCGAGTGACATGATGTCACATCAGGGCGGTAGCGGGAGATTCAAAAGTAAATCAATTTCTATGGAGAAAACAGTTTTCAGTGTGATTCCCCAGATGTGCCCCTTTGCAGTTAACCCTCTCTCCCCTGATGTGATGTCACCAGGTCCATCACACCAGGGGAGAGAGGTGCCAAAGGGAATTGTACTAGATACAGTGATAACTGTATCCAATACAATTTAAAGTAAAAAAAAAACACAAAACACATTTTAAATAAATACATTTTTTTATTATAAAGAAAAACAAATATAAATACATACTGTTTTGAAACCTTTCATAGAAAATAAGTATTTAAGAGATTTTATTATTCAAATAATAACTTTTATTTTTTATTTTTTAAATATAATTGGTTTTTTTTACATAATTGTTTGTTTCAATCATTATTATATTCAGGATGTCTACTAGACCCTTGTATGGACATGTGTTGGGAAGTTACAGGCCTACAACAACAAAAAATCCATTAAAGTCTATGGTGCGCTTTACGTATGGAAATCTGGACCTCACAAGAACGCTAGGGAGGTTAATTTAATATTTCTGTGTGTCCATGTGTTGTTAAAACTTACTTATACATCTACTTATAGATGTCAATGACCTCTATAGCTTCATAATGAGCTTTCAGAGGATGGCAGGATAATTAGCAGACCAAAAAATACAACTTTGTTATCTGTTTAATATATTAATAAATGCATTTTGAACAAGGCCACATCCCAAAATTATTATAGAAAGAGGAGTATTCGATGGGGGATTTACTCCCACCGACCTTGATTCCCCCTGGGGGTTAGGCCAGGGGCGAGGGGACTTTTAAGGCCGAGAAGGTAAATAGAATTTTTAGGTGAAATACAGTACATGCAATTTAATTTATAATTGATAATGTATATGGATAAACACAAACATTGCATTGATCACATGGAAAAAACAATAGGTAAAGATAAATGAAAATTAGAGTATAACTGGCATGTCAATTACCATCATATGGCATATGTAACCTTGATATCAATCATGTTATTGAAGGTAATAGAGATTAAACAGTTCATTAAAATAATAGTTCAGCATTAGGATCCATCCCGACGTACGTTTCGTCAGCAGTGGACTTCTTCAGGGGATATTGGTCCAAATGTCCTGTGGATTTAGGACAGTGCCAGTATAGAACGGAAATTAAAAGGTAGATTACCGAATGAAAGACAAGAGAAGAAAGGCGAAACAAAGATAACAAAAAAGCAAGAAAGAAGAGAAGAAAAAAGAACAGTAAGACAAGCTAGTCAGGAACGTCCATGGAGCAGTCCAAGGTAATGGGTAAGTAGGTATCTGGCAAAATTAACTGCGCTTACCCTGTATTGAGGTGAATCTGGGCTTGATGTCCCGTAGAGAGGAGAACGAGTGGCATGGTTCAGTCCCAGGTCTCCATAATCCTGGTATTCTAGGGTATAAGTATGTGCTTGGGACTCGAGGTAAAGGAAAAGGAGGTGTAGGGAGGGGGCTGGGAATGGATGGGAAGGGTAAAAGCTGAGGGGGAGAAAGAGAAATAGAAAAGAAATAGGGGAGGTTAGAATGGGGGGGGGGGAAAGGGGGGCAAAAGGAAGATAGAGGGGAATAATAGAAATGGAAAGGAGGGAGGGGGGGGGGGAAG
>CM070037.1:43857781-43869977 GCA_036250615.1 Ptychadena robeensis | reverse complement strand
AGGGGGAAAAAAGGAAGGAAGGGGGGGATAGGGAAACCACATGGAGAGGGGTAACAAGTGTAGAACGGAATGTGAGGTAAGGGATATTGGTGAAGAAAGGGCAATCAAAAAGAGTGAAAATAGTAAATCAAAAGCAAACACACTGAGTGGAGGGTGGGGGGTGAGGGAAGGGGTGAAGTGAAAGGGGGTGATGAAAGTGGAGTGGAATTAAGGGGTCAGAGGACAAGGACCCGTTAATAGCAGTGAGAAAAGGAACAGAAAGGGGCCAGGTCTAGTGAATTCATTGGGTCAGTGAGGAGAGGTGTGGAGTGATAGGGGTGATGTTGTATCCCAGTCACCAAAGTGATATAGGTAGATAGGTATGGTATGCCTTACCAGTGTAGTCTTGATCTATGGTGTCAAGAGCAGCAAACAGACAGAAGGCTAAAGTGGATCCTAAGTAGTAGCGGTTTGTAAATATCATGCAGTAGGGTATACATAGTTAGGTAGGGTATCATAAGGATAAGATCACTTACATTCGTAGGAGAACTAGGATAGGGTCGTCAAGGTCTGCCTGCTTGAGTTGTGTCCTGCCATGTGTGCTGCTCGGGAGGGCTGGGCTGATAAAGCCACTCGCCGTCAAAGCGCTCGTTCTCCTCTCTGCGGGACATCAAGCCCAGATTCACCTGAATACAGGGTAAGCGCAGTTAATTTTGCCAGATACCTACTTACCTATTGTTATCTGTTTTCTAATGTGTTGACATGTTCTGTGTTAGCATTGGCCACAGTGTGCAGATGTAACTTAAATTATGTAACTTGAAAAATACTGGTCTACACCCCAGGTGCCCAACATGCAGCCCTTTGGGTATTCTTTAGCAGCTCCCCTCAGTCTTCCACTTGAGGCCCCAGAAACCTAATTATTAATGCATAAGGCATAGAAACTTACCATCTTGAGAATGTTATGTGCCCCCCTCAGTCTTCCACTTGAGGCCCCAGAAACCTAACTATTAATGCATAAGGCATAGAAACTTACCATCTTGAGAATGTTATGTGCGGACCTTTAGTGATGCAGAGGGCCACACTTGTGGCCCTCCATATCAACTCGGTTGCCCACCACTGGTCTACACACAGCTTTCAAAGAGAAGAAGATCACCATGTTGGTGTAGTGGTACATTAGAGATGATTAGAGATGACCCTTCCTTGACATGACTCAAACTATAGTGTTTTCTTTTATTTAGAAGCAAACCATCTCTTTAAATCTCAGAACCCACTAGTCTGTGTCTATTTCAGAAACATGACCTTGGGTGTTTTAGTCATGCCAAGATATTTCACAATAAAGTGAACTCTGCAAAGCTGATAACAATGCAGTACAAACAGGTATTTTTTGCACTTCTTAAATAGATATACCGATAGCCAAAATCTGTCAGTAGTACCGTATATTTATTCAGTTTTTCATTTAATATGTGGAAAATGTCAGGATTTTTAAGTAATAGCCTATAGAAACTAGATATCATCTGTTATCAGTCTGCAGCATTCAAATCAACATGGGATGCACTTTGAATGCCATTTCACTAATTAAATAAAGCTACAAGTTTTTATACTAAGAGGCCAGATTTATTATGATGATATATAATGAGAACTAACAGTGTATACCTATTGCCTGCTCATGTACATCCTTGTTTCTATATTATTCAAAAAATTCCAACTCCAATAAGCATATAAATGCAGAATGTGGCATATAAAAGTTTCATTTAGAAGGGTCATTGTAGCAGACGATGGATTTTCAATCATTTTACGTTTTACTTCTTAACAAAGACTAAAAGTTTGCCACTTTAATCGACTTTTACAGGCACAGTTTAGCCAATTGCTTCGAGAGAAAAAAAAGAAACAAATTTAATCACACGGAACTATTCATGTAGAGGTATGTAATCTTCTAGTCAACATTTCAATGTAATGGAAATCACAAGGAACAAAGCCCCTGACATTTTTTTTGCTCTATGCATGTCTGACATGTTACTATTTTTTTTTCCTATTTAAATTTGAATTTATCGGCTGAGTTTAAGATCACACTTTAAAGTCACTTTCTAAATTGTATTTGTATAAATGTGTATATAGCAGGAATACATTTTTTCGTGAGCACAGATGTTTGCATGGATGTTCTATTTACGTCCATTTAGCAACAATGTTTCCAGCCTGCCATGCGAGTAACTTCCTTTTGGTCATGGAGATCTCTACTGGGTCTGCAGGAGTCATATAACACCTCTCCTAACAACGGACCTTTAATTTGGATGGAAAATATAGGTTAAATCAAAGCACTATGCATGAAAACTGCTCAACCATGTATGGCAAAAAGCATACATACACAGACATACAATAAAATAAATACACAGTGCAGATAGATGTGAAGCAGGCCCAAACCTCCCTCCCTACAAAACGGCATGGTACGGGTAATTGCAGCAGAGTACTCTGTACTCTGTTTGAGTTTACTGATCTTCCCCCTCCCCTGTCCACATGTGGGCTGGGAAACCCATGCCCTCCATTATAATGGAGCTCTACGGCGCCCCCTCACCCTGGATCCCAGGATCGCTGCGGCTGGATAGAGAATTGCCACAGCATTCCGATATAAAATAACATAAACACAATATGTACCTGTCCACTGTCTTGATCCGGCTAAAGTGATTCCTAAACCTGAAAACCACAAACATACCTTCAGCTCTTCCTTTCTCCTTGTGCCACAATACTTACTGTGTCCAATTTAACATAATCTAAGATTCACACACACTCTTCTCTTCGGGTCTCCGCTCCCTTCTGCCCCTTCAGTGTCTGTCACAGACTGAAGGAAAGGAAAGAACTCTTGTTCACACTTTTTTTAAATATGGTGTTTAAAAAGTAGCCCTAGAGTAGTAAAAATCCCACGAATCACTGATCAATTGTGGTAGTCATACATGTTTAGTTTTGCGATCGATCAGAGTTTTGCGATTGATCACAGTGTGGTGACGTCACCAACACAGTGATTCCCGCAGGGTTCTTTGGAAGGGGATCGAAGGTCCCAATGCAAAGTAAGCGGATTGCACAGGGATTCACGTTACTGGCGGATACACATGAGATGCGTTCTCTGAACGATTCACTCAAGGTGGGCAGCTGCAATCCAGCATTAGGTCAAATAATCGGCCACAGATTGCAACATGTATGGCCGGCTTAAGTGATAAGCAAGACACTGAAACATACTTAGGGCCCAACCTACCTGCCAGGTATATCTCCTACCGTTTCTCCTCTTACCCCCTTTCCTTCTTTTCCTTACTACCCTCTTCCTATCTCTGTACATATTATACTTTGTTCAGAATAAATACTAGATCAGTCTTTTTTTTTAACTAGGTGTTAACATAATGAAAATAATTTCATTAGGGACAATCCAGAAACACAAGAATACGTTAAAAATATTTTAATAAATGTTGCCCTTCCCAATTGATGGGATCACCGTTTCACATCAGACAAAACTCAATGTTTTCATGAATTTCATTTTCTCAACTTGAATATAAAAATGGTTCAAGTCAGAAAAGAAGGAAAAAAGAAAAGATAGGAAAAAATAAAGAGAAAATAGCAAACATATATTAATTAATCACATGTTATGAAAAGTGATGCAGGAGCTTGGTTTGATTAATTTTCTGAATCTGATTGGAGGATCAATGTGGAAATAGTAACTCTCTGAAACTCTCTAAACACTATTAAATTAGATGAGATTGTTGAATTACATGTATTATATTGTAGTGGAAAGCAATACTTGAATCTAAATTATTTACAGCATTCGTTATAGGTTACATATACTGTATACACATTGTCTGTGATTGCTTCATGCCCATTATTTTAATGCATGAAAACATTTCTTATGTATATTTAGCAAAACATTGTGCAACTCAGCCTAAACCAGTGTGGTTATGATTCACTTTAAAAAGGTCACCTCTACACTCATTGCTTGACTGTGAAGTCTTCGTGATATGATAAAGGGGAAAATAAAGCATACAAAATAAGCTTAATGTGTGTTTGTGAGTTCAAAAGACATAAAAGAGTTCCAAATTCTCCACTCAGCAGGTAATTTCTGGAATCTGCTGTGGAGCAACTCAGAAGACCTACCAGTGATATGCAAGGAGAAGACCCCTAAAACACCTTTGTGGTTTCTGGATATGGTCTAGCTTATGCAAATGTCATCATAGTAATGAACTGCTTAGAGATAAAAAAAAAAAGGACAGACTTAGGTCTTTTTACATTACTTGGCCAAAGACATCCGTTAAATAAGAATTTATTATTTTTGTCAAATAAAAATTCACTGCTAAAACAGATTTTATTGGCAATATATATATTCAGGGGTGCACATAACTTATTTGGTAAGCTATTCAGATGAGTACCAGGAGATAGTGTATGGCATACACCCTACAGTTGCAAGAAAACGTATGTGAACCCTTTGGGATTAAGTGGAGTTTTACATGAATTGGTCATAAAATATGCTCTGATCTTCATCACACCAATAGAAAATAGAAAAAACACAGTCTGCTTAAAATAATACTAAACAAACATTATATGTTTGAGGAATAATGAGATCCCCACGTCAAGTACGGGGGCACACATTTTCCCCAAGTGGAGACTAGGGACTCCTTGAAGGGACTTTAACGGCACTATGAGTAATGTATGTTTAATACAGGGTAGAAGTATCAAGTTTTTGTTTATTGGTAACAGACAGTTTATCTGGTAAGCATATAGCTAGCACTCACATAGGTCTAGGTACACATATCACCACTACACTTTATACTACCCTGGATGTTCGAGGGTAGTATATATATCACACATCACCTTTTAACACTAATTTTGTTTTGTATAGTCCCCCATCCTCACACACACCTTTTTACACACATACACTACTACACATACATACACATAGGTATTAGATCCATGCACCTTAGTTGGTGCATGGATCGTTCACTTTAGGAATACCGTGCTCTCATTGATGACCCCACTGTGGGGTGGCACACCTGTTGCCTCCCCTAGGTATTTTGGTGATTGTCACCCCGATGTTCTATATCTCTATCCACAGATGGTCGGGTCCTGACGCCGCTGCCCACATTTTGTCCCCCGTTACCGTGCGATCTTTTGCTCCTCCTCCCCCTTCTGGGGGGGGGGCGAATATATGGCCTTTGGGACCTTCGGGGCCTCACCCCACCACATGGAAGCTCCGTCTGTACCCCCCTAGATATCCACACCACATGTAGTATATGTAAGTACATTTACCTTACCTTGCCTAGACAGATACTTTCAGTATACTCCATTAGACTTACCTTTTGACTTTTTGTGACCCTTCTTTGTAGCATTGGGTAACACTGAATTTCTCCTGATGAAGCCTAACGGCGAAACGCGTAGAGAAGATGTTACCCGACATGTTTGTACCCATATGGTTTTTACAATGACCTATGTTGTGGTTGAACTGTCATTTATTCTAACTGTCTTTGATGCAATACGCTTGTCTGAACATATATTTACTGTTGCAATTTCTGTCTATGGTATGCTTACCAGATAAACTGTCTGTTACCAATAAACAAAAACTTGATACTTCTACCCTGTATTAAACATACATTACTCATAGTGCCGTTAAAGTCCCTTCAAGGTGTCCCTAGTCTCCACTTGGGGAAAATGTGTGCCCCTGTACTTGACGTGGGGATCTCATTATTCCTCAAACCCTTTTCAAATATTTAAATTTGGGATGAGGCACCAACCCACACCAAAGGAACTGGACAAATCTCTTTAAACAAACATTATATGTTTCCATTTTTTTTCATAAAATGTAAGCATTTACAGTGCAGGAAAAAGTATGTGAACCCCAAGTGTGGTGGTCCTGTAAAGATGACTTCAAGAGTGCTTAATGAGGTAAAGAAGAATCCTAGAGTATCAGCTAAAGACTTACCGAAATCTCAAAAAGTAATTAAGTCTAAAGGTCCATTTTCCACCCTGCACTGTGAATGTTTCCATGTTATGTTAATTAAAAACATGACAACATATAATGTGTGTGTAGTATTATTTTAGGCAGACTGTGTGTTTCTATTGGTGTGACTTAGATGAAGATCAGAGCACATTTTATGACCAATTCATGCAAAATTCCACATAATCCTAAAGGGTTCACATACTCTTTCTTGCAACTGTATATGTAGCATGACTGTCTTGCTCATTGTTTTCCCTACTTTCTTCTGCAATAGCTTCCTGCATGGATGGTTCCTCCCTGTTCTTGATTGAGTCTCCGATTAGCTGTCTCCATTCACAGGTCACCAGCTGATTTTGGGTCACATATAACTCTTGCAGCACAACACGTTTGAGCCCCCAGATCTTATACCTTAGTAGTGCAACCCTGACATTTCCTGAGATAGTAACCCTGGAGACTACCTGCATTCCAAATGTCAACCTTTCATAGTCATATTCCAACAGTGCTTTCCTCTAGATTTTACACGTACATATGCCTACTCTGACTTTCAACCCCCAGATCTTCAACACCCTTAGAAGTCAAATCGTTTTTTTTTGGGTGGGGTTAGCAATTTACATTCCCAATTTCACACCCCTAACTGCGACCTTTCACAGTTATTAATGTTTCTCCAATTGACATACATTTAACAATAACAATGTTTACAGTAGTGTATTCATCATAATGTAAAGTTGATTGTACAGTTATTTAATGTTTTTGAACTTTAATCTCAATTCAATCTACAATATCAGCTTCAACCAAAATATGCCTCTAGTGAGCTCTTGCTATCATATCACAACTTCTTTGTCACACATTAGGGAGGGAGGGGGGTGAAGTCGGACTCTGCGGTTGCCAATCTCTCTCCTCTATCTGACAGCCGGAACACAAATTCGCTAACTTACAATAATGTAGGTATGCATAGCTAGCTTTTGGAACCATTTGGGTACCAGCATCCCACTAACATGTAGCCCTGTATACCTCAGTCAAGGTTTATGGGATATTATACTTTATTGCTGGTATTCAAAACACTTCTTTTCTTTTGGAGATTATGGTTTAAACAGTGGCATGCTAAATAAACTGATGAAGAAATATATAAATACTGGCGAGGCTACTGAAAAAAAGATGCCCATAACAAGCTAAAATATATTACAAGGCATAAAGATGAAAGAAAGTGATTACTGATTACCTGCAGCCCTTTGGTCGTTCTTTGGTGGCCCCCCTTAGTCCTCCACTTGCAGCCCCCAAAACCTTACTGTTAATGCACAGGGTATAGGAACTTACCTGTCCGCCGATCCCCTCTGACAGGTCATCGTCTGAGATCTTCTTAGAGTGCGAAGAGGAGGAGAGGCAATAAACTTACATGATAGACGTACGTAAAGGACAATCAGCGACCCAGATGGCACCTGAGCAAGTCCCTCGCATCTCCTCCTCTTCTCCTCTAGTGTTGGTGGGGGATCGGAAGACAGGTGAGTGCCTATGCTCCCACTATTCCACCAATGAACAGGGGATGATTGTATAATATAAATTGGCGATGTATATGACATCAAACGTGCATATATCATTTAAAACAAGTTTTGTTATTTAAAAATTTTAAATTTATTCTTGCTATGCCTGCTGTAATTGCTTATTAAAAAATGTCCGTATAGATTTAAATTGTTATGTGTGGCCCTTTAGTGATGCTGAGGGCTGCACTTGTGGCCCTCCATATTAACAAAGTTGGCCACCACTGCTGTAGAGTATTCATAACTTGCTTGTAAATGGCAAAACAGTTTTAGGTTGAAAGGTAGAATAACTGGCTAATGGTATTATGACTGAAAACAGTAGTTGGAGGACGCAAACCACTAACTCTCTTGATGTCTGTGGGAAATTCCAAAAACATGCACAGACTCTGATGATGAAAGTGATTAGAGAAGATGCACCGAAATATGTGGCTTATTAATTACTGCTTCTGTATAAAAAAGTAGTAAGTGATTCTGTATTTAACAACACATGAATATCATTAAGCATGTCAAACGATGTGAATAAATTTCTTTGCAAAAACATCATATATATTATTTGTAATATTTAGGATAATATAACACATTCTTAAGTTGGAAAGAAAAATAATAATAATGTGGAAATCAGCGCCTCTTTGGTACTTAATATCCACATGAGTATGTGATTGCATCCCCTGGGAGCAGGAAATGGAAATCTCCCATTCCATTAGAAGAGTAGAGATTGTTCGTTTCCAGGTTAGACTTACTTGCTGTAAATACTGAGAGGAGAGACCACACATGGGAGTTTAGCAGAGATTAACAAACCAATTTGCAGCAAACGTTCAACCAAGATTATACCAGACTGCTTGTCTGCGTTCTCTAGTCCAAAATGTTTTTACTTCTTCATACTCCATTTCAACTTGCAGACAGAGGACAAATACGGAAATCAGTTTTCCAAAATAAAACATTGACCTAGACTGGACAGGTACACAAACCACTTTTTTATAGATTTTTCATGGATTGAGAAAAAATTATCTCATGTTTGCCCAGTTGACTATGTGTTTTTTGAAGAACAATACAATTTAGGTTCTTGACAAGTTGTATATAACAATTCTTATTCTCAATATTGAGACAATAGAAAATATTGGAACCTTTATAATTACAGTGAACTCTTGACTTACGATCGTAATTAATTCCCAAAGGTTGGTTGTTATTCAGGACTATTTTGCCAATAAGAAATAATGATAAAATAATAATAATAATAATAATGTGAAGTAAGTAGTGTTTGGGTAAGCAGATTCAATGGAAAAATGTATAAAAGTAAGTAAACAGCCTTATCCTTTTATACATATCAAAAAAGGTGCAACATTTAAGGTCCCCACAACGTAACGAGCGGGGACCAACAGATGAGTTGTGGAGAGGAACATGATGACGTCATCACGCTGCTCTCCATCCCTTTAAGGTATCGGCTGGCACCCTTTGTGTGCCGGCCCTTCTTCAAAGTAATGGCATCGGCCAGAGATTTACAGACAAATTACGTGTGTGGGGACCCTTAAGCAGGGTACAGACGGCTCGATATTGGAGCCGTCCGATGTACCCTGCAGCAGCGTGATGACGTTATCACGCTACTGTCAGATATCGGCTGGCTGGGCAGAGACGGCTCTACTCTCTCCCCGGCTCAGCTAAAGCTTTGCTTGGAGACCAGCGGTCTCTAGGCAAAGCATCGGACATCGGGCCGATTAAGCTGTTTTTGAGCGGGTGGGCACAGATTATATGGGTCAGATAGATGGCTGTGAGCGCACACGTCTGTACCCTGCTTTAGGGTCCCCATACACCTTTAGATTTCTCTGTCAGATTTCCTTTAGATCTCCTTTTGTTTTACCAAAACCATGTAATATAAGGGACTTTCTAAACCATCAAGTGTGTTCAATCACAGAGGACCCAATACTACATAGTTGTTGGTAGATCTAAAGGATATCTGACAGAGAGATCTAAAGGTTTATGGCCAGCTTAAGAAATAAGCCCAATTAGTTGAAGAGGTGGCTTACCCCCTGGGACTTTACTTAGGCCTACACAGTGACACTGAGATAAATATTATTACATAAGTACATGTTTATTTCGACATGATTAAAATCAGGTTATACAAGTATCAAAAAAGAGGCATTAAAACAAATATAGAAAAAAGCTGTATACAGCCTCAAAGCTAGCCCGGGTAGCATTCTAATTCCCAAGGAAACTCGCACTGAGCAGCACCCCTCAGTTGACATCCCCTAAAGCACCAAAACGGAAGTAGGTGGTGACCCTTGTACAAAAGCCTGTAGTGAATAACTGTACATAAAAATAGTGTATTTATAAAAAGGGGGCACATTAGTGGCAACCTTACACCATGTTGTCTCATAACATTCTAAAAAAATCTCAACAACAATCAGTTAATACAAAATATAACCAACTGTCATATTGGCCTTGATCTATGACGGGTACAAAATTATCAACCTGTATTGTTAGCACAACATATTAACTCAACTACCGTGCAGGTGCCAATGCAGGAAGGAGTCCACCGGGGCAGTAACAGGTAATTCCCCCAGCTTTTCCCAGTACCACCTCCCTGTGAAATAACACCAGGGTATGTTTATGCCTATTCACCCCGGGTGTTCATGGGAGGCCAATTCATAAGGAGCCATCATTACATCAAGGTTGGTACCGGTACTGCAACAGAGAGGGAAAGGGGGGGGGGGGATACAAAAAGAATATTGTCAGCAAGCTTCTGCTTTCATCATCTCTTACTGTATAAGCACAGTGTTTGTCTCTCCACCTAGAGTAGTGGTATTGTTCCTAAAGACCACAGAACAGCAAAACAAGAAACAAGTTTAATGAGCATTGTCTCTCTAGCGGGGCACTTCAAGGGCCTAGTAGATCAGGGGCACCTCTGGGCACACAGAATAAAATGTTAAAGGGCTGGCAGGATACCGAGATGAATGTATTATTTAAAATCAGGGACTAACACAATCTTTTCAACTGAATCAGACTTTGTTGGCACATTATGATAACATGACTGAAATGAAATTTTAATGTATTGTTGCACAGAAGAAAAAGAAATGAACATTGATGAATGGAAAATTAGATACAATACACAATGTTCCAAAATGCATACAATGGATCTTAAAGGAGACCCATGGCACTTACTAAAAACTTGGGGCATGTGCCCTGTGGGCCAAGCTCGCTATTGGCTTCCAGTACTTTTCTTGTGAGATGGCCTGACAATTTAGATTCAATCAAAAGTATGGGGAGAGGAATTTTTTAATTTATTTTTAAGTACACTGATAAATAAAATGATTAGAACATCACAGTTATCAGTCTTCCTGGTAGGATTTCCCTCTAGTTCCTGTGCCAGTGACCACACAGGAAGTGAAGAGAATCTCCTCAACACAGACCCAGTTAAAACAAATTGATACAGGGTTTAACCCTTCCCCCACTTACTAAGAACAGCATTTCTGCTAGTCTATTTGTAATTTTGTATCCTCCAGTTCAGAATTAAATGCCATGACTATGCGAGAAGAATTGAAAGCATTCATTCGGAATTCAGTTCAAATGAGGTCAGACAGGATTATGGATAAAAGAAAAAAGAAAAATGAAGGTTTTTTAGAAAATGTTTGCTTAAATTAACAGTGAAAAAGTGATATGTTTCTATGCGGATTGTATATTCTTAAAGAATAATTGTAATCATGGCTATTCCAAGTTTTACATGTATCGAAATGTCTGGAGTATTTCACCAGCTCTTTCAATAAATGAATGCTACATATGGAAGCTGTAAAAAGGAGGTGTATTTGTGGAAAAGCAGATTAAACCCTTTGCTACCCTCCTATTCTACCCTCTCTTTTATATAATGTATTTGCTGCTCTTCAAATCATGGCCATCAGTTTAATTGGAGTGGCATTCAGAAGATGGTGGTGTGAATGGGCCTTCATAGTGTAGGTGTATATTAAACAGCCAAATCTAACCCAATTAATGTTTTCAATACAGAAAATCAACAGCACTTCCACAGTCACTAATATCATAAAAGACATAAATGCATATGGTACAGCAGTGACTGGTCTTCTTTTACTAGGCAGGTCTAATCTTTGCACCTTCCTTGTGCAGCAGGGTGGAATGTTTGTAAATGAGCCCTTACCCCACCCCCTGGCTAAAATACAGAATGCAGCACAGGTGCATATATAAATGCATGGGTGGCAATTTAAACACTACAAACATTTATCTTCTGATTGTAGCTTAAATTATATCTTAACCCATGAGGAAAATATATTTCAAACTGCAGCCCACCAGTCCTTAGATGTTGGCATTTGTATTAATTTTCCTTCTATTTCTGAGCAGCATTATCAAGCATAGGGTAATGTCAGATGGTCCATAATGGACTTTGCATAGCATAAGTATATGTATATTGGCAATGCCTAAACCCTGCTAATCATGTTAAGCTTTTAAGCCTTCTAAGCAGTGGCACACAAGACATCCCACTCTCAGCAAGCATTGACAGTGGGGAAAAAAACTTTATCAAGCTCTGCAATAAATAATAAAAAAAAAGACAAGACGACTTTTCCATTGAAAACCATTACAGTGGCAAATTGCGATATTGCACAGAATTAACCCCCAGAAGCCTGACAGATAAATATTTTTTAGGATTATGATGCACTCTACCACTATCGTCCCAGCTCAGAGGTCAGAGTCAAAGTAAAATTTTACATTTATATAT
>CM070037.1:43818542-43852252 GCA_036250615.1 Ptychadena robeensis | reverse complement strand
TAACAGTAATACATGTAAATCTTATTATATCCAGCCATAGTTTTTAAACTTTAAAGGTAAAACTATTTTAAATAGCTTTACCTTTAAAGTTCAAAAATGAATAAAAATGATTGTACTTTCTTACTTTGATGTATTATTAGCATAAACATGGTAGGAGTTTGGTAATAGGAGCCTGGCAATAGGCGTCTCATATTTATTTCTTTTTACCAATTTTGCAAACAATATATGGAAACAGCTGAAGCGGTAGGCATGTATATGGATGGGCTCTGTCAACATCCCCGTCAAAGAATGTGCTTAACAAAGGGGTGTCGACGGTGTCTTCTGGGCTGCCCAGGTTTCCACCTCTTATTGTCCAGGGGCAGGTTATGAGCTCTAACACGTTAAGGGCCAGGTAGCAGCATAACTAGACTGACTAGTAATGATGGAGGATGGCCTCTAAGAAATCCACTTTAACAGGTGTGGAATGTTTTCTTTCTAATAAAGTGATTTCCCTCCATACTTAGACGTGTTGAGTGCCAATATTCTAATCGCGCAAATTTATATTGTGAATATCGTCACTTTAAGAATTCTTGAAGATCTTAAATAAAGTTCTATATCTTCATAATCTCTAACATTTGAGATTCTGGGGAAAGTACCATGTATTGCGTTTGCATTATTCACATGTACAAGTGCCCATTTTTCGCATTAATTACTTCAATGAGTGTTGTCTTATGTGGTGATTACACTGCAATTTTAGAATTCTAGAATTTACTTTTTAGAATGTTACATTTTAATTAAATTTTAATAATTAAATGTTAGAATATTTGGAGAATAATTTGCTAAATATTGCAAATTCGAATAATGACTATGTTGCTCATCACTAATCAACACTAGACCAGAACATGGTTGGTAACACACAGATGAAAAAAGGATCAAGATCACATCCAACATTCATGAATATGTTAACTTGTTGCTTGAGTATTTTTGAGTATGAAATTTTAATTCCATAGCTCATCTTGTGAGGTAATTGCAAAACCTCTGAACATGGTATCAACACCAGTATTTTTGAAACTTGGAATTTGTCTTTCAATTTAATCTTTGCAAAAACTACATGTGCTAGAGCAATGCTAAAGTACCGTATTTTTCGGACTATAAGACGCACCTGACCATAAAACGCACCCAGTTTTTAGGAAATCTGAAAAAAAATTTATGTGTTTAAAGAATGTGAAAAAATCCCCTGCAGTACCCCTTTTCAGCCACAAAAAATGTTGTCGCTAGAGAGCACACTTCAGCATCTCTTCTTTCTCACACACGGGGAAGGGAGGGGGGCTGGCTGGGGGAATCAGCACACTGATCTCCCTGTCTCCTCTCTGCTGCGTGTGCGAGGTAACTGCCAGCGAGTGAAGCTTTCCCCACACATACTGCATTGGCTATATCTGCGGGGCTCTGCAAATATAGCCAATAAAGTTCAGCTCCCCGCCAGCTCTCCCTCTGCACACAGCTGATCTCCTATCTGCCGGGGGAGACAAGTTGTGATCACCGATGGCCAAATGGCCATGGTGGTTGCACATTCGGACCTTAAGACTCAGGCACTTCCACCCCCCAGTTTTGGGGGTGAAAAAGTGCGTCTTATAGTCTGAAAAATACGGTAATTTTCCTACAATCCTTTCTAACATAAGTCCATGTTCAGGGACTTTACAGATAACAGCAAGTTAAAATTTCTGAATATTTTAAGACCATCTCTAGGTTGGTCGTGGGCTTTTGGCAAGTAAGTCAAACATGTTTAACCTTAGCCTAATTTTGAAACCATGCAAATCCATCAAACCTACCTTTTCTTCAATTTCCAAACCATACAAATCTTTAGACCTAACCAGCCTCCCTAAGCACAAAGGTGTGAAATGCTTCAAGGAATTTTGATTGATCCATAAAAAATCCATTGGTGTTTTCAGTTATTTCTTTTTGGTGCTGGGGCAATGCTTTTATCTATCACTTTAACCTCTCTCAATAAATTATCAATCCCTAAAAACACTTCACCATTAGTTTGAAAGGTGAACTTACACTTCCATGAAAACATAAGACTATCTATGCACTGAAAGGGTTATGTCTTTATATTTGTCAAGGGGGGAAACAAGACTTTTAGTCTTCATATTTCTTTACTTGTCTTAAAAGTCGTATTCTGTCATTAATCAAATTTACTTTAGATACTACTGAAATTAAAACATTTGCTCATGGGCTTGGAAATTCTGGAGTATAAAAGTGCACCTAAACTCACCTGATGTACTTGGTGTCCTTCACTGGCAAGCCCCCTATTGTTAGGATGATTTGTAAAAAAAAGATAAAAATCCTTACCTATAATGGGATATCCCTTGTCGCCGCTCCTCACTCTGCAAAACCACAGTTGGGAAATACAAAGCAGTCATGTTACCACCTTTTACCATTGAAAACAATTTATCTGCCCCCCAGTGTCAGTATTTGTTACTGAAGTTGTTAACCCCTGGAGGACTGGAAACTACAAAGTATCAAACATTACAACTGTCACAGATGAGCGCAGACCAGGTAAGTTTATTTTTTGGTATTTTGTGACAGCTCATTGGTAAGTAAAATTTTGATTTTTGTTTTTGTTTTGTTGCACATACACGCTTCACAAAGACTTTTTTTTTTACCAAAAAGAAATCTCTATGTTCCCAATACTCACCTTAAGCTGCCTTATCTTACCAGAGCATACAGTGATGCATCCAAGCAGGGCTCCAACAGCTTGCTATCATTTGCCATGGTATTAGGATTGCCCATGTCTCCAGTGGATGCACAGGGATCACAACCACACCTCCATTCTTACAACATTCATAAATAAGTTAATGTGGACTATAGTCAGAATGAGGACCCTGACTGATGTGTAGCTATGAAGAACTACATCAAGCAAGCTGCAATGTTGTGTACCTTTTTTCTGACCATATAAATGTTTATAATAGCTCCATGTGGGTCAGACCAGACAGGCTATCTTTCTCCTCTTAAACTTAACGGTAAGATGTGGGTTTTCAATATCCCAACTGTCCCATTATTGAACTATCCCAACTATCCCATTTTTGGAACACATTTCCACTCCAATGGTTGCATTCTTTACACCAGCCCATTCAACACTCCCTCCCATCAAACATTGCCAGAGGAAGTCTGGAGCTTTGCAATCATTGACTCAACTGAGTGTTGGAAACTTATATGCACTACTCATTAGCACTCAGTGACCTTCGCTCTCCGAATCCATGTGGTTTACCACTTTGTGGTTGGGTTTCTGTTGTTCCTGAACACTTCCACTTTGTAAGAATATCACGTACAGTTGACAATCCAATTGTAAAGATAGCACCTGAAATATTATATCCACTGAGCTATTTTTTGTATACCTGTGGCAATTGGACTGAATGATTATTAACTGAAGGGTAATTTTTTATTTATTATTAGCAGAACACTCTTGTTTGTCAAAAATGTTTGTGTCCACATCGTGTATACAATGGATTGATATATCTGCTGCATAGTTGGAAAAACATTTTAGAGTAAAGCAGGTACAGACGTGGAGATATGGGTCAAATTGATGGCCGTTTCGAGCGCCGTGCGTGCTCACGGCCATCTGACCCATATATTATGCCCCCATCGCTGTTGTCGGACATGACCGTAAATAGGGCCGATGTCCGATCGGCACTGCCAGGGACCCGCCAACGCTTCAGCTGAGCTGGGGAGAGCAGAGCTTTCTCCCCGGCTCTGCCGAGATCTGAAAGCAGCGTGATGACGTCATCACGCTGCTGCAGGGTACATCAGACGGCTCGAACATCGAGCCATCTATACCCTGCTTAAGTAAGCAAACTTATCAGATATGAGAGGTGTTCTAACCCGGTACGGGTTCAGGTTAGCACTTTGGCTACGCGGAAAAAGGGTCCCATGCCAGAATGTTGGCCTGGGCACTATATGAATGACTGTGGGAGTGTTGACCTGTGCATGTGTTACCTAAAATATTCTCAAGATACCACTTAGTACTATGAAAAACAACATGACACCAAATTTCGAGAAAAGATGGATAAAATATATTTTGGCCACAGCTTAAAACAGTTTACAATTTACCAAAATCGTTGTCCCTGACAGCGCCCCCAATGGACCTAACAACACAAAACATAACCACATGTACCAGCCACCAGCCTCATCTACACCAGCACAGTGGGTACTCTAGAAACTTTGCCTTCTCCCACCACCTTTACCAACTCCACCTTAAGTCATTGACCCTCAAAAGAGAACAACATTAACTTACCAGGGACTGCCCCCCTCCCTCCACCAGCACCTCACTCTTAAACCATATATTTTTCTAGGCACTGCCAGGGACCCGCCAACGCTGTGACAAAAGAAAAAAAAAACAACACAACGAGCCCAAAAGTGTAAGGAGGGAAGGTGGGGAAGTCCTTCCATGAAAGAGGCCAATGTCACTTCCTTTTCTTGCCCCCGCCTCCCGCATCCGCTTCTCGTGACGTCAATCATTGCTGGCAACTCCCCCAGTCAGGCACCGGTTCAGCTTAGTGCCTGGCTGCAAGTGTTAAGATGTTTATATGCTTTCCTCATATCTGCAAGAGGTTTTTTGGGGGGTTTCCTACTGACTCCCCTCTCAGAAAATGACTTGGAATGTGACTTGCAATGTGGTAGTTACATATATATGTCTATGGTATTGTCATTAGTTTGTGAGCTCCTCTGAAAGACCGTTAATGATATGCCAGTGTAATAGGCTATGTAATATTTTGGCACTATATAACTAGAAATTAACAACAACCCACTCCCTGTTTTATCAAACACTACAAAATTGCATGATTTAAATACACTAGGATATTTTGCTCAACATTTGCAATAAATTAACTTTTTATTTTATCTACCATTATGATCTATTTCCTCATTATGCAGATAAAAATGTGTGAGTGATTTCTTCAGTAACTTGTTAAAATGCCAGCTCCTGAGGTATTGGCTTTCAGTTCCTGTTGTACATAGCAGAAGGTTTCACCTCCTACATCAATCTGAATAATATAAACTAGTCATAGTGATTGGGGAGGTTGTACCCTCATCTTGTTACCAACAACATTCCAGGTGCTTCCAACATGTTTGTCTTTTTCATCATACTATAATTTAAAAAAATATATAAAATTAAACCCTGAGTCTTAAAACCCCCATACACCTTCAGATTTCTCTGTCAGATTTTCTTTAGTTTTTTCTTGTTTTACCAAAACCATGTAATATGAGGGACTTTCTAAACAATCAAGTCTATCTGTGTTCAATCGCAAAGGACCCGGCACTACATAGTTGTTGGTAGATCTAAAGGATATCTGACAGAGAGATCTAAAGGTGTATGGCCAGCTTTAGATCCAGTCACAGTTGGATGAGATCATCAAATGAATCAAAAATCAATGCCATTGGTGGAATTTAAAGTTGGATGTTGAAGTCAAAGCAAAGTTCTTTGGATATAAATGTTAATGTTAACCATCGTATTAATAATAGAACATGTGTTTTAGTGGTATAGAATGGGGAAAACAATTTAATACTAACTGAATACTGAACTAGTGGATGATTCTTCAAATTTTTTATATTTGATTGCATGCACATTTATATTATTGAAGGCAAATTATTAACCAAGATTCTTGGGTGTCACCATCATGCTAGGCAAGCCTAAGTATAACGTAAGTGACACCTTAGTATGCCTCTTTTCTTTTTAGTTGTAAGTTACGCAGAGAGACAGATGGAGAGGTTGAAGAACTGGGTCACTACAGACAGTAATTAGACATTCCCAGAAGAGTAGAGGACTATTCTCAATTTAAGCCCCCCATACACCTTTAGATCACTCCAAACTATTTCTGTTAGATCTACCCACAACTGTGTAGTATAGTGGCCTCCCTGATAGAATACATAGTGATTGGAAGGTTTAGAAAGCTCCTCATATTACATAGTTTTGATAGAAGAGAAGTGGGTTGTACAGAAATTGTATGGTAAGATTGTAAGGTGTATGGGGGTCTTAAGGATAGAGGAGGCCATGCTAGGGGAGTGACTCTTTAATATTTCTGACCAAAAATGTTATCTCTTCCTTATTTTCTATAAAACCCAAGAAAACATTTTGGATGAAGTACAGCTTTAGAAATCAAATTTAGGCAACACAAAACCTTTTTAGTAAACTGCTAATATTACCCAGAAAGCAGTGGACCAGATAAAAGGGCTGTGCTTGAAACATGTTGGATTACATTTTATTTGATGAAATAAGATACAATTTAGAGGATTGTTTATTTGAGTCAGATTAAATAGTGATGAGCGGCATAGGCAATATTCGAATTCGTGATATTTCGCAAATAATCCTACTAATATTCAATTATATTCGAAAATTTGAATATTCGCGGTATGACCCTGTATTGCGAAAATCATATTCGCATTGCAAAAATCATATTCGCATTGTGAAACTCATATTCGCATCGCAAAAGTCTTTAAAATGAATGGTCACATGCTATGTTTATTTTTGCAATGCGAATATAATTTTCGCAATGCATGACCATATTGCGAATATTCGGAATTGCGAATATCTGCCGACATATTCAAGATATTGACGAGTTCTCGAATTGCCAAAATTCGTGAAAAATATTCGCCATTCAAATATTCAAGCTCAACACTAAGATTAAATCTGAAATTTCCATGACTGACTAATGCACATAAAGTTATACATTCTGATACAAGATAGTAGTAGTAGTTAGTCAAAGATACAATTAAATGAAATGTTGCAGTGATAAAGGCTTACATTTATCACTAACAAATGAGTTGTCTGCTTATTAACTGGACTATAGCACCAGCAAAACAATACCTTCCTATTCCATAATACACCTCTGCTGCAGCAATGTGAAATTTGTAAACTCTGTCACTGGCTCTAATATCTTCTTATGGTATCTTCCAGGTTCAGGATTCGCCATTCTGATTACCCAAGTCAGGGAGATGTAACTCCAATGGAATGATTCTGGCATGTCACTGAAGGTCCAGGAACATGGCTTCCCTAGAGAGGTGGTATATTGACATGTAAGGATGGTTAGCAACAGGGAACATCCACACCTATTAACATAATGGTAACTGTAGACAGGGCCGTCTGAGGCCCAGTAATCTGAACAACTTTTGTCCCCCTCCCCGGACAAAAGTTGTTGAGCGGGGATACTAGTTAGTTTATGCTGGCCACCAAAGCTGGCCGCCGGGCCCCCCTAGCTGCTCAGGCCCAGGACAGGAGTGCCCTCTGTCTCTCCCCTGATGAGGTCCCTGTTGATGTGGATGAGCCCTCAGTCTTTGTGGTATGTCATTGAAGGTCCAGCAACATGGCCACTGGCTTCCCAGATAGGTGGTATATTAACATATAAAGATGGTTAGCATTAGGGAACAACCACAACCATGAATGCAATGGTAACTGAAGACTTTAGTGACATGGATGAGGCCTACACAACATTCCTTTTCCAATACTAATACTACATTACAGAAGATTAAAGCCTACATAGTCACCACTAGAAAAACTGCCATAGAATTATATTTTTGGTAACTTCATTGCTGTGTTTGCTATACTGCAAATGAGACTTTAGATCTACTAATAAACTCTCTCTCTCTCTCTCAATATTTATATACAGTCTATGCAAACTGTTTAATTCCAATTCCATTGTGGTGGTGTATAGAGGCAAAACATTTTCAATTGTGTCGATGTCCCAATATTTATGGACCTGACTGTATATGTTTTCTACTTTTGGGGACTGACAGCCCGATTAGTTGGGCCTATTTCAAGCTGTGACACAAAGTACTAGTAATCAGATGGGATTATGATGGTCTTGGAATTAAGCCTTTCTATTCCTCCAAGTAACACTGTGAATTTATCTGTAACGTGCTGTCGCCAAACAATGTTTATTGTAATTGTAAGAATAGAACAGAGAAAGATTCATGACATTTAGGACTGCTGTGAGCATGCGGATGTGACTAATCTTTCTGTAAATGTCCCTTTGACAAGCATGTACAGTATAAACCAAAGGAAAGGAAGGGGGACAAATAGAAACCTCAGTGCCTTCTACTTTTTCTGCTTCTAAGGTATATCTGTTGAGCTATACTGCTAACCAACATTTTACAATTCTTAGTGAAGTTTGCTGCTCAGCTGGTGCAACTTGGCACATCCAACATTTGTTCCTAATAACATCTTTTTAAAATGTACATTGCAAAAAAATATTCTGAACTGTTACTGTGACACCAGAAGAAAATGTGTGTAATCTAATTGGACCACTGAACTTAAAAGGAAAATTGAACTCTGCTATTATTTTTAAATGTTCTATCTATACTTTCATTTTCTAAAAAATTACAGTAAAAAAACCTTTGGTAAAATTAGCTGGAATAGATAACTTCTTTTAAGGGAATACAGACACTATTAACCTCCCTAGCGCTCATACAGCATGCTCTGGAAAAGAGGGGGGTCCCTCCCAGAGCATAACAGACCCCCTGCTGGCATAGGGTCTGGTAAGCTCTGGAAAAGGGTGACCCTAAACAGCATGGGGTCCCCCTTAGAGCATGCCAGGCCCCTTCTGGCAAACCTGGAAAGACAGCAAGGTGGGACACCCCCCTGTCACACCAGGCCCAATGCCATACCTCAATGAGGGGGAGACCCCTCGTTAAGTTAAGGGGTCTTTTCCCCACAACAAGGACCTCTTACCCATTCACAGGGGGTGTTTTAAAGTTAAGATGACCAAAAGAAAATAATTTGAAATAATATTAATTACAATTTCTACTCTTTAACATAGTTATCTGAAAAAGTGTATACTTCACCGTTGTAATCCATCTCTTTCCTCAAAGGGTCATGAGTCTACGAAGGGGGTCTCTTCCCTGGAGCTCCAGCTATATGTCCCACAAAGTCCAGTGACAAAATGAAACTTCAAAGATGCGGGGCATGAGCAATGTCCCCAATGGACCTACATACAGGTTGATTTGAGCCAGTCCATTCATAATGCAGCACAATGAAGGAAAAGTAAAATGTGTTCACCCTTTTTAAGATGCGGATGCTGTTCTGGACATTGTGGCACAAAACACAAAGCACTATTTGCACACATTTGCAAGTGTGTGTGCTTAGTTCTGACTGTCACTTACTTTCTAGCATACCACTCAATATGGCAATAAATATTATCAATATCAAGTAAAATGTATTAATATATGCCCAAACATACCAACTGTACCCTAAATGTACACCATTTTTGCAGTTGTAGAGAATAAAAGGCATGCTCTATAATGGTAGGTAGGATGCTCCGGGTATTTCATGATCATACTCATATTAGTCACTTTGTTTTCAAGAACTACAGTATTATGAAATGGGTGACTTTAAATATCTTGGACAGTAAGATTCACATGGCACACAAACGTAATCAGCTCATTTTTGGTCCTGCCCAATGAGAGGGCTTGCAGTGTGAGTCTTACCATCACGAACCATATTAATCTGTGACTCACAGGACACGTACCATTAATGACACACATGGAGAAAAATGAGTTGGGAAAGTTGATATCCAATTCAGACTTTCTTCTTTGTTTCAGTTATTAGAAAAGGCATAGAACCAATCTCAGTCTTTTACTGTGGATTGCAGAACTCTAATGCATCCCCAGATAGAAGTAAAAACAGGAATTCTAGTTTTTCCTCACTCTATCCAAAAAGAAATGGTTTGGTTTAACATACACTTTCAGCATGTATGCTACTTGCATGAAACCTGTTATCACTAATTTAGTGCCCTTAGGCGCGATTGACAAGCTCATGTTTACCAATTGGTTGTCTAGAGGGACAACATTGGGCAATTGGCAGGTGATTTGTAACCTTGCCTTGCTGCAAGGCACTTCCTGCCCTGGCAATATTTGGTCAACAAGACAGGGGGGGCTTAAGTTTTATTCTTCTATCTTCTAATTTTTGCTTTAAACCTATGTGATGTACTCCTCAGTTTCTGAGAAATTATTAATTGTAAAGCCATTGATTACCTCTGGGACTGCTTTAATATTTGACATCTTTTTCCTTGACCCGGGGATATTGTAGATATATAGCTGGTTTTCGGTGTTGCTTTAGGTATTTCACTGTTTTAAAAAGGCTTGTTTCTGACTGCCAATGTTAGACTTTATCTATGTTTGAATTGTGGTTCATGGTCTCAATTTCTTATTATATATAGAAGTAGACTTCTTCCTGATTTCTTAGTTTTCTTTTATATATTGGGTTATTATGTGATTTCTATGTTCTTATCTAGTGTTGTTCCTATTGCTATGTTTAAATAAAATCTTTAATAAACATAATATTATTAAAAAAAAGACAGTCTAGTTAGAGTCTCCATTTAAGTTAATTGAAGAAAAGATAGAACTGTAAGGTTCAGAAATCAATCAGATGACAAGAGGCAGCTGTACGGCTTTAGCAAACTTTATTTCAATGGAGAGGCCCAAGGGTCTTATGAATGACTGAACCGACTGGAAAAATGAGTCCAAATATAGTCCAACTTAACTGTTGCTGAACCGATGAAGGGAGCTCGCAGGCCAGTGTCCACTAAACTGTTGTATGGCCAGTAACGGTGACAGCAGGGTCTAATGGAAGCAGCATTGTGTAGTCCAAGGCAGGGGGGTCGGAATGGGAATCAATGAATCGTCCGGAGACGGCAGCTGTACACAGCGGCACTGGCTAAACAGGGGGGTCCGTGCTATTCTGCTAACCGCTAACTGCTAACTGCTAACCGCCTGCATGCACGGGTCCAGGCTGCAGAGGTGGAAATGGCTCTAGCACAGGCATGTGCAGTCCCCCTCCTAGTCCTCTAAAAGAGCCCCTCCCCAGAGGTTGTCTCTACTCTTATATCTGTTGGAGGATACTAAGGGCCCCCATACACAAGAGTTCTCAGATTTCCTTTAGATCTCCTTTTGTTTTACCAAAACAATGTAATATGAGGGACTTTATAAACCATCAAGTCTACCTGTGTTCAATCACAGAGGGCCCTATACTACATAGTTGTTGGTAGATCTAAAGGATATCTTAAAGAGAGATTTAAAGGTGTATGGCCAGCTTTACACATCTACACTGAATACAAAACAAAGGCAAGGGTTAATATTACTAGAGCATACGTTGTAAACATATATCTACAACTTTTGGATGCTATGTAAATATCTATCGCTCTTTACTATAGTAAAATCCAGTTATCTTTCACAGCTTTCAGTTTGTACATAAATTAGATATATATAATATATTACATTTATAATATATGTATCTAGAGAGAGAGTAAAGATTATGCCTTCTAATTTAATAAGCTAACTTTTATTAAATCTATCATAACCAACTAGCCAATAACAACCTTTAAATAATTTTATTGCTGCAGAAAAGCAGATTTTTGATTGGTTGCTATAGAAGAAATCACATTTATGTTCCTTACACTCTGTTGGGCTGCGGTGGGGATCAGAAAACTAACAGATAAAATTACGGGTGTCGGACACTTTCTCCCACTCATTGTTTCTTTCCTGCTCCCACTCAGAACACACATTCTCGGTTATCCTCTGTGGACATGTTAAAACATACAGCAGAAGCAGGGGGCCCGCTGATTCATCATTAGGACCTCCCCCCAAATATCGAGCACTCACCGTGCTCTTGTGTAACTATTCCCCTTTATGTAAATTTGAAGGAAAATTACCTAAGCAGAGGGACATTTCCTAAAATCATTGAACAATTTAAGATTATGTCATGCTCACAGCAAGTCACAATCTAGAATTCATTTTCCTAGAGGAATAGGAAAGGATAAAGTCTAAATAACCACTTGTAGGGGATGATTTACTTACAGCCAAATTCCTGGTTACATAATTAAATAAATTATAGAAAATGTGTTCCTCACTCTATTACAGGGCCTAATATTGCTTTTGCCTATGGATATCAGTATAGTCAACCACAGAACTGCAATTTCAAGCCTACCTTGTCAGAGCCTGTGATGGCCTTTATGCTATTTGATTGGCACGTTGAGGATTTTAATTAGAAAACATTCTCAGACCCACTTGTTGACTATCTCTTGTCTAGAACAATAAACTTTCTTCCTTCTTTCCCTCGCTCCTTTTTTCCCCCATTCTTTAATCTCTTCCTTCCTCCATTGATCTCTCAATCCCCTTCTCCGTTTATCTATCCCTTCTTTCCTCCATTCCCCCTTTTCTGCCTTCCTCCATTCCTTTCTCCCTTTTCCCTTCCTCCATTCCTTTCTTCCTTCTTTTGTCCCTTTCTTCCTTACTCCATTCCATCCTCCCTTTCTTCCTTCCTCTATACATTTTACTCTTTCTGCCATCCTACAATCCTCCTACCTTTCTCCTTTCCTTCCTCAATAACTTTCTCCCCAATTCCTTTCCCCATTCTTCCCTGTTTTATTTCTCTTTTCCTCCCTTGATCCCTTCCTCCATACTTCTCTCTCTTCCTTTCCCCATTCCTCCTTTTCTTCCTTATTTTTCATCCTTCATATGTTTCACTCTCCTTTCTTTATCTCTTTCTTTATCTCTTCTTTCCTCCATCTTTTCTCCATTCTTCTCCAACAAACCCCTTTTCTCTTGTTTCTCTATACAGATGCGGTTCGTCGATATTTGTAGTAAGTTTATTTTACGTAGGTCTGTTTACACATGAAACAGTTCATCATTATATCTAATGAAAATGAAAACAATTGTAGCCATTTTATGTAAAAATCTAATAGTGGCCATATAGTAAGACTTGAACAAAGAGGAAGACCAAGTAAAAACTTGATTGACTGAGGGGGGGGGGGCTTTGAGTCCAGATCTCATACCTTTTTAGGTTTTAATCATGTATAATAAAAAAGTATTCTTGATGCAATGATACTTATCTTATTCTATGCCATTCTATGGCCTATTTAATGTCCCAGGGGGTCAGCCCCCACCCCAGTCGATCAAGTTACTTCCTCTTTTTTCATGTGTATATAGTGATATGACCATTCTCCAATTGTTATACTAATCAACAAGCCCACCTTCCACTGTGGTAAACATATAGTGAGGCTGTAGTATGGAGGGTAGAGTTGTCTATGTCATATGACTGCTCTGATTCATATTATTTATGATGGACAGACCTTCCTGTACAGATCACTGTTGACACACTGCTTCCCTTTAAAATGTGGAAGTGTCTATGTGTGACTTTGTATTGTACAACCATTGTTAGATTTACTCTGGATGGATCAAATATTATTTTAGGTTTCTCCAATAGGAACCAAACTTCCTTAGGCTGATATTTTCTGTTTATGACCAACAAAGGCATTTCATTATTTCAATAATCTCACTCTGACAATTACAAATGGAAAACAATATACTGATATTGAGAGTTCTTAAATAACAAAGAAATCTGAACAGTATCACCACAACATTAAGTGAAGAGAGTTCCTGCTCCATAAAGCCCTAGATATCAGTCAAGCCTAAAAAGAGGGTCTAACTCTTCTGTCATTGTACCCAACAACTAAAAAACTGATGTTCTTTCACAAACCAAATGTTTACATACGTTTAAATTTTATATACTCATTTGTATTACACTCTTAATAAAACTGAGGCCAAATCCAACTCTTCTTTACATAACAATAACAATGTACTAACATCTACCAGTAATTCCTATCCATCCGTTTCTCCACAAAGGGCGAAAAAAAAAGTTATTACAAAAATGTGTTATAATTAGCATTTGTACACAAGCCTGCAAGCAGTTTCACCTACGCATTGAACTTAAGCCTGCTAAAAAAAATGAAACCCACATTCATAGCCTCACATTGAGTGTACTGTGCATGACCACTGGTACAAGACATTGGCAGAGAAACAGCGCCCTCCAGAGGCAAGCTGAGGATATTACATCGGCTCTGCATTGGGAATTGCTCTGCTCTGAAGACAGTTCAAAGTTCTACAAAGATTCTCACAGAGCAAGTTTAAAGTAACAGATCAAATAAACATAACAAAGAATTACAAAACGTATTCAAACAATATAAAATTGATAGCATAATAATTGTTGCAAGTCTGAACATTGACTAAGAACAACACACTCACACCTCAGGTAAGTATGATGTGCTACTTATTATCTGAAATTAAACATGTTGTACTTCAAATACATCACAATAATACTACGCTCTTTATGATTGCTAAATGGGCAGGACCATTGCTATGTTTTTTTCTCAGAAATCAACAAGCATTCATGAAAAAATTATATTAACATACAAAATATGCCATGAGGCAGGAAGGCTATCGCTATGTACATGGATGTTTTTTTTTTTAGAAGGAAAACGCTATATTATGTTTTTAATATTTATCTGAGGTCTTGGTCAATTAATTAGATGCATTTTGTAAAATTATATTTTATTGTTATAAAGCAAAAACTTAAACTACTTTGTAAAACAAAATAACCATAAAAACCTTTATTTAAATGTGATATCTACCCAGAAAGTGGCCAAAAGCAGCCAGTAATGGATCTGACCTATTTATTTTTGGAGTGAAACCTTGAAAATGAAACTGTAAGTATTCTGTTCCTGTTGCCTTATTTAACGCTTACATTCTACTTCATCAATGGGCCTCATTGTATCTGCCTACAACTTTGAGGCTGCTGCCAACTTTGTGGCATAACCAGCTACAACATGTTGGGTTTATAGAGACCACATTATTAAACAGTACAATTTCCTATAGTAAATTGCTGCATAATGAAGCAGTAGTTCGGGCAACAAAAAACAAACAAAAATGAAGAGTTGTTATTAAATATGTAACAAACATGATCATACGTTTCAATGTTTAGATTATACATCATGTGCCCTTGTATTTATTTGTATTGTATAACCATCTCCACCTGGAAATCACACAGTTTCCCATGATAGTACCTATATGTCATAACATGGCACAAGTAGAATATATCATAACATTATATATCTGGGCTAATTTATTATAGTAGTTTACTTTTTCATTAACAAATGTGGTAGAATTGTAATTGTTCAATCAGATGAAAGCATCTATGCATGAATGGTTACTCAAGGAAAACAAAAATGTCCTTTTGACCTGATTGTATAATTATTTTTATTATATTTTATATATAATTTAATGGTATGCTGATCTATTAAGTTGTCTCTTCGTTTGAATGTTACAAATCTTTGCCAAGCCTGAGTTTTATAGTCCATCATCTCACTGCGACTTTTGAGAATCTGCTCATCACTAATCCTTTAACTATTACCAAACCCCCTTATATATTGTTATCTTGATTTATCTGAGACAGTTTTCTCTGAATTAGCATTTTTCTGAAATTAGCTGAAATTAGATGTAGCTATATTTCTTTACATAGCATGTTTTATAAATATATTCACATATATGTACTGTCTACAGAAAAACATCAGTGAAAGCAATCACATTTCTCACCCATGGTCTGGTTGGTCATAAAGAGGAAAAGACAACACAAGGGGCCAACTCCTTTATGGAAACCATATTCATGGCCTAGGCCAGTGGTAGGCAAACTTATTCGATCAAAGAGCCAAATCACAACGGTGTAGTGCTTGAAATACATGTTGAGAGCTGGAGGGGGTTTGTGCCATAAAAATTTAAAAATTACATCTTCTTTCCCTAAAAACCTTCTCTAAAAATGACTTAATAAACTTAATAAGTCTTAGTTTAGCCCAAAACATTATATCATACTTAATAACAATATTATTTATATTATATATATATTTTTTTTATGTATTACAATATACTGTGAGGGCAGTGACTGACAACCGCTGTGAACAATGTTTTTGCATCTGCTTGGAAAGTTTGGGTGTGTGTGTTTTTTTAAGTCACAAAGCCCCCCTTAAAGGTAACCATGAGCCCCATTATATGTAGCCACAAAGACCGCTCCATATAGGGAGACAGAGCAGCCACTTGGTAGGTAGCCAGACCCCCCCCCCCCGTAAAGGGTAGCCAAAAAGCCCCCCATGTCGGTAGCCATAGGAGCCCCTCCCTTGATGTAGACAGAGAGCCCCCGCTTATTTTGTACGCCACAAAGTCCCCTCAATATAGATAGCCAGACCCCCCCCCCCCCCCTTGTAGGTAGCCAAAAGCCCCTGTAGGAAGGCAAGAGCCCCTCCCTTAATGGTAAACAGAAATCCCCCACTATTAGTAGCACAGAGCTCCCCCTTACAGGTAGTCACAAAGCCCCCTTACAGGGAGTGGCAGAATTATTAGGCAAATTAGTATTTTGACCACATCATCCTCTTTATGCATGTTTCCTACTCAAGCTGTATAGCTCGAACGCCTACTACCATTAAGCATATTAGGTGATGTGCATCTCTGTAATGAGAAGGGGCGTGGTCTAAGTGACATCAACACCCTATATTAGGTGTCATAATTGTTAGGCACTTCCTTTACTTTGGCAAAATGGGTCAAAAGAAGACTTGACAGGCTTAGAAAAGTCAAAATAGTGGGATATTCTTGCATAGGGATCAAGTGTTTCATTCAAAATAGTCAACAGGGTCGGCAAGAAGCGTTTGGAACAACAAAGGGCGCAAATAACTGCCATGAACTGATAAAAGTCAAGCGTGCAGCTGCCAAGATGCCCTTGCCACCAGTTTGGCCATATTTCAGAGCTCTTGCAACTCACTGGAGTGCCCAAAAAGCACAGTGTGCAATACTCAGAGACATGGCCAGGTAAGAAGTGCTGAAAGACGACCACCCCCAAGCTAAAACGTCAGACTGGCCAAGAAATATCTCAAGACTGATTTTTCTAAGGTTATGGACGATGAAATGAGAGTGAACTTTGATGGGCCAGATGGATGGCACGTGGCTGGATTGGTAAAGGGCAGAGAGCTCCAGTCCGACTCAGACGCCAGCAGGTGGAGTGGAGTACTGGTTGGGGCTGGTATCATCAAAGATGATCTTGTGGGGCCTTTTCGGGTTGAGGATGAGTCAAGCTCAACTCCCAGTCCTACTGCCAGTTTCTGGAAGAACACTTCTTCAAGCGTGGTACAGGAAGAAGTCTGCATCCTTCAGAAAAACATGGATTTCATGCAGGACAATGCTCATCAACACATGTCCAAGTACTCCACAGCGTGGTGGCAAGAAAATATAAAAGAAGAAACTAATGACATGGCCTCTCTTGTTACACCTGATCTGAACCCCATGAGAACGTGTGGTCCATCATCAAATGTGTTGATTCACAGGAAAACAGTACCCTCTCTGAAACATGTCTGGGAAGCTGTGGTTGCTGCTGCACGCATGTTGATGGTGAACAGATCAAAACACTGACAATAATCCATGGATGGCAGGCTTTTGCGTTGTCCTTGCAAAGAAAGGTGCTATATTGGTCACTGATTTGTTTTTGTTTGTTTTTGATGTCAGAATGTATATTTGTGAAGGTTGATATGTTATCTGGTACACTGGTAAAAATAAAAATAAATCATCGAGAAATGGGTATAAAATTTGTTTCTTTGTTAAGTTGCCTAATAATTATGCCAAGTACTAGTCACCTGCACACACAGAAGACCCCCTAAAATCGCTAAAACTAAAAACAAACTAAAAACTACTCCAAAAAATATCAGCTTTGATATTAATGAGTTTTTTGGAATCATTGAGAATGGTTGTTGTCAATAATAAAATTATGCCTCAAAAATTCACTTGGCCTAAATTCTGCACTCCCTGTATGGCATATCCAATCCACACTTTGGCCTACCCGACCTAGGCAAACTCTCCAAGATATAGAAGAACGACAAGGTAATGTATCATGAAAGTACGCTGACTAAAATTCTACTCTAAACAAAGAAGTTTTTGACTGAAAGGAGGACGACCTCCCATTATGCGTTGTATGTGCCTATAGTTTTGGGTTATAGATTTGTTATAGTGTGTTTGGAGTTACCAAAATTTAACACAAAGTTTTTTGGCTGGTACCAGCTCCAACAGAGGATTAGTATGGGATATGCACCAAGTATATGACTTGTGCTGTCAAGTTGGAAATAAACTGTAACCTTTTGGGTGAAATGATGGTAATTTCTGGCAAACATTTTTTGGGCAAAGGAAAAGATCTCAAAAAAAACCTTTTTTTCTTAATATATCGCCAGTATCAAGAACCACATTTTCTAATATTTAAAATCTCACTCATGAGGTGGGGGGAGGTACTTTCTATTGGCGTGCCTTAGTGGTGAGGCCCAAATAAATACTCAATTTTATACATGCATTTAAATTGACACTTGTTCTTTGTATCTGATTTAAAACAATATTTGTTTTTCTTCGTTAAACTGAGGATTGCTGGTGAAACATTACCTCAACCCTACACATTTTTGGACGGATAGTCACGCATAAAAAAAAATCATAACACGGCAATCAATCTTGGTTTACACTGTGTATCTATTATTGTCTCAATATTTCTAGAAATCTGAAAAGGGCCCATCCCCAGTAGAAAGAAATGTTTACTGTATCATAAAAACGAAACAGAAAACGTTGTGCATATGACGCTCATTCAAGCATCAAAGTTGTGGTCATGCTGAAATCATGGGATCGAGCAGATAGCCGAGAAGTCAAACTGTACAGAGAACAAATGTTAGAGAGTGGAGGAAACAGAAGCCATCCTGAAAAGATATGAAATAAACAAAAAAAGAACAACGAGGGAGACCAGCCTGTACCCAGACATGGAGAAGGAACTTTATGAATGGATTATTGACCAAAGCAAGTAGTGGGACTTGTCACATCAATCCACAAGACTTCAAGCCCAAAAGTTTTGCAAGAGTTAAAGTCAAACGCTTAATGGAAATGGACACACAAACATTATGAAAAGGCTTATGGACTTGGCAATACGCCAGGAAGACAAAGATAGCACAGAAGCGGCCTACAGATTTAGAAGAGAAGACGGCGTCAGTTTGCCATACCTTTATAAAAGCAACGCAAGAAGAAGGTTAATTTTGAAAACTTTCAAAGATAGCCAAATGGATGGATGAGACCCCCAGGGTGTTTGACCTAACCAGGTAACAGGACAATTCACAGCAAGGGAAAGCACACCAATCCAGATTAGAACCACAGGGCCATGAGAACACTCCATTTTACAGTTGTGTTATCCTGTATGGCAGAAGGTTTTAAACTGAAAACCAATGGTGATTTTTAAAAGAAAGGAAGCTATGTCCAAAAGGAGTTAAAATTTCCACCAGGTGTTGTGATCATTGTCACCCCTAAAGGATGGAGGAATGAAAAGAGGGCATATTTATGGTTAAATAGAGTTTGGAAACTTAGAGCCAGGCGCACTACGAAGGAAATCCATGGCTGTATGGGACCAGTTCTGCTCACACCTGATCAGACCACTGTGACCCCCCCAAGACCAACAACTGCAACCGTCTAAAAACCCACCCGTTCAAGCGTGACTTTCCGGGGACTAACCTCTATTCTTCAGCGCATAGAGATGTCGTTTTAACAAACCTTCAAAGACCATAGTCGGGAAAAAGTGGATTACCTGGATGAAATCCGACGACAAAGGATTGACTGCAAAAAGAAACCTCAAGAAACCTGACCTATCTCTCATGACATCATGGGTGAAAACATCATGGGAAGACATACCAAAAGAAATGATCATCAAGAGTTTTTTGAAGACAGGCATCAGCAATGACATGGACGGCACAGAAGACGACCTACTGTGGAATTCAGACTCAGAAGAAAGCGAAGACACTGGAGAAACAGATGTAGATGTTCCTGCCAACTGGGACACTGATGAAAACTTAACTCGAGAAGAATGGGAACAACTCTTTGTATCTGATGATGATGAATCTGACTTTGAAGCATTTTAAACCATAAGTACCGTATTGTTATTTTATAAATGTTTTTTTATCATCAGTTTTTTGTCAATTACAATGCTTGGTGTGAAACAAAAGTAGGGGTGCGCGTTATACACGAGTTCGTGGATAATATACCAATTTTTAAGTGAAAAGTAGGGGTGCGCGTTATACACGTGTGCGCGTTATACTTGAATAAATACGGTAGCTTTTTTGTGAGTTCAGATTGTTATTTTATGACGAAAATATACATTATATTTGTCCAAAAGACACACATTGTTAACAATAGTTAACTTTTTTAAGATTTATCTTTTTAAGATTTACTTTTAACAAAATTGCAGATGACATTCTCCTCAATGGAACTCCAAGTTATATCATTCAGTCTACATTAAACACTAGGTCTGTCTTTCCATCTTGGGCTCCATCACAGGGAATCTAACCCTTCCTTACTTCAAAACATAACTATAACGCCAACATAACTATTTTCCACCAAGTTTCAGCTTTTGGGCTTTACAACATGGCCTGTGTTGCGACTGCAAATTGTTTTCAGATTCCTTTAGTTACTTAACTGGTAGAGAATCCAATAAAAATATTTTTCCATGTTTTTTTAAATAAGACTGGAAAACCCCTTTCTACGGCATAGAGTCTTAGAGCCTAGTGTTACAATGTCACAGTGTATGAGTAATGCAGTGGTTGTAAAAGTAATGTTATGTCTGTTTAGAAATATAGGCCACATGCCCGCTGTGCAGACTACTCTTGAAAAAGAACACAACAGCTGTCTACTTGCAGCCAAACATCCGGATTAAAAGGCAACAAAAAAGCTTCTTAAAATGCTGCAAAGAAATGAAAGCTTACAACTAAATAAAGAAATGTTAAAGTACCGTACATCTTTCTAAATATGTCTCAGTCCTTAGATGAAAGGGCTCCATTAGTTTTTTTATTTTACCTGAAATTAGGCCTGTAACACACACCCTGTTATCTAAGTGACAACATGATCATTCTAGAGAACATTATCTTGTTAGCATAAAAGGGCAGTCTGTAATACAGTTTTGCCTCTATGACCCTTTTGCCTCCTGTGTACCCACTTCTGAATGTGACCCTGAATATGATGTGTTTTACTTGCTCTCCAGGTTGTTGACTGCTTTTTTCTAAATGTGCCTGTTTGCTGCCTGCCTTGACTGTTGGCCTCTGCCAACTCTAAAGATAGCCATACATGGTTCGATATTACTGTTCAATTAACCAAAAAAAGCCCTGTTTACATTGATCGCATGGGAATCGATTACTGCCCACCTGGTATGGTCATCCTCAAGTGATCGGCATCGATCGTTACAATGTCTAACAGGTATTTCAATTGATTTGTATTTGATTGTACTATGGTGCATACGCATCAAACTCAGGAAAGGAAAAGATGAGTTGGGAATCGGGCACACTGTGTGGTGGTATGATAGATTGATGCTCAACTGACAATCGATTTTAAATTGCGCAAGACCATTGAGTTGCTAAATAATCGGCCCATGTATGGCTACCTTTTGACCTGCCAATTCACGCTACTCACTCACTTACAATCAACACACAATCAACACTTACAATCAACACAACACACTACAAAACTGACCACTTTGAAGCTTAGTGTGTAAACACTGCTCCTGCATTGTAATCCTGGGAAAATAAAAGTTGATGCCTAATTCGGAATGTAAAAATAAAGACTAAAGCAGAAATAAAGAAATAATAATAATAATACAGCTACAGGTTCTCTTTGAAAGAGATAGGAGACTGGCATAGGGTTCTATAAACAGTTTTGAATAGCACTACATAGCTATACGTACCAATATTATTTGCTATCCTGAAGAACACCCATAAAGGCATAGCAGAAATTACCTTGGATTTGCTTATGAATGGAAGAGCTCTTGGCGTGTATTGAATCTGTTATTAATTGCATGAAGGTATGCTTGCATAGGCTAAGCTTTGTTCCACAATAATCGTACATCCTGGTTACCTGCGGAGCAGAGAATGAAAAATATGTGTCTCTAATTGGTTTCTGCATTGGTACAAATGACAAGTCGCTGAGACATTTTCTTAACATAAATGAGTAAATTCAAATTATCTTTTCAGAACAGAAAATATCTGAAGGTAAATGAAGGTTATTTGGGAAGAATGATTAGAGATTAAATGAATCTACTTTAGATAGAGCATCCTAAAATGGTGTTATTGTTAATTCTCGATTAAAGCCTCTGTATTACCTGAAGTTCTTTTAAATCAAATAGTATCAAATGCACTCGGTGGATAATGCTCATTGTATTACATGGAAAGTGTCTGCAGGAAAGGGAGGGTCATAATAGAATAAAAATAATCACAGCATCATCTTGGTTACTAATTAATAAAGAGAGATGGGTCATTGATGTAGATCTACAATTGTCTTGGTGTCAGACCATCAAATATTTTGGTAGACCACTATGATCTCAGGAATAAATGTAAAAGGAAAAGTTTGATATGTATGCCACTGCTGGAAGATTTACCTTCCTCCTCTCTTGAGGAACTAAACAACCCAGCTTGACCCCGACAAACTTTCAAATCCCACTGCGGACTGCTATTGGTTTTGCACTTAAAGCTCACCTAAAGACAAAAAAGTATACATAATTACATTTGTACTTACCTCTACGCTATCAAATAGCAGAAAAAGAGGCTAAAAAATCCTAAACAATATATTTACCTGGTCTCCATGTTTAAGCCTCTTTAGAGGCCATTCTGGGGTTAATGAACTACAACAGTGGTTCCCAAACTGGGGGGGCGTAAAGGTATTCCAAGGGGGCACGGGCCCTCATTCTTAACCTGTGTTTGAATAGGGAGGGGGAGCTCGATAATGTCCCTAAATAGAAAAGGGGGGCCCTGCAAGGAAAGTTTGGGAACCACTGCACTACAGTAACAAGTATGGCCACTAGATGATGCTAGATAATTGCTATTAATGGTTAAAACATAGGTATGTAGGGTTTTAAAGGGAATGGGAGGAATTGATGAATGATTTATACTTTGTGACAGAAACATGGTTTCCCAAAGAGAGGGGTGGAGTGACAAAGGGGATTTTCTCATGATCCATGTAATGGAATGTTTGCTAGAGAGGGGCATAGTATATAAAAAAAGAGAAAAGAAAGCACATGGACATCCATGTGATAATCATCCATTCTTGCTTATAGCAATTTGTTGGTACCGCACCTCAAAAAAATTATCAAAGCATGAAACATGGGGAAAGAGGGGAACAAAGGAAGATGCAGGGGCAACCACTACAGTGTCCCTGGATTTAAGGGAGTTTATTTGGGAGGCTTTTAAGGTACCATGATGTTTTTATCTCATCTGAGTGATAATGTCCTCTTGAATATACAGTATGTTTGTTTAAAAGTAAATAATTTTATTCAGATAGCTTAAAAACCAACATACATTTTAAAGTGCATCAATATATATAGATATCAAACGTGTACATAAAAAATACATAAATGGACATCATACAACCCTGTGGAGCAGGGGGGAGTTTTTTACATACAGTCCTAGAGAGGGACATAGGTGAGTTTTGATGTTTTCTTAGCTCAAAGGAGATAATATATGAATGTAGCTATATGTTTGACTTGATAGAGGCTAGAGACTAGGGTAGCCCAAAGAGCCAATGAGCCAAAGAGCCAATGCTACAATGCTTATGCCTGCCATTCATGCAAAGGGTACATTGCTCATCTAGGTCTAGGGTTAAAAGAAAGAAGGTTGTACTTGCCAGATCCTTTTCCCCCTAGCACTCGGTGTAGTCCTGCAGTATAGGGACATAGACTTTGCATTGCAGTGGGATGATGCCACTGGCCCTAGAGTCTGGAGGTCAGGGAGCCAGAAGTGGCTTACCAAGCAAGACGTTGGCAGCCAGTCTTGGAGCAGAGAAAGGAGGAATAGAAGTACAGGATTGGATCAGAATAACTAATTTTCTCTACCCAAAGGCAATTAACTATTGTGGTGGGGTCAACCCACTACAAGAGTTCATTACAATTTTAACTATAGTTCAGTTTTAAGACCAATGGAAGAAAGTCATTTAGGCTGGATAGTTGGAATATCCACCATTTATTTTATAATTTATGTTAATTCAGAGATAATATTACAAAAACACCGATAAGCTGATTTACTAATTCTAATAAGTGAGAACAATGTGGGGAAAAATTTGGTTTTTAGGTTGTGTGAATAGCGTTACAAAGTTTGTCTAGCTCTCTTAGTAATAAAACACACCTGCCCAATGAATCAGTATTTCAAAAATCTTTTACACTTTGTTTTTCATGACTAGGCTGGCATGAGTATGAGTACTTATCCCTGGAATTAACATTACAAGTACCAATCATTCCACCAGACAGGAGGTAAGAAAAAAAAAGACACAGACAGCAATTAAACACTAATAGAGTTTCTAGACTTCCACACTGTAATGAAAGAAATTAATAATTTTGGGAAGAGGAGAGAAGGGTAGTTATCATATGTAACCTGTTAGCAACTTAATGGTTTATTTATCCTTATTGGAGTCCTCCTTAAAGTTTTCTTCTGTCACTTCATGTAAACTGGTCCTATACATTACTTTTCCCAAGGAAGGGAGCGGTAGTTCCATATCCAGACTTTTCTTGAATGACTGCACAAAATTAGCAGCTCCGTAGACCACAGAAAATATGTGTTGCCTAACAAAGCCACAGAGTATAAACAGTGGTGGGCAGAGTTGTATTTAACTGTGAGGTTCATTATGTCACTGTTTGTGCCGAGTCGCTTGGCCGCCAAACCGACCGAACTCTCAAGTTTGAAAATAACATCGACTAAGGAAAGCAGCGAAGAAAAAATAAAAATAGATGAAAAAAACCTGCAAACGAAAATCTATTTAAAAATGACAAAACGACAGATATCCCTAGCACAGGAAAGTGAATTTCAAGTGTTTATGAGCGGAGAGCTGTACATTTGCCAAGCTTTAATTACTAAATTTCAACATACTGTAGCAGTAATTAATTTAGCATGTAACCTAGAACTTTAATAATAAATCATTAGCAATAACCAACTGTTAAAAGGATAGAGTTACCAGGAAAAATAGGAAATATTCATATAACGCTATAATAGAGCACAGGTGCTCTGGTGTAAATATCAGATAATACAAATGGGACATGATATTGGGGATTATTAGGTGTGCCAAGCTGGTGCTGTTTATTGGGTTTTTTGGGTTGGCTATATAGGTTGTTTTTTTAAATAGCAGTCTATTTATTGAATACCTGTTTTCACAAAGAATTATTACCATAAGTCATCTCCAAAAGCATTTCAGAATTTGGCAGTACATCCAGCCCAGGACCTCCACATCTAGCATGTTCATGTCCACGATCGTCTAAGACCACTCGGAGCGCTGCAGCAACAATCGGTGTGCATAACCAGAATTTCTGCACAAACTGTGAGAAACCATCTCAGGGAAGCTCATCTGCATGCTCATCGTCCTCATCAGGGTCTGGACCTGACTGCAGATCGTCGTCATAACCGACTTGAGTTGGCAAATGCTCACATTTGATGGCGTGTTGGAGAGGCGTTTTGTATGTTTGTTCTGGATTGTTCTGGATCGGAGTACACTATAGAATGTATAGCACATGATAGCACAGCTATTAAAGAGAAGTGGACCAACATTCCACAGGCCACAATCAACAACCTGATAAACCCTACAAAGCACATTAGATTTTACATTTTCTTCTGTTTTCTTCTGTAGTTCTATTACATGTTTATCCTGTTAGTCAGTCTATTTGAGGTTTTTTTCATCTTTTTCTTTTTAACAGAAAAAAAAACATTTAAAACTAATGAAGACATTGATATTTAGAGACTGCTAAGCTGTCATATACCGTATTTTTCGGACTATGAGACGCACCAGACTATAAGACGCACCGGAACCATAAGATGCACACCGGCCGGCATCTCACATCTGACAGCTCCCCCAGCTCCCCGGCTAATCTCTGTGCCGGGACAGCTGACAGGAAGCCAAGGTGCTACCACACGCGCATTTGGGCTGTAACACGCAGGCACTTTTTGCCCCAAATTTTGGGGGTGAAAATGTACGTCTTATGGTCCAGAAAATGCAGTATTTTTATTTTTAAAGCCAAATTATAGTGGTGGTCCCCATGTTTGACAATAACTCTATGAAAACAATATGCAATACTACTATTTAGAATGACAGAACAAAATTCTGTAAACACAATGTATATTCTGCACACCTAGAAATATATCCTAGGTATCTAATATCTACAGCTTATAGTATATGTAATATCACCACCCCAACTCAAAACAATAAGCAACAAAAACTCATGTTTCCAACACATATAAAATAAAAGTTTATGTACATCACCACATGGTTTCAAGTCACAATTCATACAGAGTTGTCCTGCATCTATTTATCAACGCGTTTGGCAACTATCGTTGCTTCATCAGGAGATTCACTGTACAATACAGAAACGAGAACTAGCAATCTATAGAAAGTGAGGTAAAAGACATTCATATCAAACAGGTACAAATATATGGTGTGCTTGGTGTTATTCAAACAATTATAATAACATGGTTCACTCATTTCCTTAACTAGATACCATTACCCATTAAAAAAAAACGAACCTTGTAACTAACACCGGCACCTGTGATCCTTGGGGATCTTGGTGTGGGTGGTGATTTTGGATGAGACCAGGCCAGATCAGTGCTAGACCACCTCTGTAGTTCTCCTTTCTGTTTTGTACAGTGAATCTCCTGATGAAGGGATGATAGTCATACATCTGGTGATGTGCATGACCCTTTATTTTACCTTGTGTGGAGGATCAGCCTCAAACGGCGTCTGCAAATGAGGTACATCCACCAAACGTGTCTCTTAAGGGCATCCTGCCCGTATCTATAAGCCAACAGTCAACAGAAAACTGGCAATCCAAATAAAGAAACAAAACTCACTAGAAAATACCAAGCCTCCTGGCTCCAACATAAATCATTGTCCTACACTCAACAGCTCGACAGCAGCAACAGCTCTGGGCCCCACACTCCCTGTGAGCCCCCCTGTATCCACTGCTGCAGAAGGCCTGGGCCCCACACTGCTTGTGTGCCCCCTGTCTCCTACTTCCATCGGTCAGAAGCCGTGTCTCCGATTTCCATCAGCAGCTTTGACACTGTGGCCCACCCAGCTCCATTCTTCCTATCCCAGAGTTCAAGGACCCCATAACCAAAATTACATAAAAAAAACTGTTCATCAACTAACTGTTGCTGAGCAATACTATCCCGAACTCCTTCTAGGATGAACCACTCAATGGGATCACAGCCTGCACGTAGGGGAAATATGTCTCTCTGGCAGGACCCATCCCAGCGGTCCTGTACACATGTTACTTTGGAACAAAATGTTTACTTTGTTTAAATCAATATTGAAGATGCTCTTCTATGTCCCTATACCCTGCAAATGTGTGTTGGTAACATTACTTTTATTTGTTTAGTACCTAGAAATATATAACATGTAATATGTAGTTATTGTGACACACCAAGCCGGACATCTGTTCTCCCACAAGCCTGTTGAATGTCCTTTTCCTGTTAGGCAGACACTACAAATGTGCCTTTCATGGAAAAGCAGCAGTTTACAGGCTTTTCTGTAGAAACCGTCTCTGAAGACGGATATATTATAATTAATGTCTTAGTGTGGGGAAAATTTTATCACATCATGAGTGACTCACAGTATGGATGGTTTGTGTTTTCAGCAGAAAGCAATGTATGATCTAAAGTGGATTACAGATGTTAAAATGAAAAAAAGCAGAAAATTAGGTATGAACATTTTAATAAATGTTAATACGCAATATACACAATAATAAGTAATATGTAATAGGACAGAATAACAGCTTGATATATTGGTTTATTAAGTGCAATCTTCTCCTGATGATTATAACCAAAAGAATTAATCCAATGAATCCAAAAGTGAGAATATATTGTATTGTCAGTGTGCTTCTTTATCAAGATTTTATTTCTTAACTGCGTCTGGCACCCATTTAGGACTAGATCCATTTACAATGGGAAATTAGTTCAATCAAAGATGAATGGCAGGATGCTAATACCCCATCCACTGACACTGATGCTGAGGCTTAAAATGTTTAACACCCATGGTAACCTGTTTTGGACCCTACACGTTTTGTGAATTTATACAAGTTCCCCCATGGTTGCGTGGCCTGCTACACGCTTCATTCTACTATTAATTTGTATTTACCCATTTAATATATTTTTAGTTGTACTAATAGTCAAATGTTGCCACCCCTCCTCTTTTTAAAGGTTGAGGTTTCTGTAAGCCCTTGCTGCCTCACTTGTCTGTTTCAGGATTGGTCAATGCTGGTTGCTAGCTAGCTTCTGCAGGTTTGGTTACCGAGGAAATTTACAAAAAGTTCCCAATGAAAATTGGTCACTGAGGCATTCATTTTAAACCAATGCTGTTCATTGATATATTGTCTCCTCAGAGTTCCTCTTCACACATTTAATTTTCAACCAAGCTGTGTCCTGGTACCCCCTTCTCCCTTCTCAATTTACCGTCATGGCATTTTTATTGGGGGTATTGTTGCCCACATGTGTGTGAGGACAGTGGTCACTGTTAATTGGTTCAGTGTTACTGCTGGAGTCTGTATGGTCTCATTTTCTTTGTGTAATGTCAATTAATGGTTAGTCTGGTCAGATGGTTAAATAAAAATATTTGCTTAAAAGCACAATAAAGGGTGACGGCATTATATGCCGAAATATTTTGTGTATTGGTTTGTTTTTTATTTGTGGGTTTGTTGGGCCTGCAGTCCTATGGAAGGGAGTTCATTAGGTTTCCTGACACTCAAAAACAGTAGGTATGGCTTTCATTCAGGCCATCCACTCTCCTTGTGTCAGATCATAATGGGCAAGACTTTTAACCTGTTTGACAATACTGTCTGAGGCACTCCATAGATAATGAAATAATAAAGGATTGTACCGTGTTTGCCACCAAAACAGGTGGAGTCAGTGGCAGTTTTAGGCATAGGCTATATAGGCAGCTGCCCAGGTGGCATTGTGGTGGGAGTGGCATCATGGGCAAAAGAAAATCATGGTGGAACTACTTCCTCTTGCAGCTCTTGCAGCTGAATGCTGGTGTAATGTAGACTTGGAACAAGGTCCTTCTTCACTCAAGGCTAAAATAATAAAATTGCATTAACAATGAATGTATGAAGATGGATCTATCTATCTATCTATCTATCTATCTATCTATCTATCTATCTATCTATCTATCTATCTATCTATCTATCTATCTATCTATCTATCTATCTATCTATCTATCTATCTATCTATCTATCTATCTATCTATCTATCTATCTATCTATCTATCTATCTATCCATCCATCCATCCATCCATCCAGCCATTCATCCACCATCCATCCACCATTCATCCACCATCCATCCATCCACCATCCATCCAGCCAATTATCCACCATCCATCCACCATCCATCCAGCCATCTCTCAAGGCTAAAATATTAAAATTATATTAACAATGAACGTGAAGATGGAGATCTATCTATCTATCTATCTATCTATCTATCTATCTATCTATCTATCTATCTATCTATCTATCTATCTATCTATCTATCTATCTATCTATTTATCGATCTGTGTTCTCACAATGGCCTATCTGCTGACTATGTCTATCACTGGTCAGAAGACCTCTATTAATGTATTGCTAACAGTAATGTCTGTATGGTAATCATATAATTTACAGTACTCGTATAAATAGATTCCTGTGCATTCAGCATTTACTATATGATTCATGACAGACATAAACTCTCCTGATCACTATATTATGGGATTGTCACATACCTCGGCTGGGCCAGTACATTTTCATCACTGATAAAAGGATGAGTCAACATGTTATCCAGGTTGTGTCCACGCTCCCATACATTTAATTTCTGCCTCTGTGAATTTGGTCAATATTTCTGCTGCTCGTTCCCACAAAAATTGTCCTAGGTTGAACTCCTGAAAAATATTAACGGTCTGGATGTTACTGATGAATAAACTTTGTAATAGAAATAAATAAAAGGAAATCTCTCATCTCATCCAAAAGTCCTTCCCAATAACATAATTTACTCTCACTGGTGAATTACGGTATATTAAAAGGGTCTAATCCAGGGGTCTGGAAGCTTTTTTGCTGAAAGAAAAAAGGTGACATCACTATTTGAAATGTGGTTCTTCTGCTTTTTAAACGCCGGAAGTGACGTCACTGCCGATATCAGATTTTGTTCACGGCTGATTTAACAGGGTGTTGCTCCTCCTGCCTATGTCCCACCCTGCTTGTGCTGATAATGTGCAGGGTGGGACAGTAACGCCCTTTTTACCCCGATTTCAAAAATCCAGGAAACATCTGGTATTTGTTGAAATCTGGATTTGGCTGGGAAAGCCACATAAAAACATAACTTTCCTGGCCAAAATGGGAAGGTTGGCAGGAATGTTAAAAAAAATTCCTGCCCTACCCCGCCCCACTCCCGCTGGAGTCATCATTGACACGAGCATTGTGGGTGGTGTTCCGACATCCCTCCATTAACATAGAGGTCTAAGGCGAGCCCCCCCCAGCCCATCCGTATCACCGTGACTAGATCGGGGCAATCGCGCAACCCCAGAAATGCCCCAGAGATAATAGCCGCAGCTTTCGGGTGTATGCAGGGTTGAAAACAAACTCTGGATGAGCTGGGCTCGTCATGAATGCTAGGGAAGTTAACAATTTGCATGTATTTGCATGTTGTTTAAATTTGAGTGTGAGGTATGTATGAGTATGAAAGTATGAAGTTAGGAGAAATATAACAACCACTATTATAAGTTGGGTTTATATGCAGTGTCAAAGCAATTCCAGGAAGAAAATCTACCAGTGCTATCCATCAACTCTATTTACCGTGTTTTTCGGACTATAAGATGCACTTTCTTTACCCATTTAAATCAATGGGAAAATGTCTGTGCCTCTTATGGTTTGAATATGTAAAAAAAAAAAATCCTGGGAGCAATAGCTATGCATCCCAGGGGACTGGAATTTGTTCAATTTTCTCCAGCCAAATCAAAACTGCCACTGTCAAGAGGGAGATCTTATTTCCAGCATAGGGTGCTGGGCTAAAACTTTAATATAGGTTGTTTTTGGGGGAACCAAACCCAAAGTGGGGTAGCCAGCCCCAAGTGGACGAATTTGGATCATTACGGGGTTCAGTTGGAAGCTGACTGAAGAAACTTTTGATGTAATTCAGTATTGTTACATATTTATATCTTGAAACCAGTGTGTCATCTGTGGAGATATGGGACTTGTATCAACCTGATACAAACAAAACTTCCTGTTCCTGTTTCTGCTTTCCAACAACTCTGGAACAATTTAGCCTAATCTCCAATGATCTTAGAAGTGTACCAGTCCATTCCTTCCCAATTTACACCACCCTTTATTTCTTTTTTTTCTTATCCTTAATATGTTTTGTCTCCGGCTTCTATTCCTTTCTTATTCTCAGAATTAGTTGTTCGCCCCTCCTCTGCACACACAACGGCCCTCATCCTCGTGTCCTCGAACCTACAATCTTTTCACTCCCTCTTTTCCCCTTTAACCAAACAAAACAACACCCCATTCCATCCCTCCTGAACTGGAACCACACCCCCCACACCCCCCCTTTAATATGATCCAAATTTCACCTTTCAATAGTCCACTTGGCGGCTGGCTACCCCAAACCCCCACTTTGGTTTCGGTTCCCCCAAAAACAACCTATCTTGAATTTATGGGATGTAGTGATAGGTGCACAAACACCTATTCGGAATCCTCCCTCCAACACCACACCCTTTTTTTAACTCACCCTTATCTCATATATCACTAAATCCATTGAGTAACTCATGAACGAGACCTGTTTTAACATCTGTACTAAAAACTTCAGCTGGGAACACACGTGTAGATATGGGCCAGATCAATGGTGGCTTTGAGAGCCTTGCCACGCTTACGGCCATCTATCTGGCCCATATCCATACTGTGGCCATCCCTGGTTTAGGTTCGGACGGCGCCACATGACCATAAACCACAGGTTTTGGTGTCCGTTTGCTATTGTTGCATAAGGACCCGCGGGGGGTCTCTATTCAAAGCAATCGTATGAGCTGGAGAACACAGGACATAAGCTATAAAGCCATACACGTGTAAGGATTCCCATGTTCCAACTCCGATTTCATCCATCCCCGATCGATTTCCGTATTACCGGCGATTCTGCCGGAATCAGCAGGTGTTGATCAATACTGCGGCCAATTAGAGTAATACCACTCTCTGTCATACCACCATGCCCCACCGGATTTCCGTACGGCACGATTCCGGCGAACCTATTCCTGTGTACCCCCGATTCTACCTCTAAACCCCAATCATCTACCCCCCCCCCCCAGACCAACAACAACCACACCGCTCAAACCAACAACCCCCAAACTACACTCTTCGACCTCCCGCCAATCAAGCCCCCTTTCCCCAATCCCGACCCCTGATCGTGCCGAATCGATCAAAAAGACCAACATGTGGTTCCCTGACGGATCCGATCTGGGGGGCCCCTGAAACGATCGGAAACCTGATCGGACTTACAAGGTGGGCTGCACAAAACAACCTATTCCTGGCACGAATCGTTCACTTTCACCTGCGCTCCACCTTACCTCTCCGATCTGTAACCCCACTCTTCCAGAACCAAAACATCCAACAGTTAGACCCCTTGACCGCACATCCCCTCAATTCCCTCCATAACCGCGTCCGGACCAGAGACAAGTTTACCCTCCCCTTAAACCGACCGGGCCTCTCCCCCTCCACATGCAGCCGCGCACCATTTTCTCTTTTGGGGCCTTAACACACAGCAAAGCGGTGTGACACGTCATCACGCTGCTGCAAGGGAACAACACACTCCGTAACTGCTTCCAATATCGAGCCCATGTGTTTCCCTGCTTTAGGGTCCCCATACACCTTTAGATTTCTCTTTCTTTTCACTGTCAGATTTCACTTTTATGATCTTCTTTTGCGTTTTTTCTTATTTTTATTTATTTGTTATTTTTTTTTTTTTCTCAAAAAAACCTGTAATAATGCAGGACTTTCTAAAAAAAAACATCACGTTTACCTGTGTTCAGTCACGAGGAGGACACCTATACTACATACTTTGTTTGGTAGAATCCTAAACTGATATATCTTGACATATATATTCTACATTTTTAATTTCCATCTTTACAACCCCTGACACCCACCTATTTCCAATGGGAGGAGAGATGAGTCACAAATCTGGCAAAACTTATTTCAATGCACGAACTGTTAATGAACTACACTAACATTATTATACATAATCCCCAACACTCACTCAGCTATTACAATTTTGAGCTCAGTCCCTGTTGTTTGTTAATAAATAACTGTGACTACTACTATTTCCATGTGTAAATTATTGATGTACTAGCCTCGAGTGACTGAGATGTGTTTTTTTTAGTCATTAATTGACTGATGTCAATACTTACACATCTCTGCCTTTTAAACTTAAATTCTATTCTCAAAACATAGGTAATTGGAAATCAGGTTTTTTATGTGAATTTGGGTCAAATTTGTCGATCGTGAATTTTGGGAATGAATAAACAAGCACCTCATTAAGCCATCTGCTATGTGAGGAGAGTCGCTAAAACCAACAACCCTTCAATATTAAACAATAAGAAATTGAAATTTTCACCAAACATTAGCATGCAAATTGTATGCAGACGAACCTAAAGCCTAAATAAGATAAAGCTAAATAAAGCTAAAAAAAGCTAAAGCTAACCCATGTGATTTATGGCATAATACGTGTATGCGGGAGTGGCCATAAGTCAATAAAGCACCACGCACAGCAGCTGTAACTTATTGGCTTAGTTTTCCAGTCTGCAACAATTCAGGCATTTTGCCAAAAAAAAAAATCATCATGTTG
>CM070037.1:43800119-43811340 GCA_036250615.1 Ptychadena robeensis | reverse complement strand
CCCCCCCCCCCTGTGTCATTTTAAGTCCCCCCCACCCTGATATCCCAGTGCCGCATACTTCTTCATGGAAAAATAAGACATCCCCGGAAAATAAGAAGTTGGACATCTTTGAGAGAACAATAAATATAAATATAAGGTAAAACACTGTATTTATCTTACACATTGGGCAACACATGTTGAAGGCTCTTGAGTTACATGTGGTTTGACTTAAGACCAACTTGAGTAACAAATTTATTTTTAATTTAAAAACACTTACAAACAGAATTTTCAGCAAGGCCAAAAAGTGTTTCTGCTTGTGCGGCTTTAAACAAAGACCTGGAATTGCAGAGAACATTTGTAAAACTCACCCCCTTAACTAGGGGCAAACTCACCTGCCTTCCAAAATCCCCCCAGCGATTCTGAGTATTGGTGTACCCACTGATGCTTCCGTGTCTGCCCTAGTAATGTCAGAAATGACGCCGGAGGGGCGGGGGGTAGGTTGCGCCATTGACCTCCATGTAATAAAGGGCAAGCGCTTTTTAAGAGCACAGCGGGGATTTTATTGTGATCCGCCGTGATGGCCAGTGGCGTGCCACGTGCGCAATGCCCAGGAGGTTATTACTTTTAGGAAAAATCTTGACTTACAACCAACCCTTTGGAAAGAATAAAAATAGTAAGTCATGGGTGCACAGTATCCTATGGACCTGTCTACATGAAATGCATGTCACCGAACCTATAGCAAGTATGTCTGAACCATGCCTCACATGTAATGCTCAGCTTTATAACTAAAGCAAAAGAGGTAGACTGGGGAGAAAAGGATAATAATAGATGTTCTCCAAACAGAAAATTAGGGATGCTATCTTAGTATAGTAGATGAGCTTGTGCAACTTTGCAAGGTAATAATAGAGTTCATCTGAAACTTTTTTAATTGGGCCTTGCTAGTAAAAAAACATAGCTCATCTTGGTGATATTTGATCTTTTCCATGTTGTTCAGGTAGATCTCCACTTCTCCAGGATTGCCTACCCCTGCTATAGATAGTTATCCTAGACCATTTTAAAATGCTCACCACTTAGTGCTATGCATATAGCCATTATCATGATATGATGTTTACCGCATGGATGCTTCCTTAGTCATTAGATGTATTAATGGTAAAACGTCCATCTGTAATAAACAAAGAACACTCTGCTTGCTTTTATGCTGACATCAAACAACAAAGCGAGCATTGCATGATGTACAAGGGTAAAAATACACTGTCATTTAAAGGTTTCATACAAGTCAAGTGGTGGTTTTTTACATAAAAGGAAGTATACAGAAAAGTTTTCTTGTTAAAAGAATATAGTAAATTATTCTCATTAAGCAAATACTTGACTAGATAATGTTCTACAAAGTTTGATATTTATTTCTCTGCAATCTCATCAGAGTTGATGTTTTTCTTTTTACTGAAGTAGTGTTCACATTAATAAAAATATCTCAATGACAATGCCAAATCTGGATTACAAACTTCTTATTAAGTCAAAAGAGGTTGCGTGTCATGCTTTTGAGCGGTAAAACTGGACGGAATCTGATTTTTTGCTTTATAATCAGGAGCTCTATGTTTGAGAATACACATCACATGCAACAAAAACACACTCACAGAAAATACGGGGCACCACTAACGCAACCCTCATGTTTTTTCCCATTGGCCGGCAAAAGCAGTGGGACATAGCCTTACTCTTTCCCCAAAAAATATCTGCAGATTACCGACACTCCACTGCTTGTGGAAGCTTTGTGCTCTGACCGACAGAGTGGTAGTCTAAAAAGAAAACCTGTAAGAAGATATTCCTTAAGGTCCCAAATCACCCCTCCACTATCCACTTCTCTTTTCTCCAAAAATGTCGGTGCTGTAATTGCAATGTCGAAGATACAGAGCTGTCATATCATCACCTCACTATACACTTACCAGACACTTTATTAGGCACACCTGTCCAACTGCTAGTTGACGCAAATTACTAATCAGCCAATCACATAGTTGCAACTGAATGGCATGTTGAAGGTGAACCGCTTCAATTCAAACCGAGCTTCAGAATGGGAAAGAAAGGTGGTTTAAGTGACTTTGAACGTGACATGGTTGTTGGTGCCAGACGGGCTGGTCTGACTTCTGGGATTGTCATGCACAACCATCTCTAGGGTTTACAGAGAATGGTCTGAAAAATGGACAATGGTGGATTGGGAAAATGTTGCCTGGTCTGATGTATCTTGATTTCTTCTGTGATATTCGGATAGTAGGGTCAGAATTTGCCGTCAACAACATGAAAGCATGGATCCATCCTGCCTTGTATCAATGGTTCGGGCTGGTGGTCTAATGGTGTAGGGGACATTTTCTTGCCACACTTTAGGCCCCTTAGTAGTAATTCATCATTGCAATGCCACAGCCTACCTGAGTATTGTTGCTGACCATGTCTATCCCTTTATGACCACAGTGTACCCATCTTCTTCCAGCAGGATAATGCACCATGTCATAAAGATCAAATCATCTCAGATTGGTTTCTTGAACATGACAATGAGTTCACTGTACTCAAATGGCCTCCACAGTCACCAGATCTCAATCCAATAGAGCACCTTTGGGATGTGGTGGAACAGAAGATTCGCATCATGGATGTGCAGCCAACAAATCTGCAGCAATTGGGTGATGCTATTATGTCAATATGGACCAATGTCTCTGAGGAATGTTTCCAGTACCTTGTTGAATCTATGCCATGAAGGATGAACACAGTTCTGAAGGCAAAAGGGGTTCAACCCGGTACTAGCAAGGTGTGCCTAATAAAGTGACCAGTGAGTGTACAGGTCATGTATTTGATTTGGTTCCATTTAAAACAATTATATCTGGCACCCCCTGGTGGCCACAGACTGGAAGCTTCACAGGGATAGGCATGGTGATTTCCAAGGATGAGAACAGAGAAGACTATTTTTTAAAGATGCGCTTTAAATGGTCTATGCCACCTCCTGAGTTTTGACTCTATACAGTCAATTTAATTTTATTATCTTCAAAATACTGAGGATTAAGTTTGGTAAAGGCAACATTGGATAGTGAGCATTCATGAAGGATATTAGGATAAGTATATAATATTAAAAAAACAAAATTATCTTTTTGAAAATTCACATTAAGTTTAAAGTCCAGTCAAAATATCATCTTCAACTTTGAACTTTTTATGCAAAAGCTACATATGCTAGAGCTATCAGAATGTGTGTTGAATATTATCTGTAGTGAAAAAAAGACATTATTTAATAAAAATAATTTCATTACATGGAAATACAACTCTACATACAAAATGCAAAGCTTCTATCTCCCAAAGGGCTTGTGGTATTTATATTTCCCCGGATGTTTTTTTGCGCAACAAGCGCACTGACCACCTAAGTTTAAACATGTGGCTTAATTTTTTAGGATCCCAAGCTGGTTTCCAATCAACAGGAAACAATGGCTGCTAACGTGTATGAAAAAAGCCAATATCTAAGCCAAGAATTGATTCAGCAGTTCAGAAGGTCACAAACTTCTCGACAACTTCTGTTGTCAGAATTACATGATTGCTCTTTTCGGGAATGTGCTGGTTTTGTGTTTTGTAAAAACCGAAATTATTCATGGCCTTTCCTGGAGTTATCAGTTAGTTTTCCTTCTCTGGTACAATCAAGAATATAAAGTTTAAATGGTGACTTTATATAAATACCAAAATCCTTACTAATTAATTAATGCAACATATGGTATTTATTTTTATTTAGGTTACATTAAGTAGTAATAGGAGGTTGTTCAAAATATCTGGTATGGTACACAAGGAACACATGTTACTACTTACAGCTGAATGAAGCTGAATTACAAATCAGGAATCTACACATATGAAGTTATTGAGGTACAACTTAATTTCTTTTGTGATAATGGTGTCTATTTGAGTTGAGTATTTGGTGTGAGGCACAAGAAGAAGTAGGGGATAGTGACAAAGGTCAATGCAAGTTTTACTAGTAGGGAAGGACAAAGACTCGTCCTATATCACTGCTCTTGTATCCCATCAGCAGTGTATGATTTGTAGGTTTCCTTTAATATAACTAACTGAAAATAAACAAAACAAGTACTGTTGGTGGACCATGAGAACAGCTTTGGGAAACTCTGACCTAAATCATAACTGTTTCCTTGCTTGATTGTAAATTATATACCAGCTAAATCATGACAGCAGAAGGTTATTTTGAACTGAAAATTATATTAAGAAGGATGACTGTGTTTGTCAAAGCTTTCTAAAAAAAATGCATGTGTGTTTAAATGATAACTTCTATCTACCATTTGTGAGGACAAGTGCTATCCCTGGTACCACTTTCTGGTGGCACTGAGGTTTCACCCACTCTGGGTATCCTCCCGCCTCACCAGCAGGTGGCTCTCTGCAAATGTGGGCTGGGTTGAGTACAACTGCCATGTTGGAAAACTACTGTATATAGGTGTGCCTCACCCTCCCACCTTGCCTTAGCATTGTGCTAAGAACACCTTGTACCCTGAACTTTGTATCCTGGACCTGAATCTCCTACCTTTTCCTATAAACATTTTCCTTTTACAATAAATTGCAATTCCCTGCATTGTGAGATAACTCTGTGTACACTGCCTAACCTGGTCCCACCCCCCCCATCGAGATCCCTGACACCATTATATTTCTTGCATTGGAAAATATATTTAAGGCTAGGTTCAGATGGTTACAAGTCAGTTAGGTTGCTTTTGTTGAGGCAGTCAATGGTAGTTGTCAGTCCCCCCAGGCCAACCCATTTTTTATTAGGCAATTGGTAGTGAGTTGTGACAAGTTGTGCCTGGCCCTAGGTTTAAGATGCATAGTTGGTGGGGAGCATCATTTTGGTGGTTCCTAATGAGTCCTCTGAATATAGCCTAAATTTGTAGAATGGGGGCCTCCATAGAATAAGAAGTTTTCCTAATATAAAAAAAAGATATAAATGTTGACATTGATAGTGTTACATTATCGTAATTGTGAATTTATCTCTGAATTTATTGTTACAGTTTCTTATTGTAGCTTGTAGCTTAACATTAATATATAACACTAATATAATATAAGGAGTTATTCTAATAGTTGGTGGGTTGTAGTTCAGAATACATTCTTTTTATAAGAATAAACAATAGATGGTGCTTTATGAAATGATCTATGGTAATATATTGCCATCTAGTGTTAATACATGGTGACGCCTGGAGAGAATACAAAATCAAATTGGTTTCATAGATAATAAAGTTTTTGTTGTCTTGTAAGTACTTAAGTTGTATTTTTATTTGAAGCTATGTCAAAGACTCCCATAGACATGGCAATATCATTGGACCTGCCTGTGTTGGATAACAAGGCCCGCGTTTAAACAGGTTGAAGCCAGGTCTTCTTCATCAGGTGTTAACTTGCACCTTTAATCAAATCACCCCTATGAGGTCAAACGCATATGTACTTTTAAAAAGAACAGCTTTTTGGTTACAGGTGCTTAATAAGATGCTGAATTTTACCATTAAGGTCAGGCCTTTTTTGCATTGTGACAAAATGCGTTTTAAAAATCACACGGCAATAGGACACATGCACATTGCTTTTATACAGCCATTTAAAAAAATTGGATGCATACAGAACACGCATTGAAAACTTATTTGAGAAAAGCCCTAACTAGCAAATTGCAGGTAGACAGAAGTCAGATATTCAAGCACTTTATGACAGGGTTGAAGTTTTTCTAGCAATAGACTTCAGTAAATTCCTAAAACTGGTCAGGCTGAGTGGTTGCCTATTACTAGAATCACCTTGTCAACTCAAGAAGAACTCAATATTCCCTGTCCATTTATATTTAATCTCCCAGATGGGCTCTGTATGAGCCACTTCCTTAAATCTTTTACTTCTGCTTCTGTCGAAGTCTGCAGCAACACAAACATTGTTTATCAATGTAGGGGTGTTGATATCTAATCAGTTGCTTAAATTTAGGGCTGAGCAGAAGGAGCACCCACCATGGGCACTGTGCTGTGGGAAGACAGCTTCAAAGTAAGTCACCTGTATGACCAGCAGCACTCGGCTGTCACTGCTGCCTGCTCTGTATCAGCAGCTTTAATTAATAACTGCTATGTATAAATAATAAAAATATAAAAAACACAACTTTTGCAAAAGTATTATTTTTAGAAAACTCCTCCTGTGTCATAACCTGTACCTATGTGTTATATTGTGTTGCATCTCAACTCTAATGTACAGAGCTGTGTAATATGTTGGCGCTATATTAACAAAGGTTAATAATAATACGTTAATAATACACATCAAATAAAATATTACATTAAGGGCTGTGTCTGAATAGTCTTCTGAAACTGCAGTAAAGATCTATGGGGAATTGTTAGGCATAAAAACATAACTAGCTAGAAATATATATTATCTTTATTTATACATTATAGAAAAGGATATTAAAAACAACATCTTACAAATAGCAAACCATATAAACAAAGTTACAATATTCTCTCTCTTTAAGACGTCCTCACAATCGGTCCAATATTAATATACAGTGGATACGGAAAGTATTCAGACCACCTTACATTTTTCACTCTTTGTTATATTGCAGCCATTTGCTAAAATCTTCTTTTTTTCCACCTTATGAATGTACACAAAGCACTCCATATTGACAGAAAAAGACAGAATTGTAGACATTTTTGCAGATTTATTAAGAAAGAAAAACTGAAATATCACATGGTCCTAAGTATTCAGACCCTTTGCTGTGCATATATTTAATTAAGGTGCGGTCCATTTCTTCAGATCATCCTTGAGATGGTTCTACACCTTCATTTGGGTCAAGGAAAGCCCCACACCTGTCTATATAAGACCTTATAGCTCACAATGCATGTCAGAGCAAATGGGAATCATGAGGTCAAAGGGTACTGCCTGAAGAGCTCAGATAATGAATTGTGGCAAGGCACAGATCTGGCCACAGTTACAAAAAAAATCCGCAGCACTTAAGATTCCTAAGCACTGTGGCCTTCATAACCCTTAAATGGAAGGCACTGTGGCCTTCATACCCCTTAAATGGAAGACGTTTGTGACGACCAGAACCCATCCTAGAGCTGGCCGTCCGGCCAAACTGAGCTTTCGGGGGAGAAGAGCCTTGGTGAGAGAGGTAAAGAAAATTGCTGTGGTTGAGCTCCAGAGATGCAGCCCTTCACCAATCGGGGCTTTATGGCAGAGTGGCCTGAAAAGAGCCTCTCATCAGTTCAAGACACATGAAAGCCGCATAGAGTTTGCTAACCCATTGATGCTAGGGTGTCTGGCTGCAGCTCTGTCTGCTGAGCCACCTGATAGTCTGCCTTTACATCTTTGTTGAATCCCTTGGACAAGACCGAGACCTAATTCTTGTTGAACCCTGAACTCCTGGCCCCTCCCTAGTACTTCCTTGGTTTAATATGTCTCTGCACTTCCTCCCTGCCATTCCTATCCAAAGTAATGGGATCGGACAGGAATTTACTGGCATGTCGGGTCATCGTGTGATCCGACATGCGGCAGATTCCTGGTCGATCTTGCCAGGTGGGCGCACTTGATTGAAGGGAACGTGCACAGTGGTCGATCGGCTGAAAAATCGGGCAGAAATGTGGCCATCTATTGGCAGCTTTACTTTTTATGTCATGTAATTTTTATAGCAGCTGCTGAAATAAATTTGGGTGGGGGGAAAGGAACGATTTGGCATCATTGAGATGGGTGCCAGAAGGCCTTGTCCTGGTACTGTTTACATTATTAGGAAAACAACCGAATGGTTCCATGGGACTTCAGTTCCACTTTCCATCCAGAAAGTAATTGTATTATTTTATTAGTGGTTGTCTGCCAGGTGCTCTTTATGGACCACCAAGAGCCAGCAATCCATTCTGCCATTGCTGGTTTTAATGGTGGACTTAAAGTTGCTTATACTGGCCTATCTAGATTTTGTGCAGCTATTGTAACTTCAAAGCCCTTAAACCACCTTCTACTAATATGAGTGTAATTTTACATAAAATTTTTTATAATTACTAAATTCATTTATTTCCATAATTTTTTAGCTTGTGCATGACCCACACTGGCGTGAATTCACTTGTTTCTAATTGCTGCTGCTTTATTTCTCTCCAGATAGACCTTCAATCACATAAATATGAACATTGATCTAACCTACAACCTATAATCAGAGATACATTATCTCTTCAGTGTTTGCAATGCTTTTCAGCATACTTAAATCTTATCAACTATTTAGCAATTAGTCACATGGATTACACAGCATACAGCTGCTGTAACCTGAACGAGTATTAAAATGTTATTAGTAATGCATAGTTCACAATTCCTATCACCTTTACTACCGTCTGCAGTTGCAAATAAGATGATTGAAATCTGTTAGAAGAGTGTGTTTAAAGTGCCAGTAATTTTAGTAATACCATAAACTTTTTTTCTACAATCATTTATAGAAAAGTTCTGCAATTATGTTCCTCAGACACTTAAATGGGTAAAAAGGCACAAAATACGTTGTTGTCCCTACATAACCTTTAAAGCAGTGGTTCCCAAACTCTCCTTGCAGGGCCCCCCTTTTCTATTTAGGAACATTATCGAGCCCCCCTCCCTATTCAAATGCATGTAAAGAATTAGGACCTGAACCTCCCTGGAATACCTTCGCGCCCCCCAGTTTGGGAACCACTGCTTTAAAGTGTTTTTTTGTTATATTTGTTTTCCCAAGTTACTCAATCCCTCCTTTATAAACATGTAAATTAAATATTAAATTAACACCTTTCTGTTTTTATAATTGTATAGACCAAATGCCATTATCACTGGGCAGCTTGATTTTTCTATCCATTACAGGTAGATCATTTGTCATAGGATGGCATCAGCATGCAGACCACTCTACATAATGGGCACATGTGATGTCATTGTTATTAAGAATCTAAAGAATGAAAAGGGTGGGACAAAGAAAGTTTAGCTAGGAAAAAAGAATGTATCTATTACTGGCTGTCAACCTGTTATGAAATAGGGCATTTCTGTCTAGCTTAAATAGAATAAGGTTGCTACCCTTATTAAATAACTTTTAGTGGAAAGATTCTGGTGTCCCATCTAGTTGCCCATGTGGTTCAACTGAATTACATGCCCTTGGATAAGGCGCCATAGCACATTATTTTAAGAGCATGCCTCCTTGGGTCTTTGGGTTTACAATAGAACTCTTATATCAGCTGGAAAGACAGCCAAATTTCTTTTTTATTTCGTTTTGTTTTATTTATGTCCTTCCCATCACACCCTTAGCACTGTATGTTTATTGACTGCAAGTATGGGCATTGGTTCTTTTGGACCTGCCATGAAATTGGCATGAAGCTTCCTCTTCTTTGTAACTCCACTGTGGGGGAATATATTTGCTTAGTACTGGTGGGCAAATGGCTCCGGTTGGTTCCCTAAGGTATGGAAGGCCAGGTGGCTTGGTGGTCTGGAACCAAAAACCGAGTGTTAAAGATTTTAAGTGTGTGGGGTTCCTAGCACTGACTGGATCACTCACAACATGACTTTTGCTATGTTCCTTTCTGAATTGTTTTTATTAATATGATATTGAGTGTTTTTAAGTTTTTATTATATGACAACAAATTTGTTCATATTGTATGAAAAATGGCTGATTGGTACCCTGTAATGTATTTAATGTAATCACTAATGTCAAAACATGGTCAATGATAAAGCTCATCTGCTATATTACAGTAGTGCTGCCAGACTGATTTTAATAAAAAAAGAATGTATGTTAAAAAAGAGAATTTGGACAGAACTATGGAAGGTTCGACTTCTTACCTTCTGAAAAATCCTGAAAAAGATGGATTCGGATGTTGCACATATTCGAAACAAAAGAGTAGTTTTAGGACCCATATTTTTGTCCTGATGGGTTAATCAAGTTATACCACCTGAATATAGGTTCTGTTTACAGGCTAGCGGCTGAAGAGTTTACTAGTATTATTTCTGAGGTTTTTCATGCTCTTCATTCACAAATCACTGAAATAGTGTACTTCAAGCTCTTACATACAGGATGTACTGCTATAATCAACATTAGACTGACGCAAGAGCAAAACAGCAGCTAACAGTTCATGACGAACAGAAGGGGGACAGAGCAGAAACCAAACTCAAGTAGTTTCAAGGACCTGACAAGCGGAGCTGGGAGGAGAAAAAAACAAGCATCGTTATATGTAGTCAATGTTTGTTTTAGTCCACTGAAACTTATGCTCTTAGCAAATTGTCTTCCTTTATTTTTAGAAACAGTTTACAAACCTTTTCAAATAATTAACAGAAAAATACAGATTTCAGTCTTTTTTGTTCAATTGTTTATTATTTTGCTTAAAGAAAGTATTGGATTGTATGCTCTTACACACTCTGTTGATAGTGCCTCTGACCCTAGGGGCAGAACAATATGAAGGGCACCTCCACTGGGCATATCTGGAACAATGTAAAGAAAATAGAACTATCTTTAAACTTCAAGTAAAAAAATATTAACACGTTACTGTAATTCATAATTCAATTTTTTTTCATCTACCGATACCCAAAAGTTAAACATCTCTGCCAGATAGAACAAACAGCCTAGTGATCTGACTTTCCTCGAAGCAACCCAGCGGAGACATATTACCAAAGGAAAGTGAATTAGCAGCAGCAGATGGATCATCTTTGTGTTCTCTCCTACAGTCAGTTTATTTATTGGCATGCAGTATAGAAAGGTCCAAGCGTTTAGACTAGGTGTGAGCAAACTGTTTGACTCATGGGCTACAATGGGTATTTAAATTAAAAAGAGGGGTAAGACATAGAATCTTTAAGGGCCACGGGGTCCTTAGACCTCCCAGCCTGGGAGAGAAATTTAAACAGATTACAGCGATACATTTTTGAAACCACCATACCAAAAAATGATTATACTGCCAAAGAAAAAATATTTAAATTATTCACAAATATATCTAAAAAGGAGGCTTTGGATAGTAAACATAGAGTTTGGAGTTTAAGTGATACCGTTTATTGGCTGTCACAGATCCCTTCTTTAGGTTAATATCAAAGAAGGGATCTCTGCAATCCGGAAAGCTTGCTTCTCTAATAACTTCAGTTAGCCAATAAATGGTATCACCCAAACTTCAAACTCTCTGTATTCATCAATGGCTGACACAGTACAACACTCTACTATTGATATTGATAAGAAAGTAAACCTAAACATTCTATTGCAGACATGGGCAAATTAAGCAGCCCATACACAGGTCAGATTTTCAATCAA
>CM070037.1:43787912-43800019 GCA_036250615.1 Ptychadena robeensis | reverse complement strand
TTGATCGTTTTAAGTCGATTGATTGAAAATCTGACCTGTGTATGGGCTGCTTTAGTCTCTAGGAGGCCATGATAATCAACCTCTAGGCATTATCTCCACATTTCGCAGGGAATGAGCAGAGGAGAGCCAGACCATCTTGACACCAAGGTGACAAAGGGCCTGGTTGTCTTGGAAAAAATTTAACTTCTTGTTATGCTGAAACACCCTTAATAGATTTATTGCTGCCTCCCACTTGCAGGGTTGATTTTTAGTTGAATTTTCTACATATTTATGTGAAGTCACTGCTATTTGTACCTGGATGATCACCATAGATATTGTGTGACATGTATCTAGCATATACAGATAGCTGTACAGCCACCACTGTCATTCATCCATGCCTTGGGCATTTGAGGAAGAAGAGCAGTAGGGATTTCTATAGCTTGGAGGAACCAGACTTTAACCCCCATCCTGCTGGTTGTTTATAGATCAGTCTTGGATCATATGTTTTCACATGCCAAGAGGGTGGTCAAGGTGCCAGACAGACAGTACAATGTCATTGTGTGTACAGTAGGTATCTCTAGGTATCTCTGTAGTTTTTTGGTTTCGAAAACTACTTTGTCAATTTACTATTTTATCATTCCTGCGTTTGTATTCTACATTGCATGTAAGAAACCATTTTCTGAAGGTCCAGCTATTTAAAAATCTCTATTGCATGTTTGATACTTATTATGTATAATGTATTGAACATTTGAACTTTACTTCTGTACTCTTCTACATTATAGCAATAGGAATAATAGTAGTCTAATCCTTACACCAGGTGGCAGTATCTGTACTCATATACATAACTGCACTATTAATAGTTATCCAGATGTTCTGTAAATGAAAAAACACACACATTAAAATAAAAAAATCTGTAAACCACATTCATTTGATATATGACATAAACAATTCATGCTATTATTATGTATGTATACTACACTCATCACTTTTGCTAATTGCCATTGCTATTTATTTATCTAACCCATACAGATTTAAAAAAAGAAAAAAAATGTTTAGTCAATACTAAATTAGCAATGTCATATAGTTTTCAATCTGTTTATAATTATTTTGATGGTTTTTAAAATACCATGCTCAACTGAAATTTCTAAATGAGAAAACAGTAGTGAGAAACAAAATCTGGTGATTTCAATCAGAATGGCAAGTATCAGAGTAATTCTGTGCTTTTACAAGATTTAAATACGATTAAGTAAAATCTTGAAATCAGCAGTAGTGTTGAAACAGGTTATGATATACACTGCTCAAAAAATTAAGGAAACCCAAAAATAAGACATTCTAGATCTGATTGAATGAAATATTCTTATTAAATACTTTATCAATGGAAATTAAAATGTATCCCCCCATGGAGGTCTAGTTTTGGAGTCACACTCAAAATTAAAGTGGAAAAAACACTATAGGCTGATCCACCATGTCATCAGGAGAATGCCCAAGGGTTGTAGGTAGGTCATACAAACATATGGAGGCCACACACACTACTGAGCCTCATTTTGACTTGTTTTAAGGACATTACATAAAAGTTGGATCAGCCTATATTGGGTTTTTTCCACTTTATTTTTGAGGGTGATTCCAAATCCAGACCTCATTACTGCAAAATTTGATCAATGCCATTGAAAACTAAATAATTTTCAGCATAGGGAGGATGTAATATTTAATCCAGTCCAGCTTCATGTGTCTTATTTCAATAGAGAAGGCACAATCAGCTGATCATTTGAGTATCCTATTTAAATACAGCAACAGTGGAAACACATTACACAGGTCCTACTGAAAATTGCCTGTTAACAGGTGAAAAGTACTATAATTTTTACCTTATAAGAAGCTCTCCCCCCCAAAATTTTTAGCAAAATAATGGGTGTGTCTTAAAGGATGAATGTGGGCAACCCGCAGCAGTAATTCTGAACAAGTACACCCAAACATGTATTAGGACCTCAGTACAATGGGAAAAGTATATCCCAAAATATTAGTGGTTATGGTGTAGTTTCCCTCTATGAAGAGTATACTCTATAACAGGAAGCTAGCCACAATCAATATAATATTTAGCATATATTGAATAAAAGGCTTGTAATCAGTAGAAAATATTTTTTATCTAAGGTTACTAAAATACAGATTCCTGCATGTCTGACATTTTTATATTTTGATTCTATAGAATCACATTACCATAAATGTTTTTGTAGGTACTGAATATTTTGGGGTGCTTATTGTTCCTATACCTTTTATTTTAACACTCATCACACATTATATAATATCTAAGAACATCAAAATGGATTCAGTGTACAGACCAGGGACATTGAGAGCTGAAATCCCACCAGACATGCAAAAGACATAATAAAGTACATGTCTAAAAGACAACAAAAGTGCATAAAATGCCTTTATTTCATTTGTAAATTGTCAATGCTATGTACAAGATTAATCACATTTCTGGCATTTTAATCAAGACCAACTAGATAATAAAATGCATCAGTTATATCTACAGCAACACCGTTTTGTATGAACTAATACTAATTGAAATAAATGTAACATAACCACGTGAACTTACATATTATGTGTTATGTTTTACCTATGGATTGCATTAAAAATCAAATCAATTTAACAAGACAGTAAAGCCTTGTTTGTACTAAAATATGATATATTACTTTTCATGTCATAACAATTGTATTTTTAAATAAACAGGCGCATAGCAGAAATATAAAAACTGTGTTCCATGGGGGTCTACAGACAGGAGAACTGGAGTAGTAATGAGTTTCAAAAATGAGTGCTCCACTGTACAGTTTTGGATAGTTCAGTAGTCAGGTCTTTGGTGAAAGTGTTTGCTTAGTACTACACCAACAACAAAGTAAGATTAATCCACCTAGTAAGACAATAACAAAGCATTTTACAATTCAATGAGACAGTTTGACATTTCACATTATATGTCCACTTTCCCTATAGGGCTGAGAATTTGCAGATAGAATCGTGCCTTCCTTAAAGCAGAACAATCACCCGCTCTGACACTTTCTATTATCAACACAAAAGTAAGGATAATAGGGGGGAACATGGGTTAAAATAAAAACGTAATAGGCCTCCAATGGCTTCTGCACCTTCCCGGTACAATGGGACTCAGACCTGTCAAGTCTCCCGCTTTGGCCAGGAAATTCACGTTTTTATGTGGCTTTCCCAGCCAAATCCAGATTTCAAGAAATCCCGATGGGACTCAGACCTGTCAAGTCTCCCGCTTTGGCCGGGAAAGTCACGTTTTTATGTGGCTTTCCCAGCCAAATACAGATTTCAAGAAATCTCAGATTTTTCCCGGGTTCTTGAAATCGAGCTGATTAGCAGGGAGAGGGCGTTACTCCCACCGCGTCGCGCACATTATCAGCACAAGCGGGTGGAACATAAGCAGGGAGACTAACGCCCTCTCCCTGCTAGATCAGCTAAAAGACTGGCAGATGCCGGGAGTGACGTCAGTGACGTCACTTCCGGTACGTGGAACGTGGAAGATCCACGATCCATATACCGGAAGTGACATCACTGACGTCACTTCCTGTACGTCCCCCGGTTTTAAAATAGCCAAACTTGACTGGTATGATGGGACTTCAGAAGCTAGATGTCAGTGTCACATACCTTCCCAAGTCCCCTTGCGCCTGGCAGTCCACAGCATCATTGGAGGGGTGGAGACTAGAATAAGATCCCTTCATCTAGTATTTGCTTTTACACTGATGTGGGGAAGACTGAATGAAGATTTACAACGGCCATCTTAGGCAAATAGGACAGACAGACAAGGTTTTTAGGCTTGGGAATTGGTTTGCTTAGATCAAAACAGCAAACAGGAATAAATGTGTATATGTTATCTTTGTTGAATTTTTTTAGTACAGAAGCGCTTTAACCGTGGTTTGTGGCTGTAGTGGTTACAAACTCCAAAATCAAAATGTGATACCATGGTGAAACATGGACATTTTGACCGCTAATTGTCTCTGACAAGTTTAAGTTCTTCTGCAGTTGTATGCATTTAGAAAATGCTGCAGTATGGTGACTTATGATTCGCTGTCCATGAATTTCAATGTAGGGGGAATCGCAAAGCACTTTCAGAAGAAACGTGTGAAAGACCCCCTAACGACAAAAACCACATCAACACACTTTGAGTAAGATTATGTAAGAAACAATTTAAATGGGATTTCTCTACAGAAATCTGAATTTCCCTGGATCTTACACGAGTAGCACCCAAAGAGCCCAGTTATATACTAGACCCATCTGGATAGTTCAATACAGTGAGGTGTTCAGTGGAAACTTCTGCTTAGTACTACACCAACAATGAAGAGGGGTTTATCCAACTAGTAAGACATTAACAGAACATATATTAAAAGGTCTATTTTAATCAAATATTTTAACTTAACAAATTTAATGTCCACCTTGACAGGACACCACAGCTTCACTACTGGCCTTTTATTTTGCAGATATAATAGAGCCCTCATCAACCTCTGGTGTTTGGCAGCAGCAGTAGCAACTTAAACCAATAAGCATCATCACTTCTGACTATTGTTATGGTAGAATCTGCTCTACGCAAATTTGATTTCCATGGTTCTTACATCAGTAGCTTATATTCTGTAAACAGAAAAGGCATTCCTTTTGTTTCCTAAATTTACACAGCAGCATTGACATCAGGAAATCTCCAAACCTCAACACAATAAAATACAATGAATATGATGTATAATATGAAATATTGTGATGTAGCATGCAGGTTGCAGATAACCATATAAAGGAGATCTAAACAAACCCACAATATTAACACTACATGGGCTATAAAAAATCATAATGGTTCACCAAGCCAAAAGGTGGCGTTGTTTCTATGGCTCATTGAACTTTTAATATATTCTCATTGATTTATATGAACAGTCAATTTGGAAACATCAAACAATACATACTTTCAGCATGGTTATTCTTACTACCCAAGATATGTCACTTTTATGAATGGGTACCAATGGCAGGGGAATAGAGGTATAAAGTAGAATACTAGGCACAGGTGTTCTGGGAGAAAGCACTTCAACACGCAATGTATGAATGTACACCAAAATACAAAAAAGTGAATGCTTCCTAATAAATTGAGCTATTGTAACCTATCTTCTAGAAACTCTAGACATCATCATATATATTCATTGCAGGATTTCTGTGATACACAACATGCATTTTGCCTGTTATGTGTGGCATACAATGTTAGGAGCTCACCTACCTATGAAGCAAAGAACTGTAACGGGAATCAATATGTTTTATGTGCTTTTGAGTTGCTTTAGTTAGTTTGCTTGAGCAGATTATATAGGTTGTTTTAATCTGATTCACATTGCATTTGCAATTACATAGCATTAAGAAAAAGCACCTTAATATAAATAATATGAACCCTAAGGCTATCCTTGTGCTAAAATCCCTGTGTTGAATGCAGGGAATCTAGCGCAGTAAACTAGCCTGCCATTGATGGCAATGGGGCTATAAAAGGGCTGCCTACACAGCCCGTCATAGCCCCCAATCCATCGGTCCAAGCCTTGCATTAATGTCGACTCAGAACTCCACGTTGACATGAACACAATGGAGGCTTGAGGTATGACGATCAATTGACAGTTAATAGACGTCATAATAACGTATGACTAACATGCCCAGGCACATCTGTCAGACGTCAGCCTATCTGTCATACGTTAGTCTTACGGCCGCTGGCTGTGCTATGAAGTGCAGCTGATAATGTGACCCTAAGGGAGCGAATGGGGGGGGATGCTTTCCTTGGATGTGCGGATGTCAGCGCGTTCAAGTGCATAGTGTAGCCCTGCCCTGACTAGGAAATAGGAATGCTATTGTGATTTATGGAAATGAAAGATCATTCCTCATTTTTTGTGTATAGAATTTGAGCCTAAAAGTTTTCAGGCTTCATACATGACAATATATATTTATACTTTAGAAAGTCATATTACATCAAAATGATAGGGCTTGGTCTACATGGAAATGTAATAATAATGCCCATAAAGTGGGCTCCACATGTTGTAACTAGACAAGAATCTTCATTTATGTCAAGTGTTGTAAACCAATTATGACAACACTTACGGTAGTTCTAAGCTTTATAAACAACATTCTTTATTGCATATATTTTCATTCAATTGCTAATGACTAAAATGTAATTATAGAAAAATAGTATATTCTTCATCGAAGTACTTTATTTCCAGTATGTTGTTCATAGCTTTGCCACTAAATAAGAACACATGAATATAACATTTTTATCATTAGCTTATCAGGTAGTATGTTAGTTAGTGATGTTCCCTGTTTTTTTTTTTTTAAATTAAGGTCATAGTGAAATAAAGTTTACCCTTCTTTTGGTCCCCCGCCTTCATCTTTTTGGTCATGGTGTGTTCATTATCTGCTGAGTGGAAGGGAGTCTATAAGCATGACCCCTTTCTTCCTTAAATCCCTATAATTCTACTGGTCAGTACCCATACACTTTTGGCATTGTCATTTTATAGACCAGGGTGAAAACAGAAGCCAAATATTGCACCGGATGAATTCAAATTTATAGACACATGGTTCATTACAAAAATATTTTTCATATATTTATGGAAATAATGGCAAAATGGATACAATTTAGCTAACTCTGTCATAATTATACAACTGCATCTTCAGCCGCACTAAATAAAGTATACCTTCTGTAACATTGGATTTCAAACACAAATTAAAGCATTTTATAAACAATTGCAAAATTGCAAAAAAGTTAAATAATTCAAGCTTGTATACATCAAAAATAAATAATGACATGAGAGTATTTACCTTTTTATAAGATAATGATATAATTCCATTTATGTTTGATCAAGTCCAATATTCTTTAATATTAACCTCCCTAGCGGTCATGACGAGCCCATCTCGTCCAGAGTTTGTGTGAAGAACAAACTCTGGATCAGCTGGGCTCCCATGAAAGCTGCATATCCCCGGCGATGCTGCTTCCAGTCGCAGCATTTCCGGGCTTCACTGATCGCGTCGTGGTGACGCGGAAGGGGGCAAGGGTGAGCAGTGCCATAGACCTCCATGTTAATGGAGGGGCCTCTGCTTTCCAGCCCTCCCAGCTGGTGTCATGAATGACACTGGCTGTACGGAGAGGGGAGGGAGGAAATGGCAGGCAGTGTACCTTGTACACTGCTGCCATTGCCTGTACCACACTGTTAAAAACGGTGCGGTACAGGCAGTGCGCTAGGGAGGTTAATAAGCAGTGGTGGTAATGGTACTAAAGGATGTAAAGCATCATGGGCATATCTCTTACACACTCTTGGTGTGTCTATCTAAAAAGCCAGAGGTTGATTCAACCTACTACAGTCTACAGAAAACCAATATTTACTTGGCTGCATACAAGACTGTATAATATCACATACAAAGATGGCAACACTTGACCAATCGGCTACATGGCTCTACAGCAAGCAAATAATCATTTACAGCCTTTAAAGAGATCCTGTGACCAGACACTGTTGACCAACTGAAGCTCAAAGCCCTAATACCACATCTGCTTAATCCTGTTACCCCCTTTCAGCTATGCCTCAGCATGCTTTTTTTAATGTTAACACAGGACATGAGCTAACAGTGAGAAGAGCTATCTGTAACTATAACCTAAGCAACCTTAGGTCCCATTCAGACGGTCAGTTTAAGGGCACATGTGGGCACAACTGTGCTGCTGTGTGGTCACAGTTCCCGGGTGCTCAAGTTACCAGTAAACATGTTCCTGACCGCCCATATAAATGGGACCTTAAGGTACCCATACATGTGTAGATACCCGTGAGATCGATGGCCTGTTTAAGCCCAGCATGGTGATGCCACCACGCTGTGCTTGGGCACTTGTGGATTTGACGGCTGGATTCCCCTTCTATACTTTAGATGGGGACCCTGTTCCCCATCCAAAGTATGGTAGTTGAAGAGGGATTTTTGGGTATATATTTTCCTGTTTTACCAACCTATCTTTGATCGGGATTGATTGATCACGTTTGAAGAGAGGGGTGGGCGTGTTGAATGGCTGCGTATGAGCAAGGCATGACGTCATCGCACAAAGCGGTCATCAATCGGATGGCTATCTAAATGTGTATGGGTATCTTAATTACTGTTTATGCTGTAAACTTTGAGCATAAATAACTCAAGAGAGTCAGAATGTTTAAAGGTAAGAAGTGTATCCTTACACTTGAATATCTATAACCTCATAATAATTTTTGTAAAAGAACATCTATAAATTCACTTTACAGAATAAAGCATCACAAAAACGGTCATGCACAGTAAATCTCCATGTTGATCAACCTGTAGCAGGATAATTATAGTCTGAGGACAACTTTAACAGGGAATTCAATACTAAATATTTCCATAACAGTTTTACAAACATTTCCTTTAACTAGAGAAAGGCAACCTCTAAAAGTGCAGATTCACAGAATTACTCGTTGTACAATGGTCTGTTATACAATATGAGTATAAGTGCTATACAGTCAGCAGCAGCTGTACTACCCATAGTTGACCTGTGTCCTACAGTGTAAAGTCAGCAATTAGTGTCACCCTGTAAATAATAACAATTATAGCCAGAGGTCTTCTTTTCATTAAAGCATAGTAAAAGTGCAAACATTTAGCTACCTGCATCGGACATTTTATTTTATTTATTACAGCTGTAATCCATTCTAAACTAAAACCACTTTGATTGCAGCAGCCTAAAGCACACCATTGTCCTTTGCATTGCAGGATACAGTGTGATAATTTTTCTAAAATTAAAAAAAACTTTTCATTACAGTTTATCTCCTTAGACTTTCTCTCTCTATATATATGTTTATATATAAATATCGAAAATAGCTTTGTGTCTTTTACAGCACTGTACAGTACTATTTATTTATTGCAAATCATAGAGTGTAAGCAATAAGAAATTGTATAAACATACAGTAGCAATATTCCTTTTTCCATTTTAAAAGTGAGCTCCACCTAAATCGTCATTCCAGTAACAGTTTGGTGATAATGGGTAAAATGATCCTCTAGTACAGTGATGGCAAACCTATGGCATGGGTGCCAGAAGTGGCACTCGGAGCCCTCTCTGTGGGCACCCGACCTGTCAGCCAACACAGAGGCTGATGAAGGAAAGAACTGCAGCCTGTTGGCTCTCAATGCTGTCAATTTTCTTCCCCTCTCTTCTCATTGCACACAGCACCCCATACCCTCCACTAGCACTGACAGACAATCAGAAGCCCGGGGAGGGACAAGCAGTAAGCCGAGAAAAGTTGTTTGTGTGTGTATGTATGTAATGTGTAAGAGAGAGTGTGTGTAAGTAGAAGACAGAATGATAGAAGAAGGCAGAATAATTCTCACAGGTTAGTTGTCGTTCTATAACAGCTAGAAAGGACCGCAGGGCATGCTGGGTAGTGTAGTTCTTTAGCAACTGGCAGAATGTAATGCTTGCAGTTGTAGTTTCTTTACACAAGTTGGTTCTTTTCCTATGTCATCGGAATGCCATGGGACACTAGCAGAAGACTATATGCATGGTCTGTAGTCCATCAGCAGTCTAGGAATTACAGGAAGCTTGTAAATGCACTGATCCCCTATGAACGACAAGTGAACCCCGAGTTATAAAGTCGTCACTTTGAGATAAAATTAGTGGGTTTTGGGTTACAGTTTGGGCACTTGGACTCTAAAAGGTTGGCCACCACTGGTCTAGTACCTTTTATATAAGAGATGCACCCATCAGAGTTCCAAGCCCTAACCTCTTCATCAATTAGTGTCATACTACTTCCCAAAATAAATGAAAACTCCTCATTTTGTTAAAAGCCTAAGGCTCCATTTACATTCTTTTGCTACACAACGATTGGTGATTTTTGCCCTTTGTTGGGCTGTGCTCCATATGGCCTTAGGGAAAATTACTTGAAAAGGTAAGTGCATTAAGAATGTGTGTTGGGGCACCAATGAATATGAACCAACAAGCGCAAATACAATGTGTTGCAAAAACACCAGCATTACAATGCATAACAATGTAAATGGGATGCTAAGGGTTATCACAGGTGGGAACTTAGGGAACTAACTATACAAATCTAATAAAAGGTTATCCAATTTTTTGACATCCAGACAAAACTGTATGAGTTTTAGGTGGGCTCACCTGTAAACGGACAATGGCAACAACGATATGTATTGCTGTTCCCCGAATATATTTACAACTCTTTCAGAAAAAGGTAACCCCATGAATTGTGAAAGGACTTTTGATTCTGTACAAAATGTAAACAGTGTGGTACTTTAGTATTGTTTATGGACATTATTACACATGCATATCTTTTTCCCAATTTTCGACTTGTTGTGGGCTTTCCTGGCACTGCCCGAAGAGTCCGCTTTTTTCTGTGGCTTCCATACTTCTCGGCAGCCGTCTGAGGGCTCATGTAATAACTTCATTGGTTGGATGCCCACACGATTCATGTAACTGCGACTTTTCTGTGCAGACTGAGGTTTGACATCGTGCATGTTATTTATCAGATTAAAACTACCACGGTTCCTGAAAAATGGAGGATATCATGTGTTATATTCTACTAGCAATGTTACCTTTATTTGTAAGCTTTGTGGGCAGGGTCCTCTTGTCCTCCAGTGTCATAGTTTATACTGTAAACTTGTATGTCATTTAAATCTCTATTTATTAACCAATCCACAATATGTCCGCACTTTATTATTAAAGCCCCCCATATATGTTTAGATTTGTACCCGATTTTTTAGCCAATCATCCACGCATGATGACATCATGATGTGCGGTCGATCGGCCGAAAATCGGATAAAAAGCATTCGGGCACCCTTTGTGTTCTCGGTCACATCCCCGCCAAAGGAATGCGCATAGCAGAGGGGGGCCAACGGACCCAAGAACACAGAGACATGCTGGAGCCGATCCACATACCATATTTTTCAGACTATAAGACAAACCCAGTTTTTAGAGCAGAACAACCAGGCTGTGCCTGTGTCCGTGGAAGCTGCAGAGTGATTGCAGTTTCCACGGACACAGAGAGAGGGATAGATGCCAGTTCATCTGTCCTTCTATCTCTCTCTTCATTATGCCAGCAGAGCTCTAAGCTCTGTTGGCATAAGCAATAATACAGTTCAGTTGGGAGATCCGGACACCAGCCGCATCTCTCAACTGACAGCTCCCAGGCTAAACTCCTTGCCACTCGCCGCGGGGGTTGCGCATTTGGACCATTTTTCCCCCCGGTTTTGGTCTTATAGTCTGAAAAATATGGTACCTGTCTGCAACAGTGGCTGTTCTCGTTCTGCTGGTCTGCTGGCTGTAAGGTAGTGCTACCTTCTGGCAAGCAGATCGGCAGAACGAAAACAGTCACTGCTGCAGGCAGGTATGTGGAACGGCTCCACCTTGAACACAGAGGAGACATACCATTACTTTGGACGGGGGCGCTTGTCCCCAATCCAATGTAATTACAGCAATCTAAGAAATTACTGACATGTCTGTAATTGCTTAGATCGATTTGGCGGATGATTTTGGCCCAAATAAGCTTTAGATTTCCACCTGTAAGGCGGGTGAAAATCTAAGCGTGTATGGAGGGCTTAAATGATATAAGAAATATTAATTATTATAAGGGGCTTAGGTTAGAAGATGGTATAAGACTACTTTACAATATAGGTATCTATCTAAGGGTCCTTTACACCGGTCAATAGCTGCTCAATCGATATCTTGAGTGCAGCATGGTGACATCACTACGATGCTCAAGCATTCGTTGATTGGATAGCGAGTCGATGCGAACCCATGCTATTGGATAGCATGTGGCGCGCAATCAATTCCCGTTCCATACTTTAGATGGGGACCCAGGTCCATATCCAAAGTAATGGCAATCTAACAGGGTTTACCAACATGTTGGTTCCCTGTTCAATCAAGCTTTCTTCAAGCAGAATTGATTGATCCCACTTGAGAAAGGGTGGCCTTGGTAGATTTGCCAGCATTGATAAAACTAAAAAAATCAACCTGTGTATACCTGCAGTCTACTTTCGGAAATACACAGTATTCCACCACCGGTCTGCTTGCATTTTGTATGTGTTTCTAACCACCCTACTGTATGACTTTTGTATGTGTTTCCAACCACCCT
>CM070037.1:43738346-43760105 GCA_036250615.1 Ptychadena robeensis | reverse complement strand
AAGATATCGGGACTAGTCTGCCTACACACATCGGCGTGTGTATGGCAGGCTTAAGTCTCCCTGATTAGCAGGAAGGCACTGACTGTGATGGAGGGACTAGAGGAATGGTCTGCTGCCACCTAGTGCAATCGACTCCATGGAGGGGCCAGACAGAGGGAGGCATGAAGACCCCAGACCATGACCCTTGGTTGAACCGGGTGCACTCAACTCACTCAGGGGGCGGTGCACACGACCCTACAAGCACACTGTTGCATTGGGAATTGGGCCAATCACTGATTTTGCAAACTTTGCTGCCAGGTCCTTTTATCACAACTGTTTCAGGGGAATAAGACTTTATAAAAGTACTATTCCATATAATCTAAAAAGCTACTCTTTACACTGATCCCTCTACCTCTGATGTCACCTCCACAAAATCCAACTTTAGTCCAGTTACTGCCAAAGAATTTTATGTAAGATAAGCCCCCCACTCATGTTTCTAATCACTGTCGATATGCTGGCAGATCGACCACGCGTGATGACGTCACACTCCTGCCACTCATGCAGAATAAAAAGTTTAAGCATTAGATTTGCGGGCAATTTCTCTGAAGTTCGCCCGCGTATGGGGGGCTTAAGATGAGGCTGCAAAAGGAAGAAAAATGGGTTTTGTTTATGATACACAGGTCTTTATCAGACTAAATACCATCCATATAGAGTTTATATTTCATGTAAAGTAGCAGCTGACCATAAATATGTTTAAAAATCCTCAACGTCAGCAGATTTAATAGCATTGCATAGTGTGTAAAAATACATAGGTACAACATTAGCTCGGAGTAAGTTTTCAGCATTAAATCTAATAAACATGCATTCAGGGCAGTGCAATCGATTCACTCTTCCAGTATTTAGCTAAGTACACAAAACAATGTTCCACGCATTGTAAATGTATTTATAGTTGGCTCCTTAAAAGCTTTGCTGCAATTATTGTAAAAGGTAATTCAACCTTCTAAACTAAAGAGATGGTGAGATCAAAGCGTATGAAAAACATTGGCACAAAGCACCATTGAAGAAAAAACAAGCTGTAATTTAGGCAGGAAACTGCAGAACTCCAAATTAAATAACTTTAATTTCACATACAAAAGCAAGGAAGCTAACCAATGTATATAGTAAGCTTGTCATATTCAGCAGATGTAAATGTATGTATAGAATGGAATGTTATTTTGGTCTGTATTTACTAAGATATGAAAGAAAGACCATATCTGCTTTATACATTTACTTTGTATGAAGGCTTCCCAAGTGATATTGAATAGAGCAGTGATGGGTGTAAAAAAAGAAACACATAACCCTTTTTTTGCTGTAAGCTTCAGTAATCAACCAGATGACAATAAAACTTTATTTAATGACGAGGTCCAACAGGGTCGACCTGATAGAGGGAGCTTGCAGTGTCTACTCAACTGCTGTATGGCCAGTAACAGCGCAGGCAAGGATGGAGAAGAGCTACGGGTCCCCGAGAGAGGTGCGGCAGACTGACACACGGCCGGTGAGGCTCTTCCAGGGGGTGGATTTCCACCCTACTGGAACGGAAGTCAGGGTGTCGGGCAAAGAGGACGTTTGGACACCGTGGCACTGGCTTCTGGGAGGGTCTGTGGGCTTCATGTTGACATTAATGCAACCCAATGCAGGCAATCAATGCATGTGTGTACTAGTCCATTGATTTACATTGAATACGTCAAACGCAGGGAAATTGACGTCGTGGATGGAGATGTCGGCAATCATTCATATGGAGGTCTATGGCTCTGCCCCTTCGGCATCACCGATGACACTGTAGACATCATCGATGCAATATCGGTACGGGCTTGCAAAGCACAGGCCTGTGTGCCTTATGCCTTATGCCACAGGATTCGGGCGAAACACCAGGGAGGTTATTTGAGTTAGACCCCGTGATTTTCAGTGCAGTGCTCTTGTGTCGCCCGTAGCAGTGTATGGGGTTGTTTCCATCATACGTCGGGTCCCCTCCGCTTTAGCGGGGTCCCTACGTATCACACAGACATTGCCTGCTCGGCGGATGATCTGTTTACACATCCGCCAGCGCAGAGGCTGAACGTACTCGACTACGTTCAGCCTTACATCGGCGGATCGGCTCGGCACAGTGAAGACAGATCCTCCGCCGAGCAGGTAAGTCTGCTACGTTGGGACCTCCCGCTAAGTGTATACGCTTAGCGGAGGGGTCCCGACGAAATGGAAACAAGCCCTATGGGAGACACTTGCGCTGCACCTTAAGAAATTCATGCAGCAGGAAGTTTTTGGTTACACGCACGTGGCATTGCTAGTTACTGGAAACGCAAGTGCGGGGCCAGTGTGAAAGGTACACGATGTGATACAGTTAACGCTAGCAGCACTGTGGTACTGTACCGCACCGCACTGCAGCTAGTGTGAAAGGGCCCCTATAATTTAATAGGCTATATCAAACACATATTACACCAGTGGTGGGCAACTGCCCTCGGCATCCCTAAAGGGCCGCACATAACATCGATCCAGACCCTCCCCCCATTGACATATCTCAGCAGGCGGTGGACCAGATCCCAACAGGCAGTCAAAACCCGACAGCACCCACCCCCTCCTGACCTGGTTTCCCCTATAAACATTGACAATTTTACTGGGAGCGCCAAAGTTGATTAGTGTGACCACTTCACAGGTGAGTTGCTATGCCCTATGCATAACAATTAGGTTTTGGGGGCCGCCAAACAATGCGCAAAGGGCCGCAGGTTGGGCACCTAGGTATTACACGCTACAATGTTCTTTCACACACCCTTGTGCACGTTTATTCTTTAATAAAATAAGCCGTTACTGATGCTTTTATTGTTATTCTTTAATGTTTTAGTAAAATGAGCCGTTAATTCTGCTTGTTATTATAGAATGGAAATATTCTCTGTCACCGACATTTGAATTATAACGAACTTTGGATAAACGTGTATGAACCCGACACCTGTTCTACAGGATAATGTTTCGTATATCCAGAAGGAAAGTCCAACATTACAGGTGCAATGGGGGAATTAGAACGCTGGTTACGCCGCTATACTGCAACATAAATCGCATTGAAGAAAGCACAATACTCTAATAAAATGAATAAATAACCGCCTGTGACATTTGTATTTAATGGTTTAAAATCTCTAGTATAGTCCCCCCGCCCTGGCATCACTATGGTACGGCCCGCCCTGTGTGAGGCGGCGCATTATTCGACCTGCTGTATCCAGGGAGCAGCGATCTCCCGGTGACGTCACGCAGCACAATGGAGGAGACCGAGGCCGGAGTAGAGCGGCGCCAAATTCAAATGTTCAGACGAAGCGATCGGTACCGGGCCACCGTGTCCAAGTGTTCCGCCCTGGGCATGGAGATCAAGCGCAAGAAGATCCGGGAGAGTGCGATCTTCCCTGCACAGGAAGTGAGTGCTGCCTGAAATCTGGACTGTCTGTGCACTGATATGACTGTGGACGGGGCTTTGTTGTGTGCAGCAAGATGGCACTCTGTATACATACATGGTGTTTACTATATACAAGATGTAGAGTCAGGGTGGCATGCTGGGCATTCTAGTTCCACGACAATTCTGTATCGCTATATGTTGGTTGGCTGACCATACAGCATCAGCATAGAAATATTAAGCACCCAAAACAAAATTGTACTGGGTGCCAATCACTGACACCTGCCCCCATATTATGCCTATATGAAACCCCAGAGAAAGCAACATGCCACATCCGCAGGGAAGTCGCCACTCCTGGGTGACCTTTGTTGCCATTAGTGAATGGACCCTTATTGTCTGTAATTAGATGATGCCGGGTGGGGTTTGAGTAATGTAAACAGGAATGCTTCCGATCACTTCCTGCTTGTCATCAGACCATACTCGTCTATGGATGCGTCCAAGCTGGAGCCAAGCATTCAGTGCTGGGAGTTGTATGACTTAAGGTCCCCATACACGGGTCCATTTCTTCCTGATCGACTATCGATTAGATCGTTCAAAATTGACGGATTGATTAACACCCCACCTTGAACAATCAATTTTTGGACGATCCAACTTTCCCAGATAGATTTCTAGAATGCTCTGGATCGAAAATGATGTCATTGTCATACTAAAATGGCACGGGTCGATTGATGACCACCACCAATGTTCTTTGAAGGTGAACGATCGATCCCCCAACAACATTTTGAGTTATCTTCAAGGTGGACATGGAACGATTCTTGATCGATCGACACATGCGTGCCGATTGATAAAGAATCGAATAACAAATTGACCCGTGTATGGGGACCTTTTATGTCATGTGACATAAGATCACCCCAATTCTTATTTATGGGTGTTGCTAGTCCTAATGTAAGCTTCAAGGTTTTTGTAGAATCTAGAATTAACGCAAGGTACCCAGGTTTTCATAGAAAACTGCTGTACTTCCACACTAGCCCCGATTTGAGTTTTGTGTTATTTCAAAAGGCAACGCAAGGCCAATGCAAAGGCATTTTTTGTGCCACAGGTGATGTGGGCACTGCCAGCGAATTTTGCATCACATACAGTTGCAATAAAAAGTATGTAAACCCTTTGGGATGTGGGGAGCTTTCCATGAACTGGTCATAAAATGTGCTCTGATCTTCATCTAAGTCACACCAATAAAAAACCCAGTCTGTTTAAAATAATACTACACAAACATTATATGTTTTCATTTTGTTTTTATTGGACATAACATGTAAACATTCAGTGCAGGGTGGAAAAGTATGTGAACCTTGGGACTTAATAACTGGTTCACCCTCCTTTGGCAGCAATAACCTCAACCAAACGTTTCCTGTAGTTGCAGAGCAGACCTGCACAACAATCTGGAGTCATTTTGGATAACTCCTCTTCACAAAATAGTTTCAGTGTAGCAATAATCTTGTGTCTGGTGTGAATCGCTTTCTTAAGGTCATGCCACAGCATTTCAATCGTGGACGATCACCAAAGTGGGGACAAGCCCTTAGCTCCTCACACACAAAAAACACACAGGCAGATTACAACGTATGCAAAATGAAGAAACACATATTGAGCATGAACAGCTCCTAACTAAAGGCCCCCATACACCTTACAATCTTTCCATACAATTTCTGTACAATAAAATTTTGTTCTACCAAAACCATGTAATATGAGGACCTTTCTAACCTTCCAAATCACTATGTATTCCATCAGAGAGGACCCAGCACTACATAGCAGTGATATATACCTTCCAATCACTATGTATTCTATCAGAGAGGCCACTATACTACATAGTTGTTGGTAGATCTAATGGTAAATGTATGGATCGATCTTAACCTCCCTAGCGCACTGCCTGTACCGCACCGTTTTTAACAGTGTGGTACAGGCAATGGCAGCAGTGTACGAGGTACACTGCCTGCCATTTCCCCCCTCCCCTCTCCATACAGCCAGTGTCATTCATGACACTGGCAGTGAGGTCTGGAGAGCAGAAGCCCCTCCATTAACATGGAGGTCTATGGCACTGCTCACCCTCGCCCCCTTCCAAGTCACCGCGACACGATCAGTGAAGCCGCAGAACCCCGGAAATGCTGCGGCTGGAAGCATATGCGGCTTTCATTTCTTCACACAAACTCTGGACGAGATGGGCTCGTCAAGAACACTAAGAAGGTTAAGGTGTATAGGGGGCTTTAGGGGGCTTAGTGTATTGTTGTTTTCATGTGATGGACCTGATCTAAGACTTAAATGTGCGAATCTACAATTTGCTATACCCCAGGTGCCCATATAAAATCATGTACATATGCTTGGTTTTCATATGTCTCTGTATACACTGCTCAAAATAAATAAAAGGGACACTAAACAAAGACATCCTAGATCTGAATGAAAGAAATATTCGTATTACACACTTTGCTTTTTACATAGATGAATGTGCTGGCGACAAAATAACATAAAAATTATCCATCACATTTATCAACCCATAGAGTCACACTCCATATTTAGTAGACAAAACACTACAGGCTGATCCAACTTTGATGTAATGTCCTTAAAACAAGACAAAATGAGGCTCAGTAGTGTGTGTGGCCTCTACATGTCTGTATGACCCCCTCCCCCCTTCCAACGCCTGGGCATGCTCCTGATGAGGTGGTGGATGTTCTGGGGGAGGAGTCTTATTACCAGCAGCACAACTATAGATGTAAAAATGAACTGGTGTGCCTACAAACCATCTTCAGCTCCAATGCATGCAGTCTCATTCAATTGCCCACAAACCTTGTACCTCATATAAAATTGGGCTTCTTCCTTGTAGTAGCTGACGTCCTTAACTGCCAACATGATTTTGGTAACCTGGACAGTGGGATGCCAGGCTTAAGAACTGACAACCTAGAGAATTTTCATTTACGCCTGCATTTGACACCTGTCAAACAAAGCTTTTTATTAATACATACAAAATACTGCAGTACGTTACCTTCAGACCGGCTCCATGCTGTGGAGACAGCCGGTGTGGTGGCCAGGTATCTGGATCGACTGTCGGCATCCCTGTCAGGAAATGCGCTTAACGCAGGGGGCACCAGCCAATAACACCGTGGAATCATACCCTAAGACTGTGCAAATCTCTATAGTGGTATACTTGCTTTATTTTCTAAGTACAATGTTTTTTATGTGTTTCCATAGGACAGCTGCATTCAAGAGAAGCTTGACTTTGAAGTTCGTATGCGGGACGGAATCTGCAAGCTGTTATCAGTCAGTACACAGAAACATCAAATCCTGAATGCAGTGAAAAATCTTATGATCTGCAATGCACGTATTCAGGTTTACATGAAACAGCTGAATTCTCCTCAGGAAGAAAGTGTGACCAATAGCGGCCGGCGGTGAGTTTTCTTGAATGTTGTCTTCTGTATGCGTCTCACACGATCGTCACAGCACTTTGCCTGTATCTTGCCTGCAGTAAATAAGTGTGAATGTTGTTCTTCTATTGATTGCTCCCAGGAACCGCGATGAAAGCGAATCTCATAAATAAAACTACCTGCGGGGAAAGGCTCTGACTGTAGCAGACATTTGCATACACACAAGTCTCATGCAAGCTTTCTTGTTTTATCCTGCATTATTCTTACCAAAGTCACTGTGGAGGCAAGGATAATTTCTATAATTAATATGTGTTCTTAACATATATTAATAATGATTTCTTTTGGCTTCAGTGTATGATTACATCCTGTATACACAGTAATATTTTACCTGATTTTACCTAGTGGGAAACGAGGCAGGTGTCAGCCTAACCTTATATAATAAGCAGGATAAACATGCAATAATGTAATAATTAACATGACCACTGTGGTAAACAACATACAGTAGTGATTGGATAATGTAGCATTGTATATGCAATTGATTGGATTTTGTATGAATAACATCTTGAGGCCTGAAATGTATAAAATGAATGCAATGGGGTTCAGTTCTCATTGATCACATCTGTGGGTGCTGAACAGCTAACATCTTACTTGATAGGTCCCCATACACGTAACAAGCCGTGGCAAAATCGGCTGCAGATCCCTGTCGCCCCAAAGCTTGGTCAGCCAGAGAAGAGACATGCCTGTAAATCTCTGGCCGATGCCATTATTTTGAATGATGCCCGCCGATGCTGTGAGCGATTAAGTGCAGCGTTGCGCTCCACAGCTCATCTGTCGGCCCCCGCTTGCTAGGTGTGGGGCCCATAAGAGTCTCTTCCGCTGTCTTTACAGTCACTGTTGTATTTTTGTAAAAGATTTCTTTTCATGTTTTGTGTGCTTACAAATGAACCAATTTTGCGGATGGTCAGTTCATCTAATGGAAAGTCTTGGGGTGTTCTGTGTGCTGTTCAATCAACAAAGGATTATAAAAATTTGTAAATGGGGTAATTTTCCCAGATGATTAGGTTTTTAAACGTGTACAGTCCTGGCCAAAAGTTTTGAGAATGACACAAATATTTGAATTTCAAAAAGTTGCTGCTTAAGTTTTTATAATAGAAATTTGCATATACTCCGGAATGTTATGAAAAGTGTTCAGATGAATTGCATAATCCTTCTTTACCATGAAAATAAACAAAATCCCCAAAAAACCTAACAATTCTTGTTAAGAAGGCTTCAGGGTGTCCAAGAAAGTCCAGCAAGCACCAGGATCGTCTCCTAAAGAGGATTTAGCTGCGGGATCGGAGTGCCACCAGTGCAGAGGTTGCTCAGGAATGGCAGCAGGCAGGTGTGAATGCATCTGCACGCACAGTGAGGCGAAGACTTTTGGAAGATGGCCTGGTGTCAAGAAGGGCAGCAAAGAAGCCACTTCTCTCCCAAAAAACATCAGGGACAGATTGATCTTCTGCAAAAAGTATGGTGAATGGACTGCTGAGGACTGGGGCTCCTTTCCAATTGTTTGGGGCATCTGGAAAAGGCCTTGTCCAGAGAAGAAAAGGTGAGCGCTACCATCAGTCCTGTGTCATGCGAACAGTAAAGCATCCTGAGACCCCATGTGTGGGGTTGCTTTTCATCCAAGGGAGTGGGCTTACTCATATTTGGCCCAAAAACACAGCCATGAATAAAGAATGGGACCAAACCACCCTCCAACAGCAACTTCTTCCAACAATCCAACAACAGCTTGGTGAAGAACAATGCATTTTCCAGCACGATGGAGCACCGTGCCATAAGGCAAAAGTGATAGCTAAGTGGCTATGGGAACGTTGAAATTTTGGATCCATGGCCTGGAAACTCTCCAGCTCTTAATCCCATTGAGAACTTGTGATCATTCCTCAAGAGGCGGGTGGACAAACAAAAACCAACTATTTCTGACAAACTCAAAGAAGTGATTATGAAAGAATAGGTTGTCTCAGTCAGGATTTGGCCCAAAAGTTGATTGGGTGCATGCCCAGTCGAATTGCAGAGGTCCTGAAAAAGAAGGGCCAACACTGCAAAGACTGACTCTTTGCTCAAATCTCATAAAGAGAAGTACCCGTGAAGGTTATGGTGAGAAGGGATGAAAGGAATCAAAAAGCCCTCAACTCGAGCAGTGCATAGCACAATCAAGCCTTCTTAAAACAGAAGGTATTTACACGGCCCAATCCAGCACAAATCCCAAAACTTTAGGTGGAAGCCCTCGTTTTGGGACAGTGGGCGGGGCCATGCAAATTATTCTTAAATCTCATGTAATTGTCAATAAAAGCCTTTGAAACGTATTTAGTGCTTAAAATTATATTTCAGTACATCACAGAAACACCTGCAACAAAGATCAGTTGTTTAGCAGCAAACTTTGTGAAAACTAATATTTGTGTCATTCTCAAAACTTTTGGCCAGGACTGTAGAAGCTATGTGCAATTAACTTGGACATTACATGTTCTAAGTTGCATTTTGGGCATTTGCCCATAAGAATTACGTGGGAGTCCACATTGCTGTGTATTTAGCAGCTGCGTTTATTTTCTGATTTACCAGACTTATGGGGGGTGTTCAATTGTTTTCTCATCTTTATATAAATATGGCTAATAATTTGCACCATTTTCCCTGACCAGTTGCCCAAAAGCCACCACTACCCAGTGCCATTCAATGTTCCCTAGTTGGTTTTTGTATGGTTGCACATTTGAATTAGGTGGTTGTCAATATTTGACAATTGCAGTCCAGGTGCCTGCACCCTGTGTGCAAATGCAGAAGATGGCCACAGGGCCATGGTTTCAGCGCAGCTGCACACATTGTCTGGGGCTTCGATTATTAGATTTATGGGGGGTTTATCTATATATATTTAAATATGGCTAATAATTCACACAGTTGGTAGGAAACACCTTCTGCCTGCAACATTTTGTGGTTCCCCAGTTTTAAATTTTACAATCCGCCCAAAAATAGGGCACAATAATACCACCATGACAGTAAATCAGAAATTGGTGACAAAGGAAGAAAAAAAGCAAACTATACATATCATATGAATCATCAATTTGAAGTTGCAATAAGTACACGGGGGGCCCAATCCCCAAAGCAGATGCAGAGCTTTTCAATCCAAGCTCCCCAGACCTTGTGAAATTTTGTCAGTTTGACCCCTACTAGCATATGTGGCCTGATACAGATGGAGGGAAGACTTTATCAAAGCCTTCTAAGCAACAATAGTGGGAGGTTCCCTGTGTCCAAAGCTGCACTAAATCGAATGGCTTTAAAACACAATTTTAATCACTAGTCAGTTAGGTGTGATATCATAGTTTTCTACATAAAGACTAATTCTTGCTGGTATAACTCTAATATGCAAGTAGATGTTGTTAGAACAACAACTTTTCATATTAGTTTCATACCAGTTTAGATGAATCGTTCATATTTGTACAACTTTTCTGTTAGGAAGGAGAGAAATATTAATTACCTTTTTAATAATAACAATTTAAATCGATTTATTCAACATATGTGATTTGCTTTTCTCAACTCTGTTCATGTTATAACATTTTTGCTGTGAAGAAGAGGCATGTGATCTCTGCTGAGTCAAATTCAGTTTTGAGAACTGCAAAAGTAAACCAAGCATCTGTGATAATATCTTGTAGGCAGAGAAACTGCCCAATAATCTTACACAAACAGACAGAAGTTGATGATGGCATAAGTGGATGTACACATCTGTACACGTGCTGTTAGACAATTACAATAGTCCAAATGGCGCAAATTTTCATGTTTTGTTGAAGACGTTGTCAGGGGGTATGATCTGTAAGTTCATAGGCCAAATCTACATAACACAAACAGCCAGCACAAGGGATTCAGGCATATTGAATAACCAAATCGACATAAAAGTGGACACAAACCCTCAGGGGTTACTCGCGTCCATAGATCAATATAGGGGGAAAGACATGATTTCTCGAGATGGTGTCCCCACTGCGCCAACACCAGTGGGGAACGGAGAGACAGACCGTCTTTAACCACATAAATGCTGCAGTGATCTGCGTACAAAAAGACAGTTTTTTAAATACATTTGCTTTGGTAAACATGATCAGATGGTTTGGTCGGTCTTGTTGTATGCAGATCACCACGGCATTAATGCGGTTAGTCTGTCTTGGCTCTCCGTTCTCCACTGGTGTTGGTGCGGTGGGGACACCATCTTCAGAAATCATGTCTTTCCACCCTATATTAATCTATGGACGTGAGTAACCTCTGAGGGTCTGTGTCCACATTTATGTCGATTTGGTTATTCAAAATGATGGATCCCCTTGTGTTGGCTGTTTGTTTTAAGTAGATTTGGCCGATGAACTTACAGAAGTCTTAACTGAAACACACGTTGGGGTGAAACATTGCACATTGTTTTTGATTGATTTGATGTCATTACTTAATCTTTTGCCCAGTGTATAATACATGTATTGCTTTTACATATTAAGTGGCCCGTCCCCTCACGTCTATTCAAGAGAAAAATTGTGGGTGATGTGCTAATGCCTTCATCAACTTCTGCCTATGGTGTTTTGGGATTTTGGCCACTGTACATCTGAGACTGGAGTTTTATTCATTACAAAACCTCTGGAAGAAAATGACATTGTGAATGGATTGATGGAATTTATTTACCAAAAACATAAACCTATATACATATCTCTATATCTCAGATGAGTACCAGGAGGTAGTGTTTTGTACTCACCCCATATGTAGGGTGGTCTTCCTCGCTGTCCTTTGCATCAGCCTCCTGCATGGTAGATTCTGCTGCAGACGCACCTCCCTGTTCCTTATTTATCCTCCGATTAGCTGTCTCCATCCACAGGCCACCAGCTGACTTTGGGTTAAATGTAACTGACAGTACAACACCGTTTGAACCCCATATCTCATAGTAACTAACCCAAGACTACCTGCAGTCCAAATGTCAACCTTTCATAGTCATATTCCATCTGTCACACAGTGCTTTTCTCTTGTCAGATTTTACCCTTACATACATATAATTGTAAAGATTTAACATTAAGCTCCGGCTGCCCAGACACAGAGTGTCTCCAAGTTGTTAGTACGCGTATAGCTGTGTTACATTAATGCAGGTACGCATAGATAGTTTTTGGCCCTTTTTGAGTACCAGAGTACCACTTATGTGCACCCCTGCATTTACAGCCTTACTCTACATAATTTTAAAAAACTAATCTTCATTCCATGATGGAATAACCTTTGGATGGTAATATATATTTTACTCAAAAAGCATTTAATTTTTTTAATTCCAATAAAGTTTTTTTTATTTTTTATCCACCCTGGTTGCCAGTATGTGCATGGTACACACATTTATTAGCATACACACTGCCATGAGTGGTCACTCTTTGGCTCCCCGCCAGCTCTCCCGGCAAGGAGATTAGCCGGGGAGCTGTCAAATGTGACATCCCCCCCCCCATGGCTGAATCTCCCATTTAAACTGAATAATTGCTTATGCCAACAGAGCCCTGCTGGCTTAAGCAATGGAGAGAGAGATAGATGAACTGCCATCTATCCCTCTCTCCGTGTCCGAGGAAACTGCAATCACTGCAGCTTCCACGGACACAGGGAGGGAGAGGGAGAGCAGAAGACTGAGCAGTCTCCTGCCCCCCTCTTCCAAACAGTGAAGAGGTGACGTCATGTGCTGTGTGTACTGCTGCTAGTGACACCTACTGGTTTAATCTGATATTGCATTCATTTATTATTGCACTAACCAAATTGATGTGAACCCTTTTATATATTAAATATTTTTTTTCCTGCTTTAAAAACTGGGTGCGTCTTATGGTCTGGTGCATCTTATAGTGCGAAAAATACGGTATATTGCACTACTGTATGCAGTTTGGATGTGCTGGGTTTGTAGTTCCAATACACTTAATATGCCAATGTGTTGCTGACAACAAGGCTTTAGTGTGAAAGGGACTTTGACCTTTCTCAAAGATGTTTAAGGATGGAGCCTTAATTATTGTGGGTGTTAAGCTAGGCATACACTGTTCGATGGACTTAGTGTCCCCATCCAAAGTATCGGTATATATGATGTCATTGTGCTGCGCTCAACGGCTCCTCGAATTGCACAGTAATCGTCCCGTGTATGCCTAGAATTGGTAAGAGATATGTAAAAGGTGAAAAAAAACACGGCTCAAGTCCAGGTTGCCAGCAACAGAATCTGAAATGACCTCCAGAAGATTAGATTATCCTAAATTTCCTAAGGTACCAGGGAGTAATACTATGTTTGAATAAACCTCTTTCCATCCTGAAAGAAATTACTCTTTAATGGCAGTGTGAACTTGGCATTTTGTGTAGTGTTTTCTATGAAAACAAGAACAAGTCTGTATTTGCATAAATATTGGTATATTCCTATGTTTTGCAGGGGCTGTGTGTATGTTTAGGGTGATGTTTGTCTGTTTACACTTCATTTTTTATTTTTTGGGTCAATAATGCCATTTTGCTAATTCTGTTATACAATGGTTGTCTAGTTCCATCTGCTGGCCACATTATTTAACTACATGTTGTGTTCTACATTACAGGGTAGAAAATGTTATGTATCTAAAACAAAACTTATTTTTAATGCATAATCCTATACCAGTGATCGAATACCCCTTTTATGACTGTCCTCACCAGAACATGTGTGCTCTAGATGGTGGACCTCCTCCTTTCCATGTTCTCTATCTAAAAATTAAAAGACATGTTTTGCCATTAGATAAATTTGTTGTGTGACTGAATTAATTGTATGTATATATGTATGTATGGTCATAAGTTCCTGGTCAGGAATTGGTAATACATTTCAGGAGAGCCCACTGTAGGTATATGAAAGACCCACCCTCAGGATATATTGTTTTAGGGAAAAGGCATAAGCATTAAACCCCTTTCAGTATTGTACATGTTCTCTTCATGAAGAAGTAATTCTATTTATTTTTTGTAGGTCTTCAGATGTCGGTGTGAAGGACCGCTTAGCCTGCCCAGGAAAGCTAGCCATATCTGGTACTTTTTCTTTCCCTTTTCCTTTCCCTAATAAGCACATACATGCTTGCAACGTTGTACATTTGTGTTTTTAGTGGCTTTGTATGCTCCATATATTTTCTGCTCTTTAAAACACATGCGGAAAGCATTTATCTGTCCAGATTAGCTGCGGTTTCCCTGCGGGTTTGTGGCGCATTGTTTGAAATTTTTTTTGGCCCATTGACAGACGTCCGATCTGCTCCCATTGATTTCAATGGGTGTGGGTGCCTGTTTGAGCCGTGGATTTACAGTGCGCCTGATCAGCACCAGTGGAAACACTCATTGAGGGTAATGGGAGCGGTTTCAGTGCATCAAAAAAAAAAATGCGCCACATCCGCTCCAAAATTGCAAAGTACAGCCTTACCCTTATGGTGCCCATACACACAATGATGGACGACCCTTTTGAGAGCAGCGTGGTGGTGTTGCGATGATGTCACCCGCTGACACTGAGGGGCTGTTGATTGGACAGGAATCGAGGCACACCACTTTAGGTGCCCGATTCCTGTTCAATCTTTTAGCTGAGAACATATCCGATACCTGCTTGACCGGTCTGTCTTTTGATCCCCCTCAAAGACGAGTGGCAACACGATTGACTGTGAGCGTGCATGGAGTGATGTAAATATTATAAAACATAGTGATTGGAAGGTATATATCCCTGCTATGTAGTGCCGGGTCCTCCCTGATAGAATACATAGTGATTGGAAGGATTAGAAAGGTCCTCATATTGCATGGTTTTGGTAGAAGTAAAGTGGATTGTACAGAAATTGTATGGTAAGATTGGAAGGTGTAGGGCTTTAGATCGTACTTAACCCCAAAATTTTTTTTACACAATTCCCACCCTATGGTTGTTATCAAACTGATGGCTCTGATTTAGGGTATGTCTCCACTTCGTTGTGTGCTCCTAACGGAACACATACACATTACCTGCCCTCCAAGCCCTCTGTTCACATATCTGCCGATGCTGAGGTTAACGTACTGCATCGGCTTAATGCCATGTGAAAAGAGGATACACCAGGCAGGTAATGTGTATGTACCTTGTTGGGACCCCCGCTCTTAACCTAGAGGTCCCGACGGAGCACACAACGCAGTGGAGACATAGCCTAAATCCTTTGCTCTTGATGCCAGTACAATACTAGTGCATCTGTTCCCACAAAAAAAGAAAAACGTTCTTCAGCGTGTATAGTGTGAGTTCCCTAATGCTGACTTTAGTTATATGCGGACTACTTTTGGTAATGTTAGTATGTCATTTTAAGATGAAATTCAATTAAAAGGTGGGTTGGAGGTGCACATGGAATGCTTCTGTTCTGTTGATGCTGAGAAGCTTAAGGTAGAAATACACCTATAGATTTTTGCACAATCGATCATAGATTCGCTCAGGATGTTCAATATTTTGATTGAATATCAATTGTGCCTATATCCAATGTATACATTGTATTTTCGTTTGACCGAATGACATTTCTGGATCAAACTTTTATTTGATTTTGTTTGATTTTTGAACAAGAAATGGCTTCTTTCAAATGTATTAAATTGAACAAAAATTATCAAATGAAACAGTAATAAGTTCCAATAACATTGGTTTTTATACAAGATAAATAAAAATTCACCAACATGTCCGATCAGCTTTCAAGAGATTTTTTTTGTTTGATATCGTTCACTTTTGTTCGATGTTGGTCAAATGAAACCTTTGTTCGGATTTAGATTTTAATTAAAAAATCTTTTTGAGTCTATCAAACGAAAAAATAGACCCCCGTATTCCCACTTTAGGAGCACACAGGCAGGTCTCCCTTGTCTCATCTTAATTCTCTTATTTTTGGAAAGCAAAAGCATTCGAAACCCAGGAACCAATGCACAAGCCATGTCTGCTATTTTCCTCGTCTGTGCCTTTCCTGTGTACAGAATGGTGAGGTCACATCTTCAGGTTGCGGACCAGGGATCCTGTATGAAACAAGATGGAGGAGAAGCATTGCTGATACTTGGTTGGCAGGGTCACTCCTCTCCCTATCTTTCTGTAGAACATACCAGTCAGTGAGGGGTCTGTAGGAGCTAACACATGGATTGGTGGATTGAGTACTAACGGGCAGCTAATAGACTACATTTCACCAACTCTGGTGACCGTTTTTTCTCCATAGCCACTTCTTGTTAACCATCTACCGTCTTTCTCCTGTTTCCAGCTGATAGGCTGCTACAGTGGCCGCAATCGTCAGTTTACATTAACTTATGTTCATTCTTAGGGCTTGTCCCCACAGTCCAAGCTGGCGGCGGCGTGGTCGCGGCTGCCGCTAGCAGCTAACTACCTGTTGAAGGAGCCGCTAGCAGCCAAAACGCGCTTCAAATTGCAGCCACGCAAGTGGGAACAGCCCCATTGAAAACATTGGAGGCAGCTGCCGCTAGCGCCTGTGGGGACAGGCCCTTAGTCTCCTCATCCCAAACCTCCCCATGTGCTCCACTACCACTTGCATTCATTCCCAGCTGCTTCTCTCAATTAGAGACATCCCTTCCTGCCCACCCCATTCTATCCTCTCTAGTTCCCTCACATTCCCACACCTATTTTGAGCCATCTCACCCTGGTTAACATTGAGTGAATGTGAGCAAATATATAACACATGGTCAAATGAATAGGAATGGCCATGTCCAATAAAATACATTGGTATCTATACCTTCACACAAAAAAATTGATTGTGTGGCCCTTTGGAAAAGTCTGGGGCCACACTTGAGGTCCTTTGTAGTAACTATGGGTTGACCACTGTTGCCCTAGACTTGAATGAGTATTTAGCCACTATGATCAGGGTGACCCATGGCTATTATCTGGAATTCAGCTCTGGGTTATATGCCAGAGGTTTAAGTACTGACCCTGTAATATATGATGTTCACTACTGGAATCTAATGTACCATCCCTGCCTATAAATCTCCAGCTGCTCGGTTTTGTTAGAGTAAAAAGCAGGTAGTGAGCAGAAATTGAGTACTGTGGGTGTCTTTGTTCTGGAATATCAAGAGTCCCTGTAGGGTTTCTGTTGGTTAAAGCCTGAATAGTCGATATAAAAATAACTTAAACTGGCCTAGTTAGCTACATTTATATTTGTTAGCAATGTATCAACATGTATCCTCTGGGACGCATTACATAATTACCTTTTTTTGTAGCAGAAATAATGAAAGAACAGAAATGAAATAAAATGTTTCTGTTGCTTTAGCAACATTGGATGAGATCATTGGCCATTCTGCCGGCTGAAATCCTAGCCGTGGCTACAGAGCGTCTGCTTTTCACACCTGTGATTTATCTTCAGCAAAAATACTGACTCGATCATAATGGTCATAAAAACCAGAATTACTCACACATTTTGCCAAATGCCACGCTAGCACCGCGCTGCCATCAGAATGTAATCTCTTACATGTAATTTTGTTTCTTGCTGTCAACAGGTACTGAAAAAGCTTTATGGACTTTTCAATTGAATATAATATACACAGTATAAATTTCTTTACCCGTTTTCTTTCCACCTGAAACCCTTGTATATAGTCGCATTCTTCCCAGGAATTTTGGAACAGCTGTTCATAATAAGCACCATTTGCAGAATGTCATTTGAGGATGACCTGCGTAGACCTATTATCACACTGCGAAAAATATTACTGCTTAGGTGTAATGTACGGTATTCCTATAAAATGTATTAAAGAAAATCCGCCACATCAACAAACCATTGAAGTGTATGCCAAGGCAAGATATGTCATTGTTCTTGGTTCACATTTATAACACAATTAAATTTTTAATCCTTTTTAACATGCAGGAGGTACAGAAAAATAACTTAACCGATAGAAAGGTATAGTGCTTTTGTTGAGCTTTTGAAATGAACCACTAATAAATTATAAGCTGCCATTGTTCACCTGGCTCTGAAAATACTGTTTGGCTGGCTAATGTCTGTAATGTAAGTCTACCACACTGTGGGCTCTAGTTCTCGAAAGCAGTGGACTCCACACTAATGTAAGATGGTTCATGTGGCTTATTGGAAAATACAGTCCGGTCCATAAATATTGGGACATTGACACAATTCTAACATTTTTGGCTGTATACACCACCACAATGGATTTAGAATGAAACATTCAGCTTTAATGTCAGCTTTAATTTGAGGGTATTTTCATCCAAATCAGGTAAACGGTGTAAGAATTACAACAGTGCATATGTTCCTCCCACTTGTTAAGTAATGGGACAGAATAAAAATCATAGATCAAACTTTACCTTTAATACTTAGTTGCAAATCCTTTGCAGTCAATTACATCCTACAGTCTGGAACACATAGACATCACCAGATGCTGGGTTTCATCCCTGGTGATACTCTGCCAGGCCTCTACTGCAACACTCTTCAGTTCCTGCTTGTTCTTCAGTTTTGTCTTGTGAAATGCATGCTCAATCGGATTCAGGTCATGTGATTGACTTGACCATTGCATAACATTCCACTTCTTTCCCTTAATAAACTCTCCATCTGCACTGTGAAGCGCTGTCCAATGAGGTCTGAAGTATTTGGCTGAATATGAGCAGATAGTATTGCCCAAAACACTTTAAAATTCATCCTGCTGCTTTTGTCAGCAGTCACATTATCAATAATTACAAGAAAGCCAGTTCTATTAGCAGCCATACATGCCCACGCCATGACACTACCACCACCATGCTTTACTGATGAGGTGGTATGCTTAGGATCATGAGCAGTTCCTTTCCTTCTCCATACTCTCCTCTTCCCATGACTCTGGTACAAGTTGATCTTGGTCTCATCTGTCCATAGGATGTTGTTCCAGAACTTTGAAGTATTTGGTAAAGTATTCTCTTGTTTGTTGACTGACACACACGCCTACCTCCTGGAGTGTTCTTGATCTGGCCAACTGTTGTAAAGGGTGTTTACTTCACTAGGGAAAGAATTCTTCAGTCATCCACCACAGTTGTTTTCCGTGGTCTTCCAGATCTATGAATCTCATCTTGAGAGTTGAGCAGATTCCAAATGCAAATAGCACGCTTGTCAATTAAACTATCGGTGCAGGGTTGATTTTGATTTAAAATCAAACCGATTTAATCACGGTTTTAAATCACTATTCTGTAGGCTCGATTTAAATCAAACTGATTTAAATCAATAATTTTTGTGTTGTATATACACTTTAAAATGCGATAGGTGAAGATGTTTAGAACAACTTTTCATATTAGTTCTTTTTTTATTCCCAGTTTAGGTTACCCTCTGGACGGTTTGAGGTTGTTTTTTTTTTTTTTGTGTGCACAAAACCTCATGTCCCCGACACGTGGCAGATACACTGTACTCCGCCGGCTTGCTGGCTCTCCGCTCTCCGCCCGCTCTCTGCACACCGCCGACGTCAAAAAAGACGGGCGGCGTGTGGAGAGAGAGCGGCGCCCCTCCATTAACATGGAGATCTAATGGCGTCCGCGCCCAGCACAGGCCGGAGGGCTCCGTTGTCGGCGGCTCTTCTACAGAGCCGCCGGCACACAGGGAGCGGCAGTTTTGCCCTATCCTGGTACGCGATCGGCGATCAAACTGTGCCCGAACTGATTCGGGCAAACCGCTAGGGATGTTAATCAATCATATTTGGACACTTTCTGTGTTCACTTAGTTTTGAGAACTGAGACAGTAAAATCAAGCATCTGTGATAATATCTTTAAGGCAGAGCAAACTGCCCAATCTTACAGAAACAGCAGAAGTTGATGGCACAAGCACTCACCCAAACTCACCTTGAATAGACACGGTTGAGGACACGAAGCAATTTTGGCCTAATGAAATGACTATGGTACCCCCTGAAGAAGTTTTCAACGAAACGCGCGTTGGGGTGAAATTTGCGCCGTTTGGACTATTTTAATTGTCTAAACACCTGTACAGATGTGTACATCCGCAACATTGTGCATTGTTTTTGATTGCTATGATGTCATTTCTTCATCTTTTGCACAGTGTATAATATATGTATTGCTTTTACATATTGAGTGGTCTGTCCCCTCTTCCTTGTCTATTCAAGGGGAAATTTTGGGTGATGTGTTTATGCCATTATCAACTTCTGTCTATTGTTTTTGGGATGTTGGCCACTATACATCTGAGAGTGTAGTTTTATTGATTATAAAATCTTACAAACACCTTGTGAATGGATTCATGGAATTTATTTGCCAAAAAATTTAACATATACATATAATAAACAAAATATATTTTCCTCAAAAAGCATTTTATTTTTTTTAAAAATCAATTAAAATGAAAAAAAACATAGATTTTTTTTTTTATCCACCCTGACTTTTGGTCCCTTAACAAGTGGGAGGCACATATGCAAACTGTTGTAATTCCTACACAGTTCACCTGATTTGGATGCAAGTACCCTCAAATTAAAGCTGTCAGTCTGTAATTGAAGCACATTGTGGTTGTTTTATTCCAAATCTAGCATGGTGCTGTAAAGAGCCAAAATTGTGTTGAAGTTCCAATATTCCAAGGTTAATGCTGCGTTTTTAGGATGATAAGACGCTCCTATGTGTAGGATGTACTTGATACTTTGCAGCGTCTGATGGCCAAAAAAAATATCTACTTTCTCCTACTCTGCTTGCCGTAACGCCGTTCTCCTGCCAGCTGAGCAGGAGTTAAAGAGGTTAAAATGCTGTCTCTGACTGCTTCCCTGCCAGCAGAGCTGTGTGTGAGGTGGGTAGCTTCTGCCCAACTTACATTCAGTGCAGAAGCATCTGCATTTGTCACTTTCTGTAAGTTGGGCTAAAGTAGCCAAGCTCATAAACAGTTAACACACAGCCAGAGGAAAGCTCATAGGCAGATCTCCCCTATGCAGTGTGTTTATCAGCCGTCTGGTGCTCGGCTCTCTGTATGTGAAAGCTGCAGCGTGAGTCCAGCTTTCATACACAGGCAGAGCTGGATGAGAGAACTTTCGGCTGGCAGCTCTTTCATCTGTCTCTGCTTTTCATTGTTTTTATCGGCGGGACTCCTCTGATGTAAACTATGTAGCACAGATAGGAGATCCATACGATCGGGGGGGGGGGGGGGGGGTTTATATACCTGTGCCTTCTGACCACCTCCTGAGGCATGGGTGGTCACGCCTTGATGAGCATAGCTGGGGAGAGTGGGTCTTATAGTCTGAAAAATATGGTACTCTGCTTCCTTAATGGAGATGTGATAACTAGATCTTTTCGTAAATCTCCATAACCTACTTGTGCAAAGATGGAAATTTCAGGTAGTTGTCTACTTAAATTTCTGGGCACATTTGCAGGTGTATTTAGCACAGATATTGAAATATTTTAATGGTATTTTTGCTAGGGTTTACTTATGCTATGCACACATTTGTATAATACGCTGTCCCATCTTATTTCACTTTATTTTTCCATGGATGGTTTATACACTTATGCCCAAGAAATGATAGTCACATGATGGATGATATACACAGGGGAGGAAGTACTGCATACTGAGGAATATTTAAAACTGCTTATTTTTAGAGTTGCTCTGCCAACAAAACATCAGAACGGGAAGAAGTTACCGATACTGAATCATTCTTAGACCACTTTCTCTGCAGTCCAGTCCTAACATCTTCTGACTGCAGTTGTCATGTGATGAGACCAGGCTAGATTCAGTTTTTCCATATTTTACTGTAACAAAAACAAATAAGAGTGACTAATACCTGTAATCCTTTCATTTTCTTTCCCTATTAAGTGTGATTTTATGTGTCCTCACGTCCAGGTTTTAAATATTTAACAAAAAAAATATTAGACATAAACTGTGTTGCTTTTATTAAGCAATGGCTTCACATCCATATGTTTATTTTTCACAGAATATAGAGGGGTTCCAGTTCAACAGTATAAACCTTAAGTACAGACTAGACCAGTGGTTCCCAAAGTTTCCATGCAGGGCCCCCCTTTTCTATTTAGGAAAATTTTTGACCCCCCCC
>CM070037.1:43726142-43738276 GCA_036250615.1 Ptychadena robeensis | reverse complement strand
CCCCCCCCCCCCAGAATACCTTCGAGCCCCCCAGGGGGCCCCGCCCCCCAGTTTGGGAACCACTGGACAAAACTACATGAGCAAGGTGATCATTCCTTAAGCTGGGCACACACAACTCAATAAAGAAATGGATTAGAGCAGCATCGGGCGCTGTGCACGCTCACAATTCCCGATGTTGCTCTAACCTGTTTCTTCATTTGAGCCATCCATGGTTCCTTTGAGGATGAACGGATTTTGCTTGTTGGAAACATGTTGGAAAACCTTGGTTGAAATCCATTGCTTTGAATGGGGACAGCAAGTCTCCATCCAGTGTAATGGAGGTCTGCCAGCTGCACAGCACACAGGTGGCTGTGATCAGCTAGCTGCAGGCAGGCTGGCACACAGGGTGGCTGACTCTCTGCTTCTCCAGGTGGGGAGATGTAGAGATCCAGGGGACCACGGGGAAACTGGGTCCCCATCTATGGCAATTGATGTGCACATTGATTACCGTTCGATTGACCCACGATCAATCACAGTGTGTTTGATTGCTGGTTGATTGCGCAGGAATCTATCTACCTAGATCGGGTTAGTTATCTAGGACTCTGGTAGTTCTTGCAGTGGGGTACTGCCTGTTCATCTCACCCCTCCATAGAAGAGAACCCATTGCTCAGTAGAATGTTATGTGTACAGCAGTTGTTATAATGATGATTTCAGCTCACAATTTATAGGAGGCCTTAGACCTAACTATTCATTGTCTTAATTTTTCCTGCAGGTATACGAATCCCACTAATGTGGAAAGACACCGATCATTTTGGTAACAAGGAAAGTAAGTACAGACTCTATATATTCTATAGATCTCGCCTAAAGGGCATATATATTCATTAAATATGATGCCATATTTGCATGGTAGCTCTTGCCTTGTGTAAACACTGTCTTTAAAACCTTCACTATGTTTTGTACTTTTTTGATCTCTTGTTAATGTTGGCCTTCAATTAGCTGTAGAGTGAGCAAAATGCTGCTTCCCTCTTTTCTTTAATGTGCTGAGGGGGAGCATATTGCAGAAATGCACTTCATGAACACTATCTTAGTAGGATTGCCATTTGTAATTTTGCAGTGTAAGAATTTTTATTCGTTGGGTTTAGGGCTTCTCTACATGGGTGTTTGTTAACCACCATTAAACGCCTGATGTGAGTAACTGGTTGTTTGTTGTTAAAATGGGTGCGTTTTTAACTGCCCCCAAGGAGCACCAAGCCCTAATTCCAGCCTTTCTTTACTGTTTTCTCTTAAAATTGTATTCCATTTTTTTAAGGGTACAGAACTAAAGGATTGGGGAAAGACGAAAACATAAACCATCAGCCTTACTATACGTAAAGTGGTTTTAAACACAAAATAAAAAACACATACATTAAATAGATGCATTACTAACCTGTCAGAGGTTTAGATCATGGAAAACTGCTTACCTTCCTCAAGTTTTCATTCCTGGTAAGCATCTTAAGTACTTGCGAACCAAAGTCACTTCCGCCCAGTGGCATTGGCTGGATGCACACCTCTCATCACTGCAGCTGACATACCACCCCCCTGGAACTCCTACAAGCCTCTCTCTCCTGTGCTGGAGAGCTCCGGAGGGGGAGGGTATCGGTGGCAGTGATGTGAGGTGTACATTTGGGAGGGAAAAATACGGTCCTCTCTCATTACCGAAGTCTTGCAGATGTGGCGCTGACGTCACAATCCCACCGGACTGGGTAGGCGCGACATCCTACAGCTGCATGGGCACAGATGTCCCAAATGCACTTGCAGCTGTATGGCGTTGTGCCGATACTGCGGAGGTGCTGCAGCTGTTACTGCGGCATGACCTACGAGGTGGTAGGTCCGCTTTAAATTTAGAGCTTCAGCAGGTGAGCATCATGAGGGTAAATAAAACTGTAAAACTTTGTTTGGCTATACAAGATACTAGTCTTTTAAACTGGCATAAACTAAGCAATGAAGCAATATGTTAATTTTTGCTTTTGTAATACTTTTTTCTATCTTAAAGTTGTCTAGGCATATGGCTGCAGTGTTCTATAGTGTATATATACAGTATCTGCAGTGCGCGATAATCACCTGTGTCTTTTTTTTTTTTTTTTTTTTTTTTTTTTTTTGGGGGGGGGGGGGGGTTGATATCACTACTGTGCTGCTCTTAGCGGTCTTGCCAAAGGATTCCTCCCTTTGTCTGTGCCCATACAGAAAGACTTTGAATTACACAGCATGGTATGTCAATAAGGGCAGTGGGGGTGTCTCTGGTACAGAGAGAACATAGGCAATACTAATTATTAGCAGGGTTGGCACCAGAGCATCAGGAGTGGGCAGGCACAGACGGCCGATCGAGGGGGCACACGGGCCTGACTGAGTGGGCCTGGCCCCCCATGGCCCACTCATAGTGTCGGAGCTGATAATTAGTCCTCTGCCCTATGCCTTCACTTTTTAAGTTCAATTCTTCTTTATAACCATATATAAACATTTGCATTGTGATCTAGACTGTATATCTGTTAAAGTATAGTTTCCCTTTTAAACAAGGTTGTTTACATTTTACTAAGCTGTTTGGTGATGACAGCTTATCTGACAAGATAGATCAGTATAAGTCACTCTCTTGATATGCATCACTTAGCGCATTAGCACACAATCTGCATTCATGACTATATTCCGTCTTAGTGCCTCCAGTGGTTACATAAGAGCTCTTTATACACAGTCTCTGAAGCTACTTCAATGTTCTATAAAACCCTTTAAATTGCAGTTTATTTATCGGGACTGCAAATCACTCCACTCACTCTGCTGCTGCAATATTCTATAAATATGTTTATTAAGCTTTGTTTGTGTAATTCTTTTTTCATTTTCACAAAAATATCTCCGTTTAAACTCGCAGCTCAAATGATCTCAGATTCTGTGAAAGTAGAAAAAAAATGTGTGAACCAGGATTTATTTTTATTTTATTAGTATTTTCTTAATACCTTCTCCAGGCTTCAATGTACTGATGGCAACAGCCTTTCAATGAAGCCAGGCACATGAAAAACTCTTGAATGTATAATTAATGAAAACAAGAGCGCTTTGACAGCCCTGCGGTGTATTGGGTTTAAAGCTTTTTTTTTTTTTTTTTTAGAAACTTATTCTAACTGCATTACATACAGGGAATGCTGAATCACATTTAAGACAGAAAAACACTGCATTGAATAAAATGCTAGAATTTTATACTCTAAAAAGTATATTCTATACTTTTTTTTTTCTTCTGTAGCACTAAACATTAGTTATTATAATCTGCTTATAGGGCAATAATACCTAAATAACAATTAACTGCACATATACAATAAACTGAACTCATTGAGCTATTCATTCAGAATGGAACCTCAAACGTGCAGTGAAATGTTAACAGACGTGCACACACAGCGAGATAGCCCATTATGCAGGTACAATGCATGTGTTACTGCATATATATTAATGTGGCCATACATAAGATAACATGCCACGTTTGCATCTAATGCTTTTTATCTTTTAGGTTTACTTTGACAAAGCTGTGGGTCAAACCAATTCTACCAATAGGTCTGTAGTTCTAAGTGCTTTACAGAGACTGCTTGCTCCCTAGATTAAGAACTGCAGCATGCATACTTCTTTTAACCAGGCAATAGCGGAGAGCCACTGTGCACCTCCTTGGTATTGTTTTACCCATTTTGTTACATTCCAAACTTTATTAAATGAGAAAAAAAACTTACAATAATGTATACATGCACAACAGACATAGGAGCAACAAATTGCTAAAGCTGGGCATAGACGTTCCGATTCCTGCATGACTCGACCGCCGATCCAATGCTGTGCGCGCTCCCGCATCCCTTAGGGATCGGGTTGTGTAGAAATCGGGTGCAGCAACAAGCAGGATTGGGCTAAAATCAGCCATGGATCCGACAGGACTGTTAATTTTAATTAGATCAGAGATAAAAAAATTATCTTTTATGGCTTAGAATAAAATGTTAAAATGTTTTTTTTAAACCAGCCTACTATTGGTTCTGTTTATAATGAGAAATATTTTTACACTTTCAAACCATAAACCCTTCTCATATAATACATGTGACCTTTTTCTTTCTAAAAGAATTGAATTTCATTTAATAAATATTCCTTTAAGTGGATTTACATATCCCTCTAATGGATCTGCACTGCAGTGGCAGCTAACAAAGCTAATGAATACGTTTAGAGCTCTTTGTGACAATATGATCAATAGCAGGCTGGATTTTTATATAGCCAAGTGCTGTGTCTTTATTATATTTTCTATATATGTTGCCAAGAGAACATGGGGAGGCCCACTGATGAGCTGAGGATATATTGGATTTGTAGTAAAGGGGAACAATTACATGTATAATGAAAGCTACAGTTTTATATCTGATGCCGAGCTAAAGAAAACCAGATGGCTCTTAAATACAAGTAAAAAATGCCTAATTACTTACTTTACTCATCGTTCTGGTGAGCCTCAGAACTAATATTTATTTAAGGTATAAATGTGTGCATTTGTCTGTGTATATACACACACAGACATCCCTGAAAGTATGTGTTAAATTGTGTTATTGTCAAATGTGACCAAACAGTCAAAGGTACATGTTGCACAGTAACACTTTCACATGGAAAAGCATCCTAGTATACTTCTGGAAATTTCTATATGATATTTTTCAGACTGCACGACAAAACTAGATCAATAGAAAATGTATGTGCGTTTTATGGTCCGAATATGTAAAAAAAAATATTTTTTATTTTTGTTCCCAACATCCTAGTAGCAATAGCTTTTACATCCCAGGAGGCTGGAATTTGTTCCATTCTTTCCAGCCATGCCAAAAGGCCACTGCCAAGGGATCCTAGCTGTATTTGCACCCATTCTCTGAACACTGAGCAACTTCTGGAGATAGCAGCAACTCGCAGTGTGACTACCATAGCATTAGCTAGGTGAATTGAGGCTATTTAAATAGCATAAGTTGTGCATTTACATTTTGCATTACATTAAGTAGGTGCCAGATTGTAAAATGTGTCTCTCCACAGGTTGGTCAGAGGTTTCACTGAAGCTAAGACCGCCCTCTTGGCACTGGTTTTTGGATTGGCTGAAGGGAGTAGAACAAAGCCTTGCCTCCTATCGTAGGCACTGTGCTGCATTCTTAAGGCTGACCTTTAAGGGTGATTTTGGTGAGGTCTGCCACTGTGTTGCTCTGATTGTTTGCTGGAAGCTGATCTTGCATACCACAACCTTTCCTGTACCAAGATGATAATCTTCACACAAAGAAACCGTGTGGAACAAAGCATGATAACTTAATTTTTCAGATCAGCTTATTAACTTACCATTCATTCCATATAAAGTAGTTACATACATACATACATACATACATACATACATACATACATACATACATACATCTGTTACCTTCTTTTTGCACTGTTATGGCGTTTTAAATTTGAGACTATACTAGGAAGGCAGGCTTTCCATTCCTTTGCATATCTTGGCACTGAATATGACCAGCACATTCCCATGAGCAATGAAACTACATTTCTGAAGCATCATAGTCCTCTGTTATTGTAAAAAGAAAAAAATGTTCTTTTGATGATAAAGATAAACATCTTTGAAGAAATAAAATCTAGATACAATTACATGGGACTGTTTCTAAATGCAGTCATGAAATAGGTTCTATTTTTATTGCAGATTTTGAAATGTAATTTAGTAACAAACACTGAATGTGTGTAATAAACAAGAGATGCATAAATTTTAACAGTTTTAATCTGTTTAGATTTTTAATTTACAGTATTTCATAGCCGTATAATCTGCTTTCGCTTGTAACAAGCTTTTTATACCCTGCCAGCAGACATAATCTTTTTAATGCTGCCAAGAAAATGTTTCCATTAATGGACAGCTATGCTTTTTGATGATCTTCTCTTGATGTACTTCAGCTAGTTGATGCAAAAAATACAAAGCTGACCTTTCGCATTGTAGACCCAGATGGAAGGCTCCATATGAAGCAATTCGTTATTCTAAGCAATTTCTTCCCTTTTTTCCATAATGTTTTATGAATGTAATGTCTGTCTGGAAGAGGAGGTGGTAAGAGGGAATTGCCTAATCTAACATAAAACAATATTCTCCTTTCAACGGCTTGACAATGCATTGTTTTCTGCAAATTGACTTTTAACATAAAAGGAAAGTTATGTAGGTTTCAATGGTCGCATATTGAGTTGTTGCTCACAAAATTGTTTGTGTGCTGCCATTCTTTTACATGTGTGCATTACTATTTTCTCATGCTGGTATTTAGTACATGGATTTGTAGCTTGTGGGTAAAGCCCCCCCCATACACCTTACAATCTTTCCATACAATTTCTGTACATCAACTTTTGTTCTACCAAAACCATGTAATATGAGGAGCTTTCTAATCCTTCCAATCACTATGTATTCCATCAGGGGGGCCACTATACTACATAGTTGACGGTAGATCTAATGGAGATTATATGGATCGATCTTAAGGTGTATGGAGGGCTTTATGCAGCATAATCCACATTTTAGCAAACTGCCTTCTGGCAAGAAATCAATTATCAGATAAGTTACCTAGAGATTCTACTGCAAAGAATGAATAATTCGGGGTCCAAGCTAACCCCTTAACTTACAGTGACTAAGGGCTCCTTCTGCAGTACACTACCTCAACGCAGCAGGGCTTGGACTAAACTCTAGGTAAACAGGTTTCCATAGACTTGCTCAAATGCCCTGCTGCATGCATTTTTGCATGTGTAGATGCAAGTGCAGTGCACTTCAAAATGCATTGTTTTCTGGTAACTTTTCAGCCAACATGTCCATTATGGGCAAGAAATGCAAACACAGTGGAGATAGTGTGAATGAGTCCTTAGACAGAGTGGTTTTGTACATGATGTCTTTCAATATCTATATTTTGTGCTTCTATAAATCATATTAATATGATAATATGGGGATGAGGGGACTACACCAAATTACTGTGTTTCCATTTGCCTTTGAAACCACATGAATAGTACCAGGTACACCCATACAATATTAGGGCTTGTTTCCACTTGGGCAGTCTCCTGCGATTATAATCGCTGGGCGGAGATCGCACCCATACATTTGAATGGAGTCACCTCCACAGCTGCCTGACTGCGGCCATAGAGATGAATGGACAAGGTTAAAAATCATGTCTTCATCCATGGATTCTTAACCTCACATAGAGAGTGAATGGGTGTGATCAGCCAGGAAGTGGAAGGGGTGGGACAGGACATCTTGCTACACCACACACTTCCTGCCTGCAAGTCTGTGCCGCAGTTTGAATCACTGGAGACCGTGGGAGATCGCTAGCACCCAGTGATCTCCCGCTGTCTCCAGCGATTCAAACAGTGGCAAAATTTACCCCAGTTATATGCACAGATGGGCCGGTAACAGTGTCAGTACATCAGCCATGGCTATAGACCATTGATCATTTGTGAAAACTATTCCGATCTCATCCTACATTTCTATAAAGGTTCTCATTCCCCTGGGTCATAGTATAACTAGCAGTAGTTTGTCATATTTAACTGGAATTGTTATTGAAGACTTCGTAGGCACTCCTCCATTCTACATCATCTCACAAAATATTGGTTGATGAATCCTAGTATGTCATGGAAAACATGTTTATCAATGGCTTTTTCCTGGCACACATTCGATGAAGACTAACTTCATACATACAAATAAATACATGTATTCTAAATAAATAGTTTTTTTTATTGTTGCCACCAACTAGAGCATGAATAACGTGCAGATCCTGCCATGAAGTTTGGGGTTCATGAATCTTTTTACAATATCCCCCTGCCTCTGTTAGGAGACTTGGCATATACAAAGCACTAGTTTCAGGAGAGACATCCAAACCTTGGGGTTTAAGGGGGCACTGGACAACATGTATAGATACAAATTTTGTCTGTTCGATAAGGTGGTTGAGGGTATTAAAAAAAGATTATTATTAATATGCGCATGTTATTACAGGTTTTACCATGGAGTTTGTCAACATGTTTAATTTAGATCTTGTGTGCATATTGTCATGCAGCTCTCTGTGAGCATTTAATATCCTTCTATTCTTTCTCCACAGGGTCACAGCGTTATGCAGTATTCTGCCTGCTAAAACTAGACCAGGAAATATTTGACACAGACATGGTTATTGTGGACAAAACCATGACAGATATATGCTTTGAGAACATAATTACATTGTAAGTACCGTTTATTGTTTGTTGCCGGTCATCTGTTCTCAAGACTGCTGCAGCCACCTTCTGAAATTAAGCTATTTGTTCTTGTGAGTGAATCTAAGGGACACCATTACATAAAGTAGTGGTTCCCAAACTTTCCTTGCAGGGCCCCCTTTTCTACATAGGAACATTTTCGAGCCCACCATTAAAACACAGGTTAAGAATGAGTATCCCCCTGGAATACCTTTGCGCCCCCCCCCAGTTTGGGAACCACTGACATAAAGAAAATTGTATTGTTTAAGATCTATGTGCTGACTTTTTAGGTCAAGGTTCAGGAGGAATTATTGGAACTGATCCCAAGGGTATTTCTTTTACATGTTAAGTATACAGATCCTCAGATGTGGTATGGTTTGAAATGAACTTGCTTGAGGCCCCCATACACCTTACAATCTTTCCATACAATTTCTGTACAATCCACTTTTGTTCTACCAAAATCATGTAATATGAGGACCTTTCTAAACCTTCCAATCACTATGTATTCTATCATGGAGGACCCGGCACTACATAGTTGTTGGTAGAGCTAATGGAAATTGTATGGATCTTGAGGTGTATGGGGGGCTTAAGATATACAATCAACACTACAAACAAATTGGATGTTTCTAGAGCAGCTTTTTTTTCCGAAGCAGAGAGCACAGTACAAAGTATCTCCAGATTAAGATATCACCTAAACTTCAAATTTCCTTTATTAGGTAATGGTGTTTAGGGCTACACCTAAACAACAATGTTGGTTAATGTAGGAACAAGAGGAGGTCATCTACTCCTCAATATCTAATTACACTAGTTATTTCTCTGCTCACCTGACGCAAAGTGAAGTAGCAGGGGATATGAAATGACATATTTACAGTTTAAGAACACCTTTAGTTCTACACTACATATAAGACATAATCTGGTACATTAGGAGCCCCTAAATATAGGTAAAGCCAACCTCAGATAAGCAATACACACTGCTGTCATTAGTAACAAAATGAAGCAGTGTATTAAAGTAAGTACACCCTGACTACATCTTTAGTGGGTAAATAGCAGATAGGTGTGGCTATTTAATTGATACTTTAACTGAGATTTTGGGGTTTTCGGAAGCTGTAAGCCATAGTCCTCAAAAATATACTATAAATACTTGTAATATTTTGCTTGACATGTAATCTGTCTAGTTCATATATTCGTTTTTACCTTTTAAGTTGAGCTACTGAAATACAGGAACTTTTGGCCGATATTCTAATTTTTCTTAAATCGCCTGTGTGTGTGTGTGTATAAATATTTCTTCATGCATTCATTCCTAGTTCTGAAAGTGGGAGTATTGTCTTTTTTTTTACTTTTGACTGTTTATTCGTTTTTGAAAAATGGCTGAGCAGTGCCAGGCATGGCTACACATTGATAGATTGCTACAATTTCTATGTGTATCTGTTATACAGTTCCTGTTCTCTTATATGCATTGTCTAGTCCTGTTCTGTGTCACTGATACAATTCACATAATAAATCCTTGATGTATCCATCTCTTCTGTTGCACTTTAATTTAAAGCTTTTCTAGTGATATGTAACAGATGTTTGATTGCATTTACAGCACGGAAGCAAGACCAGATTTTCAGTTAAAACTGGAAGTATATAGCTGCTGCATGGAGGAATCGTCTATAACAAACACTCCCAAGAAACTTGCACGGAAGCTCAGAAACTCAATTGGGAAATCTGCTGGGAAGAAATTTAATTCAGAAACCGAAGACTGTGAGCCAGATGCTTTGGTGTTCTCAAATCTTCACATGGCGTGAGTTATTTTTGCAATTCCTAGTGTTCCTGTTAAAGTATATATACTCAGCATTTTATTGTTGCTGGGAACACTCCATGACCATCTTCAGTAGTTTAAGGGTCAGTACTTATAAACTAAACTGCTTACTAAAGGCACCCTAATGCTTCTTTTAACCTAGTAGTACACTTTAAATACCTCTAGATGTCACAGTTGGGATTATGGTTCATGGTGTTGTAAGGACATGGACAGGTAATGATAGCGTTTTGTAAGATTACACCTTTCTATGTAAAAACTTTTTAACATGTGAGTGAGTTTGTCATTTAAGTTATTGCTATTTCCTAAATTTTAATGCAACTTTCACATTTATTTTTCACATGCTCACAAGCCATGCTTTCTTCTTTCCTGTATAAACACTTAAAACTGTGCTGTATTTGTAGTTCATTGGGACGTAATACTTCTACTTTAACAACTGACATGATCCTTGTCGGAAGCAATTTGTATCAGTGAGTGAACCAGTTGAACCAGTTCTATTTTAGCGTTCGATCGACCTAAAACAATCAAAGTTTACATTGATCGGACTTAAATCGTATACTGCACACATGGTTCGATCGGCGAAAATCAAAACCTTGATCGAAAAGTGATAGGACATTTAGAAAAAAATTTGTTGAAATTAAAATCGTTGATTTTGGTCTCATTACGATCGAACCTTCCATGTGGTACTACTTTGGATTTGCTTACGATTGGTGTCCAATGAAAAGATCAAGTGCTAAAATCGAACCGTGTATGCCTAGCTTAAGGGCCCCCATACACCTTTTTAGATTTCTCTGTCAGAGGGACTTTCTAAACCATCAAATATACCTGTGTTCAATCGCAGAGGACCTGCCACATACCGCATAGTTGTTAGATCTAAAGGATATCTGACAGAAAGATCTAAAGGTGTATGGCCCGCTTAACACTATGAAGTGGTTATGTAAGCCCTAAGTATAAACATGTATGGATGCCAATGTGAACATAGAGAATTCTAGAATAAACATAGAAGAATGTTTTTGATACATGATGCAATATTTGGCGAGCTCTTATAAAGTAAAGTATGCTAATCTACTTTGTTTCTTCTCAGGGGAGCAAAGTTTAACTTGCTGGCTCATATAACGTTCAGTTTGGATAGCGTGGAGGACAGTTTCAGAACCCATACTCTTAATGTGGTTGGGCATGGTAAGCGTGCTCCATGTTTATTGTAGTTTGTTTACATACTACTTCATAGGCCATAATATCTATGTAAAGAGGGTGTTTATCTGGGGGAAATATTAAAACATTCAGAATATGTTTGCAATATATGTAGATCGTTGATCCTGTACCATGTTTGGGGATAGAGCTTATTACAAGGACGTAGGGCATCCTTACGTAATTTCTACAAGCTTTTTTATAGAGAGTAGTATACTCTCTATTTTTCTAGGTCAGTGGTTCTTAACCTTTTTAGATCCACCACCCTGGAAGTGATGTTGTGAAGTGTCACTTCCTGTATTTGGATGTGCAAGTGTCGGTGTGGAGTGTCACTTCCGTGTTCCAAATAACAGAATAGATACTCTGCGACATCACTTCCGGCATGATCGGGTAGTGTAATGTCCCCTCTCTCCTATTTTCCCACCGCGCTTGTGCAAATGATTTTTAGGATGGGAAGTAAGAGCAGAGAGTTACTCATAAGTTAAAACTAACTTCTCAAGCCACTTTGGCATCAATGAATGCTTTCAGTGAACTTGGTGACCCCTGTGAAATGAATGTTTGATCCCTGAGGGGGTCCTGACCCACAGGTTGAGAACCACTGTTCTGAAAGTCTAGTTTAATAACTAGGGCAGCGGTTCCCAAACTTTCCCTGCAGGAAAGATTAATTTCTCACTAGCTGCCTTTGGCTTGCAGAAACATTCAGTGCCTGCAGCTAGTTCCCCCATGATCGTCTTCTTGCTGGACCAATATCTTTAAGAAAACATCATCAAGTGATTTGAATTATTACTACAAATATGACCAGTTAAGCTGACCATACACAGATTGATTTCTTCGGGACTGATATTAGATTCTTTTCCTTAGTTGCCTTTTGTGATGTTTACGATCAATCACAAATCTAACATTAACCTCCCTAGCGATATGCCCGAACCCAGTT
>CM070037.1:43688835-43715674 GCA_036250615.1 Ptychadena robeensis | reverse complement strand
ATCTGAAACTGAGGAGTCGGAGTCGGGGAATTTATCGACCGACTCCACAGCCCTGATGAGTACCCCAAAGAGTGAATAAAACATCAGTGCATGTACATACATTAGTTTCAGAGGCTGTGAGAATCCCAACAGAAGTGTTTTACTCACTAAGACCTTTCAGACGTCTATATATTTTATTTTTCAGTCTAGAATTTGCACTCTCTCTACGCCTAAAGGGGGCCAAATATGTGTGCATCTTATAGGTCAAATTTGCAATTTGCACCCCTCTGGTAGGCCAAGCACTTAGCTTGTCCAGCCAAAGTGGGAAATCTGTTACAGGGAAGATCAGCCCTCTCTGTGTATTAGCCGCGACTGACTAAAAAAGCACACACCTCTGTATACAACTATATATTGTGTATTCTAGCCTGCAAAATATGGAACCCAAATCTAAGCCATCAATTAAACATTTGTGAATTCCTTTTAATGCCTCCACAAACTTTTGGTTTGTTCATTGCTCTTGAAGTCCTCGAGGGTCCTGTCATACTATCACGATCACTGCTTTGTTTGCAGTTGCAGCTGCTTATTTGTTGGTAACTTATTTTCTATTGTCGCTGTAGTGGGTTTTCCATGTGATTCCCATTGCCAAGTAATTACTTTGCATTTGGCTGTACTAATGTACTATAGTGTAGTTCAACAGACTTCTTCATTCTATGTGGTCTATGTGTACATACTTTATCATTCGTAACAAAATGTACACATTCAGTCTTAAAGTGGTTTTGTTTTTTTTCGTTGGTTTTGTGACTTTAGTTTATTAGTTTGATAGTGACAACATAAGCTAAGGAAATAATACATTTGTGTTAATGACCTGCTATAGGCAGCTGTTTGCACCATATAAATTGGATTGGAACAGCTGTTAGACAAGTTCTTGACATTCCATGACAGCTGCCTGCAGATCACATAAATCACACAAATAAATATGTATTTAGAATGGAAGAATGTTGTATATAATAGCTTTAATGTAGCATTCTGGTTCTGTAATTTTATATATTGTATATTGAAGATCTTATTGGAATAATGACTGCTTGGTTTTACTAATGAAGAATGGAATGGTTCTAATTTCAAAGACAATTAGGACATCCTATGCGTCGGGTAATGACGTCTCTCTTATTTTTTGTTTTCTCCCATTGAAAGCTATTGTATTGGTGTCTCTGGTGTAATTTTATATATTGTATATTGAAGATCTTATTGGAGTAATTACTATTTGTTTGGTTTTACTAATGAAGAAAACAATGAATACATAATAGTATATCTTAATCCAAGACTAATGTAGGAATTGTTCAGATGCGTCAAGACTTTTATTCTTTATTTTTTTTCTTTGTCCGTGATTTGCCATCTACGCTATTTTTCGGACTATAAGACACCCTTTTTTGTTTTATATTCCGAAGGTGCAGGTGGTAGTGCCATGGCTCCTTTGTCAGTGCTCTCACCCTCCCGGCAAGAAGGTTAGTTGGAGAGGCAGAGGAGCAGTCAGATGAAAGATCTGCTCACTGTAGTTAAGAGCCAGATCAAAGAGCTGACAGCACTCCCATCTATCTTTTGTGTGTGTGTGTGTGTGTGTGTGTGTGTGTGTGTGTGTGTATATGAGAGCTGTACCCACGCTGCCATGTCTCGCACACAGCCTAGCACTGTGTAATCTGCCAGTTTGGCTGATTACACAATGCATAGAAGAGATCTGCCCATGGGCAGATCTTTCCTCTGGCTGTGTTGACGGTCCGTGAGCTGGGCAGCTTGAGCCTAACTTGGACACCGTGCAGATGGAAGAGACGCCTGTGGGCGCCTCTTCCATCTGCACTGTATGTGAGTTGAGCACAAACTGCCCAGCTCACATACAGTCCAGTCACATACGGCTCTGCTGGTCATGGGAAGAGGTGGGGAATCTGTCAGAGACAGCTGCTTCTTCTGGTTACAGCACAGAGTTCCAGGCATCAGAGTAGGAGCAAGCTAAAATATTTTCTGTCCATCTGACTCTCCGAAGCATGAAGTGTGTCCTATACATCGGACCACCCTATAGACTGAAAAACATGGTATGTCTAATTTTGGGGATAATTGTAAGAATATTATTTCAAAGTTACTTTTAGATTTCTGTGTCTGATATTTGAAGTCTGTTTTCATCTGTATCATATATTTTGGGTAAGAACACTGAACACTTCAATTATTTTAGATGGTTTTCCACAAAATGTTTGTAACAACTGTACTCCCCCCTGTGTAATAACTGTGGTATACATTTTTAATCTTTAATTAGCCACAGAATTTTTTTTTGCCTTTCTGATTTAATTCTTGGCATTTAACAAAAATCTCAGAGTAAACCTCTAGGTCATACAAAATATATTTGAATATGTGTAATTAAAAAAAATATGTTCTGCTGCCTCCCTGCTAACACATTTTTTGTCTTTCAGGTCAGTGGAAGCAATGTTCTGAAGAACTTATGAAAGTAGAGGCTATGTCTCCAAGAAAACCACCATTGTTTCAAACAAAAGAGGCAGCTTCTGTGTATCATGATATGAGTAAGTTACTTTATGTTTTATATTTTCATGGTTAAACAGACCAATGAACCATACTGGATGCTGTTGTTTTCTGCAATGTATAGTAAAAATTTTTATGTAGATTAAATGGACATCTAGCCCAGCTGGTTGCACAGTGATGGTGCCTGGATCTTAACCTGAGCTCATAGCTTAATAACTTTTCAGAATGTATTCTATACTTAGGTGAATCCTAATCTGTGGGTTAGGGCAATAGCTGTATTTGCACTCTATAAGGGACCCTACCCCCCCTCCCAGAATGGGGGAGTGACAGGGTCCTATAAAGCAGAGCCAATATATGGCATGTTTAAGCTGCCCAGTGTGTAAGGGGACTCATTCCGGGCTCTCCACACTACCTCTGCGGTATTTACTTGGAAGTAGATGCCTTGCTGCTAATAGCTGGAGGCTTAGAGAGACTCACAGGCTAGTTTAAGGCACTGCTCCCCCTGAGTGATTACCAGTATATACAGCATGTTTGAGCAGTTAGCGCAGGGTAGGCAGTGCTGAGAGCCTAGAATGGGGTCATTTTTTCCTTCTTTATTTCATCCCCAAAACCTTGGTGCATCTTGTGGGCAAAACAGAATAAATATCATCACTCGTTTCTATTGCGTTTTTCCCCAGATATCAAATAGCATGTTATTTGATGCATATTATGTTATGCTACAAGGACAACTGTACAAAAGCAGCAGCATTTAGATATATAAGCAGACCATTTTTCACTATGAGCATCCTGTTAAATGTGTTCTACTTTTAGGTATTGGCTCCCCTATGAAGTTTGAAAGCTTAACTGATATATTGCACCGAAAAATCGAAGAAACTGATGGGCAATTTCTAATTGGTCAGGAAGAATCTACTTCACCTCCTTGGGCAGCGTTATTTGACGGTAACCACCAGCTGCACGTTGAAAAGAACACACTTTCTCCACCTTTAAAAGGAGAAGCAGAAAAGGGAAAGAAGAGGAGGGCCCCACCACCACCACCAAATAAGACTCCATATACTGTTGGAGAACAAAAAATCTCAGACCTGTCGGAAAAGGAGAACATCTGGCCAAGATCGAGTTTCTCTCGCAAATCTCTTGATGCAAAGTTGAATTCCATCATGCAGCAATTCCAGAGGCCAATGGCTGCCCCTCGAAAACTGGTATCATCTGATAAAAATGTCCTAAACTCAGACGAGCTTCCAACAAGCAACAAAGAGAATTGTTCCTCCAGACCAGTACCAGCGCCAAGACAAAAATCAATAAAAGAACGTCTGGATCCAAGATCATGGATGCAGATACAAGAATGAATTTTATTCTGTGTATGGTTAAATATGGAGTGTGTGTGTGCATGGGGAGGGAGGTGTTTAATTGAATTTTTAATTCTATATTAGATGTTAAAACTGGAATAATCCACAGAAAAGTGACTTTAATTTTTCTACAAAGAACTCTGTAAAAATAGTTTTATTTAATGTTTTTCTGTTCCCGAGGCAATTTGTTACATAGGATAATTGGCTTATTATTTTTAATCACAATCCTATCCTCGTGTTATTTGTAATGTTCTCAGCCTATGTATACGAATTTTTCGAATACCCTGAAAGAAAACCGGGCTCTTAATCTTCAAAGAAAGTTTTCTTTTTTATCATTATCCGCTGGATTGCAGACTGCTCTGCCTCATAATTACGCACAAAACACAAAAGTAAAATGTCAGTTTAAGTTGACTCGCAGACGTAAATTCATGTCTGTGCCTGCTGCCGTCTGGAGCTAAGGCTACGCAATCATTAGCCTTAGTAATGTCGTCTATTACAGTTCATGATCTCAACTAATGAAATGGAATGTAAGAAATGTATTGTAAGGTAAACAATAGCTGATAAGGAGATTGGTTTTATAATCATTTAAACTTTTATCCTGTGACTGGACTAGTTAGTAAGGCTTAAACCTGCCATACACCCACCGATGGGTGCAGACAGACGAGCTCTAATGAGCTCCGATATGCAGCGTGATGACGTCATCACGGTGCATTCTGGGGCTGCTTTAATCGGCCGGGCACCCTTTGTGTGCCGGCCATTACCTTCAATGAAGACGCCGGTCTTTATTGAAGTTAATGGCATTGGCTGATGTCCGTTCTCTGGCCGGCCGAGCTGTGGGGCGACAGGGATCTGGCGGCCGAGCCTGTCGGTCAGCGGAAAAATCGGCCGCTAATCGGCATGTGTATGGCAGGCATTAGTTCACATGGATGGTTGGAAGTGGTTGCCACACCTGTAATCTTGTCCAAGATTGCCCACAATGGATATGAGGATGTTAGTGGATGGTTAATGACTACCCATCAAAGCCACTAAAATGTCTTGTTCGTTTTGAATCCTTCTGTGATTTTTTTTTTTTTACTTTTACTTTCTTTGTCTTCAATTGTAACTGACCATGAAATGTAATAATGCTTAGATCTATGCCGATATTCCCTTATTGCCTTAAGTGACCTTTTACCTATAAACTCATGTTGGACAGGGAGTTGTCTACATTTTCACTAGAAGGCTGTAAACTCCACAATAACTTTGAAATTTAGGTAAGAGAGCAATGAAAATATAATTTGTCATAGGGCAGGCAAGGCTTTTCTTGTGACTTTAACATTATTTTGCAATCCATAGACCTAAAAAGAAGCCCATGTTATACTTTGGTCAGTATTAAAACATTTTGGTAATGTTGGGTTGGTGTAAGTGACATGCAGATCATCCCTCTGATCTGAAATTTTTTTTTCAAAATAATGTTATTTTGCATCTCTGTATTCTATATTGCACATTGTTTATGAACATTGTCCCATTGGTATTTTTGGTAGCAGCTGCTGAAAAAGCACAGAACTCCATTACAAGCCTGGGAGTTGGACAATAGCTTTTAGTGTACTTTGATTGAATCATTGTAGCTTATACAACAACTGGATAAAGGTACACTTTATTCATTTCAAGTTTATCTGTAGCTAAAACCTTTTTTGTTCTTTTAAAGCAGACTTACCTCCTCTACCTTCTCTACCTTCTATTATTGACACTAGAGGTCAAAAAATAAAAACTTGGTAAAACAGTCAAAATGCAGAGACGCTACACCCCCCCCCCCCCCCCCCCCCCCCCCCCCCCCCCCCCCCCCCCCCCCCGTGACATACTGCATCGGCATGCGCAAGGAGGTGTGGAAGGTTAGATATCACTTTTGACGTATACCTTTCTATGTACCCACAGCCAGCCATATATGAATCGGGTGATGCGGAGCGTCCTGGATTTGGATTGGTAAAGGGAGCGAGACTGGAAGAGTCTCGCTTCTCCATCTTGCAGCCTGCAGGACCGCACACCCCAGGCATGACGGCTGTTGGGGGTCGCTGTCCCTGCCCCTGCATGAGACTGGCCGATTATGTAGACATGCTTTATATTTCCCCCACATCCGCTTTAATTTTATTTGCCTAGATCAAAAACCTTTTGAGGGAGTTTGGGAGTTTTTATTGTCTATATGCCTTTTAATGCAAAGCACCTCTTGTAAAAACATGCAACCTAGATATCCTAGCTCTTGCTTAACATTTCAACTAGGCACAGCTGAGCAAGACCACATGATCTATGAAGTCTTCAGGTCTTACCTATAATCTACTTATATATAAGTACATGTAGAATGCATAGTATTTAAGACCATCACTATGTTTAGTGTTTATGTGGAGAGATGACTTTGCTTGAAATGTTTGGACATTTTATATGGCACAGTAAATTTTTGGGTTAATTGCTGCAATTTTTTATACAGTACAGTTATTATACCTTAATAGAAGCCAATATGACTTGGGTCGTTTGATGCAATCAGGGCTGAATGTAACATTTAAATTGGTCAAACTGATGAATGACTGTTCAGTTGATCTTCCGCTTGTAATATATTTTAATGGCATTGGATCAGGTTTAAGTATATGTAGGAAAGGTATCCATGCCATGATGCCAACGTCGCACCATAGTATAAATCTTGACTTAATCTTTATGTACCCATCAAAATACATAAATTTGTATATCTATATAGGTCCACAAAGGACAACATTTTGATGGGTGTCTCACAGAGTCTTACTCAGTTTTCTGTTTAGGAGACTCTTGTTTTTTTCCTTTTATAATACAGGTGTATGGTAAGTTGCATTTTTCTTGCAGATGGTAGATGTCATAATGTTGCATTATGGTGTATTTATACTGCATAGGATTATGGAGCTTAGTTTTTGCTCTGGAAATAGTAATTCACTGTATAGTGACCAAATTCTCCCTAATTCTTACAGGTATATTACTTCTAAATCCCTTTAATCAGTGTTCTGCCATCCTGACCCTCTCCTACAGAGTGGCATGAGGAGGTTTTAAAATCATCTTACTTAAAGCTTTCAACGTATTTGTGTTTGTAAAGTAGGGCCTGTTTATATACCTCCTGTAGTTTGAGAAACTATTAAAGGATTCCTATTAATCTTGAGGATTGTAGGTTTCTATGTATACAATAACTGCAAAGCACTGAAATGTGCATTAAGCAGAAAATGATTAACTACCAGCATGACAATGCTACAGCTGTGTACAGTGGATGGTTTTTGCCCTCAGTGTGGCCCAGAGAATGTGAAGGTAGTAAAACTGAAGAGTCGCACATTGCTCATTTATTATGTGTGTGATCTTTAATATCTCCTGTGTTTCTTTAGATGACTCATTCACAGAATGTTAAATGGTCTGACTGTTAAATTCAAACAGTCATCAATTACTAAGCGAGGAAACTATTCAGCAGATCTGCTTTATAAAAGTTTCATAAATCAAGGTAAACATATTTAAATGTCTAATTACTTAATACTGTGTGAATCAGTGACATCTCACTGTGTGTGTGTGTGTGTGTCTACGCATAAACTGTATACAAGCACAAACACTATTGGATTATTTTCTAGTTCATTGTACCCCTTCTATTTAAACCTTTTTGGAGCTTCATCACTAACTTGGATGAGCCAATGATGCCTAATGATCCTCGAAAAGGGATGAAACTGTAAAAGTGCAACATGAGGTGTCCCCCGTTCGCTTTTCAGGCAAGTGCCTGATAGTGACAGAATGGGTGTTTTCAAACCTCCCTGTGAGTGCCTGTGCAAGTGTAGAACCTGTTTTAATCCCCCAGTCGGTGGAGACTAACCCAGTTCGTTCAGAGTTGGCAAAACAAACTTGTCCCGAACCGGGATCATCAAAACTTACCTATGGTTCTGAAAGCTGCGGTGATTCTCTATCCAGCCGCAGCCACAGGTTGATTCCGAGACCACCCCTCCTGCATCATTGGTGCTTTGTGGAGTGGAGGAGGAAGGGCGAGAAAATCAAGCAGAGTACGATCGCCTGTATCGCATCAAGCTCTAGTGAGGAGTTACTTATTAGGCAGTTTTTGTATTCAGTCAAGTGTTTATGATAACCTTAATGGCATTACAATTACAAGGTTAAATTACTAAGTTATAAAGTTAAAGCACTCTTAATCCCCATGTAAAAATATAACCTCGTATATATACCTACACCTTGTTTATAAAGCAGCCCTAATATGCGTAATGGCTACTTCCTGTGTTGTGGTGGTAAGCCCGGTAGAGGAAGTGACATCACTTTCGGTACGTGGAAAACCCACCCCTTGCATTTTTTCTTCAAAGACAGCTATGGCATTAGCTTAAGGTATTAGAGTTAAACCCAGAATTGCCCTTTCTCTATTAAATATTGCTTATAGTTTGGAATATTGATTTTCTTCACATTAGGTATAATAACCCTTTAAAACTTCAGAATAGATCATGTACTCCAGATTTCATAGGGAAATTCCAATGCTTAAAATGCATTGCTGTTGAGCTGTAAAGTCAAGCTGTGTTTGAGCGCATTTTAGTGTCTAACATACTAATAGTTCCATAACAAATGTGCACATGTAAAATCAATCTACTGTCAGCTGTCGGTTTAATGAATTATTTGCTTGTGAATTCCTTTTTCTTCCTGTGTGGCTAAGCTCTGATGGAAGAATCCATTTCATAATTGCTTGGCGAATAGGTTTAGCTGCTTCTATATCTAGTATTCGGGAAAAGTGTGTCCGTAATAGATCCTAACCTAAGCATCGTTTCACACAATTCCCATTAAGAAACAATCCTGAGAATTTTATTACTGTGAATGCCACAATTTTAAAACCACACATTTTTCCTTTTTTATGGTTAATGTTTCTATACATGTGATTATGTATAATTTGTTGATAATGTAATTTATGTCATTCAGAAATGTCATTCAGAATGTCATTTGAAAATACTGTGGGAAGACTACATTGCCTTCTCACAGCAAGTATAAATTGATTTTATTAAGGTACTTCTTGAATCAGAATGTTTTAGATGTTCAAATGCTGTTGTCCTTGCCCAATGGATTGGGAGCCACTTAACAGATATATTTTTTGTCCCCAACTGTCCTTGTTTTGGTTTTACTTCCTTGTCAGTACCCACTAGATCAGGGGTGGGCAAACTAAGGCCTGGGGACCGGATCTGGCCCGTTTAGCTTTTTTTCCTTTGTCATCTTGTTCAAAAGATGCTCCTCCAAGAGTGCACATAATGCCTAGAGGTGTCCAAATGTTTCGGGGATGATGCAGTGATGATGGTGATCATGATGCTGCGGGCGCATCCTCATGGTGAGACAAGGAAGTCTCTAGGAATTATCTCTGATCATTGCAATGAATGAGGATTTATGTTTAAGTGCAGGAAATGTAAGAAGATAACACCGTCCCTGTCACACGTCACCCATTACACATCATAAGTGATGCATGCAATTGGCACACCTATGGCGGGTCGGCCATTACACTCTTGGTCCGGCCCCTTTATCAAATTTGAAAGGCAATGTGGCCCCCAAGTCTAAATGTTTGCCCACCCCTGCACTAAATCCTACAATTCCTGTGCTGAATGACATCTATGATGTGCAAGTTGTCATACTAGTCTTCTTTTAAAGACCTAGCTGTCCCACTTGCTCTAGACATCTGTTCAAGTCCGAAGGATCTCTTTATGGCAAGCAGTTGCATAATGATGCATCAATGTGCCCTTGCATGTAACTTTACATTGTTTTAGAGGCTTTATATTGTTGCTGTAGCACAGGGGTGGGCAAACCAAGGCTGGGGGCCCGATCCGGCCCATTTTCCAGCCCTTTGTCACCTTGTTGAAAATATGTTCCCCACTGCTTGTTCTCTGTTCAATTAGTGCACATAACATTGCTTTGGGAACAATGCAGTGATGTGATCCTCACACTGTGGGCACATTGTCATGGTCCTGGTGACAACAGACAGTCTCTAGGAATTAGTATTTTTTTTTATTTGAAGGGCAGGGGAAAAAAAAGATAACGTTCCTGTCACACGTCACCTATTACACATCATCGCCATCATTCATGATGCCGACAATGCATGGAATTGGCACACCTAGGGACAGTCAGCCATTTCAGGCTCTTGGTCTGGGTCCTTATTAAGAATCTAATGTGGCCCACCAGTCAAAAAGTTTGCCCACCCCTGGGTTAACACAAGCTTCCTTTAGGGTAAGGTTCCAAGGGTTTGGCAGCGGATGCGGCGCGTTTTTTTTTTTCTTTTGTTCGATGTGCCTAGCTCCACTGCCACAGATTACGGCTTTTTTTTTCTGTGGCTGCACTGCTCCAAATCCACAGGTCAAACACACACCACGCGCACCAGCCCTGTATATTGAAATAAATGGGCACGGTTTTGATGCCATCAATAGACTGTCAATGGACTAATAAAAAAAAAAGCCTTATCCTTAAAGTTTATATCACAATATTATATGTTAACGGTGTCTTAAATGCTATTTTTTCATACTTTACTTCACTAATTTATATATCTGAATGAGGCTCACAAGCTGCTGGGGTGAGAGGTAATTTTCTCTTTTGGGTAGGAATTTGTAGCTAATTTAGCCAATTAATGTTTACATGCAACATTCAATTAAACTATGTTGGTTTATTGAAATATAGTTTCAAGTTGTTGTTTTTTGTTTTATTTTTTAATTTTATATTATAAATAGAATGTAACATTCAATGTAATGAAAAACAATATCAAATCTCTATCTTTTGGTGTCAGTGTTTTTTTTTGTTTCCTTTTTTTGATTTTTTGAATGTAAACTTTTGGTTGAAATTGTTGTAGAACCCCTAGATAATGTTTCTTATTAGAATTTGTAATTGGAAAAGAAGTAATGTGACTTGAATAAGATTGTCCGGGAAGGAGTAGAGGAGTGCAACAGAGAGCAGCATTCTTGGCTTTCCATCATCAGTAGGTCTTTACATCTTTTTTGATTCGGTAATACCTTTCCCTTAATAATGTTTACTGTAAATTACCTGCTACACTGCCCAACTGTCATGCTGTGACCATGATTGCATTGTTTTTTAAAGCAAAAATGAAATAGAACAAAATCAAGGTTGTTGCATTTTCCTTATAGAAATGTGAATTATGTGTACACAGTACTATGGAAAAAATGGATCTTTTACAATTTTCTTTTGAGAAATGGCAGTTCGATTCTAATTATGCAAGTTTGCCTAGGCATCTTCAGATTTGTATAAATCTGCCTATCTGCATGAGAGTTAAGCCCCCCATACACCTTAAGATCGATCCATACAATCTCCATTAGATCTACCAACAACTGTGTAATATAGTGGCCTCCCTAATAGAATACAAAGTGATTGGAAGGATTAAAAAGGTCCTTATACTACATGGTTTTGGTAGAACAAAAAGTTGGTTGTATAGAAATTGTATGAAAAGATTGTAAGGTGTCATACGCCTTACAATCTTACCATACAATTTCTCTACAATCAACTTTTGTTCTACCAAAACCCTGAGGTGTATGTGGTTGATATTTGGTGATATTCCTACTGTGGGGCAGAGCACAGTAGCTTCTTAATAAAATCTGCTGCAAGGAAACCACAGACAACAATGGCCATAGTGCTCTCTTTCTGTCTTATGTGACTGCTTCCAGCATTCAGGCTAAATTTAACACGTGTGGCTGCTCTCCAGGCACTCCCTTGTGGCTAAAGTGTGTTACGTGTGTTATAGACTTAAGCACTGTTATTACAATTAAAAATAACAGGTGTAGAGAAAGGAGTGGTTTTGGCAGGAAATGTTCACACCCAGATGTTACTGCTCGAAAAACGCCTGAAAAAAAATGCCAGGTGTTTGCAGAGTCTTCCTATTTAGGGCGATAAACACATGAACGATCATCCAAAAGCGACATAAAAATTTCCTAAATTACTTGGTGTTTTACAATCAATTAAATGTCAGAAAAAAGACAGGGAAACTGCACTTCTTAATTGGGCCTCAGTTTCTCCTTAATCCATGGTGGGGGTTTTTTTGCGCTTCTTTATGGTTAGGTAGTCAATGGTCACCCTACATACATCGACACACACACACACCTGTGGCCACAGGCTGCCTTGTTTTATCTGCCTTGGTATTGTCTCAACACACCTTGGTATGTCTGTCAACTCTTTTCATCTTGACTTGAAACTTGAAGGATGCAACCTTACCTCAAGAGCATGATGTCCCTTTTTGGTTTTTTTTATGGATCCTCTTTTGAACTGTAGAGTATAGGCTATCCTGGTTGTGCGTGATTTAGCTAGACATCAGTACGTATGTTTCCTCTCTAATTCAATCCTCCTCTGCTAATTCAATCTCCTGAATCATCATATTGACAGACCCTTTTAGATCAACCTCAACTGGACTATTATTTCTATGCTCTGAATTTTCTTCCGATGCTTGGTGGCCACTTTTAATCACTGATTAAATGATTGTGCTTGCTGTCATGGTGAGAATCATCTCTCCTATAGTTAGAAGATTCCTAGAAATAAGTTTGCATAGTGCTCCCAAGATATACAGCAACAAGCTGAAGGTCTGAATTTGTTTTCACACTTTCTTTGATAATGGGAAGGTAAAGACATAGACTAAATTCCCACCATACATGTTTCAATTTCCCTACAATCGAGGTTAGACTAGATCGTAATTTATGATTGACATTGGTTCGATCGATCAAAGTACGATCGAACTACCTCTCACATGGAGAAACCAATATTTGATGTTGGTTCGATCGAATACTTAAAGGAAGTCGAAAATGTCTGCCAATGGATGCTTATTATTTAAGTCAAACCAAAATCGGTCAGGCACAACAAAATAATATTCAATGTAAATTCAATCAATAAAAAATTTCCGTCATGTTCGATCATTTTTTCAATCAAACTTTTGTCCAATTTTGATCGAACTAGGACAATCGAACCAAGTGGACAGGCATTGATTTTTCATTGATCGACTTTAACCTCCCTAGCGCACCGCCTGTACTGCACCATTTTTAACAGTGTGGTACAGGCAATGGCGGCACTGTACAAGGTACACTGCCTGCCATTTCCCCCCTCCCCTCTCCACACAGCCAGTGTCATTCATGACACTGGCAGTGAGGTCTAGAGAGGTCATGGAGTTCTATGGCACTGCTCACCCTCGCCCCCTTCCACGTCACGTGACGTGACGCCATCAGTGAACCCCGGAAATGCTGCGGCTGGAAGCAGCATCGCCGTAGCTTTCCGGGGATATGCAGCTTTCATGGGAGCCCAGCTCATCCAGAGTTTGTTCTTCACACAAACTCTGGATGAGATGGGCTCGTGATGAACACTAAGGAGGTTAAAATCGATCAGTTTAGGCCGATCGAACAGCAAAATTGAAACGTGTATGGGGGGGCCTTAACTAGATTATGCCTATCGGGTTATTTACTTAAGATCAATTGTTTTACTAATGCATTACTACTGCATAAAGAAGCATCAAAAAGCAGAAACAAGTGTTCTGAATCTTATTACCCATCTAGATTTCTATTTTTAATGGATTACATTAAATCTTTGTGGCGCTCGTAGCTATAAATACAAATATGGCACAGTATTCGGGGGACAAGATTAAAAGCATAATGAAAATGTGGTTTTATGAGGCTTAGAAACCAGATGCTTTAGTCTGCTTGATGCATTATTTTGCCAAAATATTTAGTGACTAACGTAAACTTTGGGTTTGAAAGGTTTTTATAGCCTCGGTGGGAACTAATTTAGCTTCAAAAACGAAAGTAAACATCTGGTAAAGCGGGGTAGCCCTGCTGTTGGCCCAAACAATTTAGTGTGAGTTGCTTGGTGTTTCTCTTGGGTTTGTGTTACTAGTGCAAAAATTTGAATGCAGTTTATATTTCTTGAGTGCCTCTCTCAGTTCTTTACTATGACTGTACTGTAATTGCCAAAGTAAGATGAGTACCTTGTACAGAATTTCATTTGAAGTGCTTTCTAACAGAACAAGACACTGCACTGTGGCTGCTAGGAAAGGGAAGGCTGGTGAATGCAAGGTAAGTCATAAAACCTAACTTATAACTATTACCAATATCCCTATGAATTTAATACCTGGTAGGTTTTAATCTTGCTGTTTGATAAAAGTAGAGGTGATATTGGCAAATGCTTGGGAACAATTTACCCTACTACTTCTTAACCAACCATAATGGATACCATATTCACCAAACAGGCCCGGTTGGCTCCCTGCAGTGACCCCCCATTTCTCCTCTGTAGCTCCAGGATGGACTAATACTGAAACCCTTATACATATGACTTGAATACCACAACTCCTGATGGCGTTTTTTGAAACGCGCGTCGAGGTTTGATGTTACTTTATATGAACTAACAGATGAATTGGATGCATTGGTCCATTATACCCAGCCCTGGGATGTACTGATATCAATGACTATTATTATTTGAAGAAAAAAACAAGAAAGAAATACTTGACTTAGATTCTAAGACTGGACTATTTTTAGTTTTATTATTGATTTGATTCCTTTTCTTATGTGGACTCTTATTACCCCTCTGGGGGTATTGTATGTAACAAATATGGTGGCTGTTAAAGTCCCCGTATCTTTACTTTTAGTAATGAAAACAAACAATTGTGGGATGTACTAGTTTATCCTGGTCACCCTAACCATAACATTTTGAATGTATTGTCTTTTGGGATGTTGGCCTCACACTATTTTAGGTAATGCCGTATTTACAATTATACACTAGCAGTTTCCATTCTCTGAACCCACTGACCATGTATGGAGAGTCAAATTTTACAATTGTGCACTAACTTACCCATGACCACATATTTACATATGAATATATTTTTAATGCAAAGAGACTAAATACACTCTGATGCTCATGATATTTTAATAGCCTCAATTTACCCAGCTGGTTGGTCAGTGTGTTCTGAGTACGGGTACTGCTTAGTCAGCTAAAAGGCTGCCTGCCATTGGACAGACAAGGGGTGCCATTGTGCTCTCTGATGTCCTTTTTCTGAAAGTGACCCTTTTTCCTTAATTTCATTTTTGGTAGTAATTTTTTCATCACTTAGATTTAATTCCTCTTGTATGCTAAGGGGGTGCTGATTTGATGTTTAAAACTATAATGACCCTTTCCCTACTATTCTTCCTACTTAGAGCTCCGCTGAGTATAATCGCAAGTAATGATAAATAAGCCTTTCTGCCTGTAGTGCAGCTGTGAAATATAGTTGTTGAAGATCTTATGTTTTTTTTGCATTCAATTAGTCTTGTAAAAATATCCTTTGAATTGATACATACTTCAATAACCTATCATTACCAGCATACAATGGCATGTGTTTTTTTAAACAAGAGTTATTTCTGTCTGTAAGAATAATATTGAGTTTAAATATTGCATTCTTACAAAAGCAATCCATGCAAGGTTACAAATGAGCTGCTCTATAAAGGCTATGTAAAGGCCAAGGTTAACTACAAAGATGTTATTGTGCCATCGATAACATCTGTGTCCCTGCAAACTACAGATCAAATTGCTGGTGTTACTGATGGGAGAGGGGCATACAATTAGCTTAATTTTGTGCTTCCTGAATTTATCATTTTGACCTTCTTTTGTGTTAAATTTTGTTTATTATTTTCTCCAGGGCTGTGGAGTTGGTCGATAAATTCCCCGACTCCTCAGTTTGATTCTTCCGACTCCTCTGCATTAAATATGCTAATGTATTGTATCCATCCATTAAAGGAAGGCAACATACATTAACCACAGAACTACTGGCCAGGAAACCAACACTACTGTAATGGCCAAGTAAAGCAGAGAAAGGAAGTTAGGCAGAAGATGCTGCTGCTTTTTCCTTAAGCTAGGCACCACGCTGTGATTGATCAAGGATCAATTGAACGGAAATCAATGTGCACCACGTGGGCACATCGATTCCTGTTCAATGGGGACCCCCAGCTGGCAGCATGTGAATCACAACACTCCACAAGCTGGGGAGAAGCAGCCTGTTTCATACAGCTGCCTCACTCACCCAGCTTCCGAGTGAGGAGTGCTGGCTCCGCCCCTTCACACTGACAGCCGACGACTGAAAAGAAGGCAGCAGCGGCAGCTGTTCCAGTACCTTACATGAAGACTCACGTCTCCATGCACAGTATTAAAGATTGAACAGGGTTTTCCAACATGTTGGAACCCTGTTCAAGTTCCTTCGATTTGGCTCTATTTATCCTGCCCGAAGGAAAGCACACACAGGTAGGTTTGTAAACAGATTAGAGTACAATGAATCACCGTGAACGCGCAAGTTAGTTGATTGTACTCTAATCTTTTTACAGATCTACCCGTGTGTGCCTAGCTTTAAGCAGGGTACAGACGTCTCGATATTGGCACCGTCCGATGTACCCTGCAATTTTCACCCCCCAATTTTGGGGGTGAAAAAGTGCGTCTTATGGTCTAAAAAATACGGTAAATGGAAAGATGTGTGATTGGTCAGGTTGGAAAAGTTTAATTGATGTTATCATCTGATTGTAAGAGCTTTATGATTGATTTGTATAGATTCTGCTCCAAGAAAATATTGATGGAATAGGGATCTGACATGGTTTTTCTCTGTATTTTTTGCTGTATGATTACCATTACTTTGGATGGGGAATAAGGGCTCGTTTCCACTAGTGCGGATGCACGCATTTTTAAACGCCCATCCACGGCCGAACTCATGCATACAAATCAGTGAGTCAGGTTCCACCTATGCCGTTTGGATCGATTAAGGGAACGGTTTTCAACGTGATCCTACCTGCGTTTTTAACTTTGTGCCGCACCCAACCTCGTGTCCTAGCCAAAAATTGCCAGGGAATAGGGACACGATTTGTTACCGCCTCCATTTATTTCCTATGGGCGTAATCGCACGCGATCAGAAATCGTGGGATGTTTCTTGAACAATCGTGTGCCGACACTGTGGCGCGTTTAAAAACACGGGCATCCATGGCTGACCACACTAGTGAAAACAAGCCTAAAGGGTCAGGGATAGATTCCCCCAGGTGGGGTGCGTCGCCCCTTGCGCACGAAGAATGCCAGGGAATCGAGCCACGTATGGCTGGCTTTAAGGATGGCGGTGCTGGGAACTATCAGTGTTTAGTTTTTTTTTCCCATCACGCTGCTGTCAGATATTGGCGGAGCTGGGGAGACGGCTCTGCTCTCTCCCAAGCTCAGCCGATGCTTTGCCTGGAGCAGGGCTGTGGAGTCGGTCGATAAATTCCCCGGCTCCGACTCCTCAGTTTCTGACTCCTCGACTTCGACTCCTCTGTATTTAATATGCTAATGTATTATATCCATCCATTGAAGGAAAGGAAGGCGACATACATTAACCACGGAACTACTGGCACTACTAGGAAACCAACACTGTAATGGCCAATTAAAGCAGAGAAAGGGAGTTAGGCAGAAGATGCTGCTGCTTTTTCCTTAAGCTAGGCACCACGCTGTCATTGATCAGGGATCAATTGAATGGAAATCAATGTGCACCACATGGGCACATCGATTCCTGTTCAATGGGGACCCGTTATTCCCAGCTTGCAGTGTGTGATTTACAACACGCCACAAGCTGGGGAGAAGCAGCCTGTCTCATACAGCTACCTCACACAGAATCCAAGTGAGGAGTACTGGCTTTCATGTTGGAACCCCGTTCAATCAAGTTCCTTCGAGCCGGCTCTATTAATCCCGCCCGAAGGAAGGCACACACGGGTAGGTTTGTAAACAAATTTGAGTAAAATCAATCACCGTGAGCGCGCAAGTTAGTTGATTGTACTCAAATCTTTTTACAGATCTACCCATGTGTGCCTAGCTGTGTTCTGATCTTCTGCTGAAGATAGGGCAGTAGAAGGCTCCAAGAAGAGGTGGGGCGAAGGGGCGCTTCAAACATGATTCATGATTTCCCTTGAATCCCATAGTCATGTGTAAAGTTGAAGCCACAATCTAAGTATTTGTCGCCTCAGCTGAATGACAGTGGTTTTCCAAATGCTTTACGGCTTCAGTCTTGAATATTGGCGATACATTCTCTTCACTTATACAAGCGTCTCTAGTCCGGCAACAAACATTTACTTAATTATCAGCGAGAGTTAAGGCTGCCGTACACACACCGAGCGGCGGCCGATTTTGCGAGGGAGCCCACATGGGGCGACAGATCGCTGTTACCCCAAAGCTCAGCCGGCCAGAGAACGGACATGTTCGATAATCTCTGGCTGATGCGGTTAGTTTCAATGACCGATGAACTAACGGACGGCCGATGCTGTTAGCTCTGGAGATCAGCATGATGACATCATCACGCTGCAGTCTAGAGCTCATCTGAGCTGGTCTGTCGGCCCCCACTCGGTACGTGTGTGGGGGCCTTTAGGCTAGGGTCACAGTGGGCGCTGTAATGTTACGCACGGCATGCATTTATTCTTATTGCAGAGAAGTTGTTCATTATGACTGTTAATTGCGACATTTGAAGTAAAAATTTTTTTACATTTCCATTTAAATTTAGTAGGAGTCTGAGTCGGTACATTTCATTCATGCAAAGCAATGGACATCGGCCATGTTTAACAGTCATGTCTGATATCCCTGTTTTTGAGCAGGATTGATTGGTCCCGCTCGACAACCGTGATGGGCGCATATAATATGGGCTAGATAGATGGCCCTGAGCGTGAAGATATGGGTCATCTATCTGGCCCATATCTTCACGTCTGTACCCTGCTTTAGAGTTCAGAATGAATATATGAAGCAGAAGTAGGGAGGTTTTGCAGGTCCACATGTACAGCTTCCACCCCCACAAGAAGCAGCACAGGAGTGACACACTAGGGATCACCTCAGTTGCGCAGTCAGGTGTACAGATATATTAATATGAGAGTTATTATTCAATCCCCTTCTCCAAGACCAGATCAGTTCTGTGTCACCCTTACCCTGTGACTGTAAAGGAGAAGTATAGAATGTATGGAAACTTGAGCTCCTTACATTTGTTGGCAGATTGAAGTAGTTACTACAATTTTTGGATTCTAATCTGTATAGTGAGATCTTTTTCCCAGTCTTGAAGGCCCATGCACTGCATAGTTATTGACATTTAGCATAGTTGAAGACAACTGCTGTAGTTGTATTATGTCACACTGATAGAGTATAACAGCAATTGGCCAAAGGTACAGTGACATTTTTGTATAATGAAAACTTAATATCTGAGGGTGAAGGTCAATCCCATTTTCCAACAAGTTACCTTTTTAAATAAAAAGCGTAGTTTTTTTTCTAGAATTTCAAAACATTTAACTCTCGTTTATGACCCATGTTTTTTCTCAAGAAATTTAGTTTGGCAAGTCATCAAAGACATCTGTCAACTCCATGCCAATGAAAAAACAAAACAATTCAACAAGCGTGTTTATTTGTATTCATTTTCGGGGCATGGTCTCATAATTTATTGCTGAATAAGTTGATAATGAAAGACTGAAGGAAAGCTGAGTGGTAGATGCTTTCCAATATTTAATCAGACAAAAGGGAACACAAAATGTCACTACAATAATAAACTATCTTTGATATTCATAGTGTACGTTTTTACTGGCGGCCTCATCATCACTGCTGTCTTTGGCTTTCGCCGTCATCTCGCCGTGTCTTTTTTAGAGAGGAATGTTTAAATTACTTTGTCAACAAGCCTCGCCATCTAGATTACATTACAGCTAGAACATTACTAAATAAATATTACTCTTATTAAATGCCTGGGGGATGAAATTAAAATATTGGACAGGTGGATTATGTTACTCACCCGTTAATGTACTTTGTAACATTTAACATGTAGACTTCTGGCAGGTTTGTATTGCCGTCTATGGTAAGATTTTACCTGACAAATTGTTACTGTCACATGGCCATGTGAAAAAGTTAGAACACCCTATGAAATTCTGTGGTTTGTTTTTTTGTAACACTCTTGGACATATGGACATTTTATCCGAATTTTAACAGTTCTAGAAGGTTCAAGCAATATTAGTAGAATAACATTTTACAGGAGATTTAGAAGTTTTTCTTCAGTTACAAATGTTTACGAACAGGGAATTTCTAGTGAGAAACACTTACAATAGCTCAAATCATACGTGTGTAAAACATTTGGTCAGAGCAGCTTCTCCAGCTATGCGAAGCATGCGAGCACATAGGTGCCCTGGCATTCCCGGCATGTACATAATAAAGCAAAACTAACAAAAAATTGCGCACATAATTCTGCTAACAGCCCCCCCCCCCCCCCCCCCCCCGCATAACAACTTATCTGCTAGCACCACCCCCTAACAACTTGGGGCCCCAGGCAACAATTTTGCATTTGGTACACAATAGGAATATAGAGTGCATCTGGAAAGTATTCACAGCACATCACTTTTACACACACACTCCATAATTACAATGTGAAAAAAGTTTACTTTTGAGGAGTGGAGTAAACATGGGTATTAGGTGGTACGGCTGCATTGTGCCAACTATACAGTTTTGTGTAGAGGGTGCAATGGTATTGTTTTTTTTTCTGTGGTTGGTTTGAATGAAGATTTTCTTCTTCTTTTTTTTTCTTTTTTTTTTTTACTACATTTAAAGTGTGTTTACATTTCTTACCGGGTGTTATAGTATAAAGGAGTGCTAGACAATTTTGTTCAGTTATTGCTTCTGCTGTAGCCGTTTCATATGTGCTTCATTTATATGCAGTAATTACAAGTCATTAGTTTAGAGCAAAACGATGCTGAAAGGAAAGATCATTAAAACATTTTCCAAATGACTCTCCTGTTGCATGACACAAATCTGCATGAAAAAATGTGTAGATTGCAGATTGGTAGTGGAAAGCTGTTATAGGTTTCGATCATTCACAATTTTAACAAAAACCATTGCCAGCCTGAAGGCATTCGTCACACTAAATTGTATCACATATTTATACACGTGACTTGCAAAATTAAATAATGCAGCACCTTTCTTCTCCAATAAGAGATTTGGGTTTTTATTCTATACAATTTAGAACTGCTGTAATAGGCGCTAACACTGGGCAATGTGTTAAGCCACGTTAAAATGTTATGTTACCAACACAAATTTAAAGCCTTGTAGATATGATACAAGTAAGGTTATGATGATTCAGATGATTGTGTCTGTGTATAAGCTTTACATGAACAAGAGAGATTTACACATGTTTATGGGTATGTTGCTCATCATCCACTTCACTTGGGATCTTGGGAAGACAGGCCTAGGAGATGTGGATGTGTGGGCATGGGGTGGTCAGGCAAACCATTTGTATATGGTCTGGCAGGGGGTTGGTGTCCCCTAAAGACTGTCTGAATTCTTGTTGCGGTTGGCTAGGTCCTCCTGGCATTATCCCCTCTCCCCCTCCCCCCTTTGAAAGGGGATGGGACAAGGTTTGACTCTTGGTTTGCACATCTTGGCCTGTTAGAAGCGGCAATAAACATGGCACCCATTAATGTGGACAGGACAAGAGTGAGTTGGATGGGGAAGATTCAGGGGTGAAAAGACATGTTAACAGAAGAAGATCACTTAGTAAGTGGATGGCAATCAGACTGTAAAATATGGAGGATAGGAATAGAATAGGATGTGGTGTCGGTGACCAACAGCAAACAAACAGAGGTTATTTCCACAAGAATCATAGATGGATCGCTTATAACGATCGCATTAGACAACTAACCGCACTGGATTCCTTTGCTTTTTTATTAAAATTATGGATCAGGACGGATCCATGAATGTTTTTCTTTTCCGATTTTTGGCAAAATCGATCGCTCTGACACTTTTGGCATGCTTAAATTTTTATTCAATTTGATAGCCCGATCGATTTTGTTAAAGGATCGCACTAAAATTGAATAGAAAATCGAGACATGTATGCCCAGCTTTAGAACTCTTCTTTTAACTTGATTCTTTTACCTTTTCTTTCTGCTCTTTGCCCCACAGGTACTCAGGTTGAGTTTGTTTTTCTCTGAAATCACTCATGAATATGGGTGGAGCCTATGGTACCCAGGAAATGTTGAAGTGTGGGTATTACATTTAAGAACTTGTTTGATCATTGATTGGATTTATGTTAACAAGATATATATATATATATATATATATATACAGTATACCCCTGGTAATATGTCAGTTTCTTGGACAAAAATGAGAAAAATGAAAAATGTCATAACTTTTCCAAAGCCATCAGAGGCATCTCACTATTAAAAGATATCAGTCAGGAGAAGGGTACAAAAGAATTTCCAAGACATTATCATGGAACACAGTGAAGACGGTTGTCATCATCAAGTGGAGAAAATATGGCACAACAGTGACATTGCCAAAAACTGGACATCCCTCCAGAAGTGATGAAAAGACGAGAAGAAACTGGTCAGGGAGGCTACCAACAGGCCTACAGCAACATTAAAGGAGCTGCAGGAATATCTGGCAAGTACTGGCTGTGTGGTACATGTGACAACAATCTTCGTATTCCTAATTTTTGGGCTATGGGGTAGACGAGTGTCAAGACGAAAGCCTTTTCTTATGAAGAAAAACATCCAAGCCAGGCTACATTTTGCAAAAACACATCTCCCAAAAGCATGTGAGAAAAGATGTTATGAAGGGTTTGATGAAACCAAGGCTGAACTGTTTGGCCATAATTTCAAGACTCCAAAAGAACACCATACCCAAAGTGAAGCACGGTGGTTTCAGCATTATGCTTTGGGGCTGTTTTTCTTCAGCTGGAACTGGGGCCTTAGTTAAGATAGAGAGAATTGTGAACAGTTCCAAATACCAGTCAGTATTGGAAAAAAAACCTTCAGGCTTCTGCTAGAAAGCTGAACATGAAGAGGAACTTCATCTTTCAGCAAAACAACAACCCAAAGCATACATCCAAATTAACAAAGGAATGGCTTCACCAGAAGAAGATTTAAGTTTTGGAATGGCCCAGCCAGAGCCCAGAATCCGATTGAAAATCTGTGGAGAGAGCTGTGCACAGGAGATGCCCTCACAATCTGACAGTTTTAAAGTGTTTCTGCAAAGGAGAGGTCAAAATGTACCATGCTGATAGACTCATACCTCAATAACATCAATAAGTGCTTCAACAAAATATTAGTTTAAAGGTGTGCACTCTGATGCAACCATATTATTTTTATATCTTTTTCTTCCCCACACCTAAAGATTTTAGTTTGTTTTTCATTTGAGTGGTAGAGTTTATAGGTCACATTAAAGGTGGAAATAGTTCTGAAATGATTTATATTTGTTGCATTTTTTGTACATCACAGGAACCTACATTTTTATATCTATATAATATATACAGTCAAGCCCATAATTATTCGTACCCCTGGCAAATTCTGTTCAACCAGCAAGTAATTTTTTTATGGGAAATGACACAGGTGTCTCCCAAAAGATAATAAGACGATGTACAAGAGGCATTTTTGTGGAAAAAATTCTCAGCTATAATTGCAGACCAGTTTTTTCATGTTTCCACATGTATTTTTGCCCATTCATCTTTTTAGCATGGTGCCATTTACTGTGATTAGGTTCCCTGGTCCATTGGCTGAAAAACACCCCCAAAGCTTTAGGTTGCCACCATCATGTGTGACAGTGGGGATGGTGTTCTTTGGGTTGAAGGCTTCTCCTTTTTTACGCCAAATGAAGGAAACATCATTGTGACCAAACAATTACATTTTAGTTTCATCTGACCATTGGATTGTCTGCCTTGAGACATTGCCACCAGCAGAGCCCAGATTGACCAGGATGGCCTTGGTGGTGATCCTTGGATTCTTTTTCACCTCTCTCACTATCCTACTGGCCAGCACAGGTGTCACTTTTAGCTTCCAACCACGGATTTTCCACAGTGCGGAACATCTTGTATTTTTTGCACTGTAGCCACTGGAACTTGAAAACATTAAGATATGGCCTTGTAGCCCTTTCCTGACTTGTGAGCAGCCACAATGTGCAGCTACAGGTCCTCACTGAGCTCCTTTGTCTTAGCCATGACTGTCAACCAGCTGCACAGAGCTGCTTTTTTTCACCTGTTGAGTTGATTAAAACAGCTGTTCCCAATTATCAGGTTAATAAAGATGCTTTAGAACAGCTTGGACTATATGGAACTTTGGATTTTCCCAGAGACTGTGACAGTTTGTGAAGGGTATGACTAATTTTGGACATGACACTTTTTGCTCAAGTGTAAATAAAAGCTGAGAAATTGTTTTTTTCCCCACAAAAATGCCTCTTGTACATTGTTTTATTATCTTTTCGGAGACACCTATGTAATTTCCCATCAACAAAATAACTTAAAAATTTAGCAGGGGTATGAATAATTATGGGCTTGGCTGTATGTGTGTGTATATATATATGTATGTATGTATGTATGTATGTATATATACATGTGTGTGTGTATTAGTGTGCTCTTAGATTTAAGTTTGTACACTTAACCTCCCTAGCGATATGCCCAAACCCAGTTCGGGCACAGGCACACTGCAATAATCGATACGCCCGAACTGGGTTCGGGCACATCGTGGGAGCTCACCTGCTCCGCCGCCATAGTCATCTTCGCCGTCCGTCGGCGGCTACTTCCGGGTCCCGGAGTGACGTGTGACGTCACGGAGGCGGGACCCGGTCTTAGAGAAAAAAAAATTTTTTTTTCTTTTTTTAAATCTTTTTTTTTTTTACTTTTTAACTGGATTAGAGAAATGTCTTTAATCATCTCTGCTCTTCAGCTTCAGCTTCTTCAGCTTGGCCAATTTTGCGAATGATCACCATGCGCATTCGGGGTGATCGCTTGGTGATTAATCGCAAAATGAACCCGCCCACCTGGAGCAACCATTCGTACTCGCACAAAACTTTGATCAGCCAGAGAACAAACGTTTTTCTCTGGTCGATCGCCAGTACTTTGAATGGGGACAAGGGTCCCCATCCAAAGTATTGGTTGTCAAATCGTAAATGGTGTATTTTGAACGATTGACCATGGCATGATGATGTCATCATGCTGCGGCCAATTGTTCGATAAACGCCCGCCAAGCATAGCGTCTATGGCTGGTTTAACCTCCCTAGTGTTACGCCCGAAGCAAGTACTGGCGCAGTCTGATCGTGAATCAAACTGCGCCCGTGCCGGAATCAGGCGCAACCGCTGGCTCTCTGTGTGCCTGCAGCATTTCTACAAAGCTGCAGGCACACAGAGCCTTTCCGCCCCCATCGGCGTCATCGGTGACGCCGATGGGGGCGGAAAGGCAAAACACTGTATCACTTTTGGTACAGAAATCTGCACCTCAGTGAACCGCCAGGGAGGTTAATCATAAGGCAACCCTTTAAGGGCAAACTTTTATCTGCAAGTTTCTTGTTATCAAGCTGAGAAACTTTATATACGGTATACTGCATTTCTTTATATGAAGTATGCTTCTGTTTATGCGACACATGTCTCTTTCTCTAAGTACTGACATAATAAGTAATAAATGGGTTTCTTTAAATAAGTAAATGTTTTTTTAATATTTTGCGACACTATGAAAATGCCTTTTTGTTAGTCTTTTGCAGTATAAATCGACATAGACATTGTGTTGGTTAAATGCCTCCAGTGCAGAAAGTCCTGACACTCTATTTGTGATATGAGTTTACTTTAGTATTCTGTGTGCAGCGTGCACACCGCCATATTGTGGCCAACTGAGGTCCTGCTACTGTCGCTCACTCAGCTCCAAATTCACTTTGTTCTCATGGACAGTACATTGCATGTTAACCATGAAACAATGTATGCAATGCAAGAGCTGATTGGAAACAAATGTTTCAGCTTTCCCAGTGACAGGAATATTACTTTAGTGTTATTTTTAAATCGCAGGAACATAAAATCTAAGCTTTTCCCTGTAATGCCTAGAACTCTAATCCCTCGCTCTGTCTGTATACACAAACAATCTGACATTTAATAGGCTATTTACATTTTTCCACACTGCTGTTAGTAAGACAAAATTATGAATCATCAGGAAGTTATGTTAATTTAATCTATGTTTGAAACTCTGTGAACAATGTTCTTCGAAATATGTAGCAATTGTGTATGTGTAAAAAAAAAAAAAAAGTAGTGTGGAAATTGCAGCCCATACAGTGAAAACAAAGGTTATGTGTATATTACAATAATAATAATTTATCAAATATGGGGATGCCATTACTGAACTGCTAAATGTTACAATGACCCACTTCACAGAGAATCCTTTAATAAAACTTACTGCAGATTTATAACTGCTTCTGTAATGTAAATATTGCAGCTATACCAGTGCCTAATAGAAGTATTTGCCTTTGCTACACTTAAGGTGCTCATAAACGTGTAGATTTTTCATTTAATTCACAAACGACTGATCATCGTACGTGTTTGTGGTTAAACGTTTAATCGAACAAGGAACCAGCATGTTGGTAAATCCCTGTTTGATCGCCATTACTTTAGGTAGGGGCAAGGGTTCCCATCCAAAGTATTGCCCAGGAATTGGCAATTGGGCGAACGGGTATCGACCCATACATTTTTTTTCATATATGACAGCCGAACTATGACAACTGAACAACCAAACAAAAGACCAACTGATCCCCAGTTGGCTTTATTGTAATGGGTTAGCAAAGGATGGTCATGCATTACTTGCTGTTATTCCCATGCTCTAATTTTTTGCTGTTAACATGTAACATTTTTGTTGTCACTTCAATTCTACAGAAGAAGGTGCCACTGTATAAAACTGTTTGTATAATGTGTGTGAGTTGGGCTCAAGCAGTCCACCTCACAGGCAGTAACTGAGTCGTAGGAAAGCTATGCCCATGGAAGGATCTTTCCTTTGCACGAACTGGCTGATTACACACTGCTCAGCTGTGTGTGTACGTGCGCATGTGTAATAGAGCGAGCTGGCAGCATGAGTCCATCTCTCACACAGGGGCTGCTGTAGCGCCCTGTAGGCGCATCTTCCAGCCTCCCTGTCTGTAAGCTAAGCCTTTTGCCAGGAGAGCGAAGACGTCAGTGGGGAGTAAAGGCATGACCATTCAGCCATAGGGGGGGTTGCGCCTTCTCGCCATAAGATAAAGAC
>CM070037.1:43639320-43654813 GCA_036250615.1 Ptychadena robeensis | reverse complement strand
CCAGTTTAGACATACGACAATGTCCATGATATTGAACATGAGAAGCCATGATTTCAATTCCTCCACAATAATGAAGATCAACAATTACCTCGGCTTCCTCCGATTTAAAAGCATCCTTTTCTTTCTTTATTTTTGGACCTTCATGCTTAATCCCCTTTTTGCTGCACATCTTGTTTTTTGCCTCAACTTCTGGAGAATTGGTATCAGGTTTCCGAGGCTTCACAGGAGGTAGTGGCTTGTCCTCTTCTCCTTTGAGGAACCTTTCATATGGCAGGATTAATCTATAAAGTTGAGACAGATAATTAGTCACTTACTCATATTTTGGAGAGTTATTGAAAATACACTTCAAAATATTGTTCCATTGTCTTTATTGAGTAATGCTACAATACCTGTAGAAATAATTTCTTAATAACATACAAAATACTAACTATATTGTCATTTATATATATTTTTTTGCATATATCTTTATTCAGTTTTCCAATAAACCAACATGAACAATATTAAGGCATATTAATACTTGTTTTCTGTGGTTTGTACATAACATATCATAGCTGCATCATACATGTTGTCAGAAATGCACGCTAATACTGCAGATTATGCCAACAAAATATTCTAACTATAATACAAATAAGGTCCTAGTGACCAACTCACACAAGTGACCACGTGTCTTGTGCGATCATAAAACAAGGTAGCAATCATCTGCGAATGCCCTCCCACGATGTACCCCCCATTCACTCTCGTAAACCTTATACCGCCTCCCTCTAGTCCCTTAGCTGCCTCCACTTTTTTTTTGTTCCATTGTCTTAATTGTAATACATTAATGTAAAATATTACAAACAAAAATATTCTCTTCACAAAAGAAACAAATTTGGAGTGTGAATTACAATTTTAAAACACCATAGCAGATGTCTGTAAGACGGTGACACATCGGTCCTAATTAGGTACATTTCTCACATTTAGTTAGATTAATTCATTTTGAATAGGCAATTCTGTGTGAAGCATATACGTTTAAAGCATATACACAAATACAGTAACATTTTAGTATTGGATAAGTCTTCCAGGTCTCTCCAAGTCTAGCAGGTTGAGTATACTACAAGGTGTTGAAAAGCTTGCAGGGGAGACTAGACCCGTGTCCTCCTGGTATCCACCCTAAGCCACATTCTACGTTCCGCTATCCTCTGTAGATACAATGTTAAAAGATCATACAAACTGACATCAAAGATGTTGATGTTATTCAGAATAACAGATTCAGATTTTGCTATTCATGTTCTACCGTCCCCGGCAACTCCAGCACCCGTCTTATTATTTATCGATGCAATACACCTTGTTACATCAGCAGCAGTGGAATCTTTCATTGTTACATTAACACCACCAATACATCTCAATCTAAAAAAAATGCGTATGGTACCAGCAGTGATGCTCAGATGTTCAATTGTTGCACAAATATCTCTCCTCCTTAATGAAAATCTAAAACCTATTGTAGCTTCCCTAGAACAACCCTGATCAGGTCCTCATTTTCTGTAACCATCCTTGTGCAGTAATTCTGCTTTAAACTTATTTATTTCTAAACTTCTCATAACAACAAGTACCAGTATGACTTCTCAAGAAAGTTTGTTATACTGCTCCTCTTCTAAAATTTCTGGCTAGATGTCATACATTAAATCTCTCCTGATCCATTCTAAGTATGCAGAAAGTGAAGTTATAGTTTATTGAGTACTTCTCATCTCATTGCTTATGCCAGTAACTGAGTAACTCATTAACTGAGAAATGACTAAAGCCAAAGGATTAGTATGGCAAGGCAATTTTCATTTCCAGCACTCAGCCAACACACCTCTCAAAGCGGGACTCACTTCATCTCAGATTTCCTTATATCAGGCCAGTGTATAATAAAAAAAATAATCTTTTAATATATAACCAACAACACTGTAATCCATAAAATAAAGCCAATAACGTCAGACACTCTCATATCATCAGCCAAAACATAATTATAATAAGAACAAATTTACAAACACCTCGATGGGTTTTCCAGCTAAATATTTGTTAATCATTCACAATTAAACCTTTTTTTTGCAGGCAACTGAAACGTCTGACAAATAGATGACACATCAAACAATGTTCTTTTTTATAATCTGTTTTGCAGTCATTTCTTAGTTCTTGATCTTAAAGGAGAACATAACTGTGTTATAATTAGGAGAGATGGATTATATTACAATCTCAGTTTCAACTTCAATGATGATCTCTCTTTTTCTTCTGCCTCCAAATGTATTTGGCATGATTAATGACTCACTGTGAGATTAATGCACAACTCAGTGACTTCAAAATATGAGCGCTGCTATGGAGAACATTCTGCCGTTTTAAAGACAAATTAATTTAGTGGAAGTAAAGCACCGCTTACATTTATCCATTTCTATGAAAGTGTGCCGCCTTTATATGTATCGCTTAGATATATACTGCAAGAAAGGCATATGAATAACCCAGCATCACTTCGTTAAAAATTTGGAGCTATAATTCTTTTATTTTTCTATATTAGTATAATGTGTTCATTTAGCAATTAAGTCTCTGGTTGCTTTCTCTAGCTGCAGAACCAGAGGGTGCACGGGTGCACATTGGTGGCATGCATGTACGGCAGAGATGTACTAAATACATTATATTTATTTTGTCCTGACTTTTTATAAGGCATTTTACAAAGCATTTGTCCACAGTATAACTATTAAAGCCAGATCAGACCCCTGTTGTATATATTTATACATGTCATTTTCTGTAACACTGGGCATGTGTTTTCTGGTCCCAAGACCCATACACTACTAGGGTCAGAGAATGGTCACTTGGAAGGCTTCTCACTAATGTATGTAACATTATAACAGATTTATTTAATGCTTTTAGGTTTATGTGATACCAGTAACATGCAGTTACATTTCTATTCTAACCAAGCAAGATGGTTTATTTAACATTCATACTGCAAAGGCACATTTCAAAGTCATATGAATTGTAAGATTGATGTTTCGCAGCCACTCAACATGTGTGACAAAACAATATCTTAGGACAGCGAGCTCTGAAAATAAAATTCATTAACAGAGCATGCTCTGACATCGCATGTGCTAAGAGATGAGAATAATGTTCTGTAGCCCAAGGATTGGCAGCTTGCCAGTAATGAAGCTAAACAGAGCCCATGGGGAATATTCATCCTCAGATCCCATTACAAACTGAGTTTAAACATGTTACAGCTGCTGAAATTGTAAACTGTTCCCTCTATGAAGGCTTACCAAAATAATATATGGCTGCCAAAGACCTGCCTCCTGCTGCAATATTACAGCAAATGTTTACATAATAAAGAGGGGAGAAGGCAGAATATGGCAGAAGATTACGGTAACTGTGCTGCTGCCAAATGGCTAAAACAAGGAAATCTAAGGGGCCATTTTCAGTTCAGATCGGATACATTACTATATGTGCTCTGAGACCTTTTTTATCTGCAATTCTCATATGAACAGCACAGGAGTATGTAACAGGAATGCTTTCCTGTAACACACACGGGTTTATTTATTAGTATTAACACTGCAAGCAAACCATAGGCACATTCTCATGCTTACAACACACATATTGGTGTCAACACATCACAGAGCTGATTTGTTTTCTAAAGCTAGCCATACACGTGTCGATTCCTGAGCGATCGATTCCGGTGAAGTCACAGGCGTCGATCGATCGACCATACAAGTCTGTGCCTACCACCTTAGGCCACCGATTCCTGGACTATTCTGTTACCAGTCGATCGTTTCACAAATGTCAACGCCCCTTGATGTGTGCCCAATCGATCAGAAAACACCAACAGGTTGGTTCCCTGGCCGATCCGATTTGGGGGCCATGTCGATCGGTCAAGGTGGGCTGCACTCGATTCATCGATCGGCGTTCACGCGCCCGGTGATCGATCGGCCAGGAATCGTGTGGGAAATCGACCTGTGTATGGCCACCTTAACACTTTCATTAGTTGTCACGAGTCAAAGCACATTGGAACTGCTTAAAATACATGTACTACTTTGTCTAATTTCATAGGGCATAATTGTCTTGTGTTTGCTTTGGGGGTTGCAACCCCCTGTTGTACTTCACCACTAGTGCCAGCCAATACTAATATTAAATTATAATATATACAAATACAAATCTACTGTAAACATTTTTATTTTTAGAATAAAAACACAGACCCCTAAATGTTGTTTCTGTCCGATTGTTGTTGTACATTGTAAAAGAAAATTTATATAAATAAAGAGTCATCCTAACTATAAAAGATTTCTCCCACTTTTTTTTTTTTTTTTTTTGACAATGGCTACTATGACCAGTACAAGGATTGCTCATCAAATGGAACACACAAACCCTGACAGCCATACACATATTGCATCCGCAGGCAATTTTGCGGATAATCGACTGCCGTAAGCATTTGTGCCGCTCATCTGCAAAACAAAGGCGCCCACATGGAGCAATCGTCCAGAAACAGCACCACAAGCCGGTCGCATGGTGATCTTCCTTGACGCTTCTTTTTTGGTCGATTCATTCATGGTTCTTACAGGAATCGATGTGTGAGTGGCACACATCGTGACTCCCCTACATTTAGCACACGACCAAAGGCAGCATGGTGTCGTAACCACGCTGTGATCATTTGCTGGCCGAATGCACAGGAATCCATGTGTGTGTGTGTGTGTGTGTGTGTGTGTGTGTGTGTGTGTGTGTGTATATATTATATATAACAAGTGTTGTTGGAAGGATGAGTGGTGGTGTCAAGTTTTCCCTTATATCCAGTAGTATGAGATGTGAGGGATGTAAAGTAAATCCACTGAAAGTGAAGACAATACAAGCTCAGGGAATAAGCCTGTTATAAAAACTGAACTAATGTGTATGAGCTCTGGTTAAACATCTTATAAATTAATAACTTTGGTACTACCTAAGAAGACTATGCCTGACAAGTCAACAATATTATGTGTACTTGCAGAGTAAAGATCAAATTCTTGATAACATTTTCTGAAAAAAAGACATATTGTCTTGAAACAGCAATATGGCATGGTGACCGCTGTTGGCCGCAGAGCAGTAGAGGGCTCATTAAAGATCTACATTCTGCAATGCACAACTCTTCACCCTGCTCATCCCATTTGCATTGTTAAAGTGAGGTACATTTCACAATTATTTTTTATCAGCCTAATAACTAAATGGAATGAGCTCTCTAGCCTCCTGGAAATTATGTTTTTTCATTGCAGTGTATGTATTCTACTGAGAAGGGATATCCAGTAGCTGCTTCTGTGTTATGAACCCATAAGAGACCAAAACTTGCCAGGATGCACTAACATGTGTATGTTTGGATACAGAGGAGAGTGGTCAGATACCCTGCCAGGTTTTTATTGCATTCTGTGTCCCTACTAGGATAATTATCCCTTTAGTGAATATGGAACTGCAGAAACAGAAGAAAACGTTTTTGTATTGATGGAAAACTTCAAATTAACGCCCCTTTCTGGGCAAACTTCATTGTTCCGTCCTCTTCTGTCTAATACATCACTAGACTGTGTGAGTAAAATGTGGGTTAGGATATATTGTATTTATACTCTTCCTTATCTCTTGCACCATACTAGAACAAAACTATGTCCTTCAATTTCAGATCTCCAGCTGCCAAGGAACTACAAGTCCCTGCATATCCAGCTGATGTTCAGGTCCTAGGTAGGTGAAAACACCAAATTACACCAGACTTGCTCTAAAGCATTTTGCAGAACATGGAACACTTTTTTTTCTCTGAGCTCAGCAATTGGCAGCGAAACAACAGCAGAAATAGATTTCACACAGCTGGTCAAGGGCCCAGAGCCAAGAGCTGGAAATGTGGAATGAAATGTTTCTTGTATCGGAGAAGAGCCATGACTAAGGTAAAAAACTGAAAGAAACACAAGACTTCCTTGTTCTCAGTGCACAATTCACTGTTTCTGATGCTATAAAAGGATTTACAGCTATGTATATATTTATAAACATGAAGAAGTATTTCTGTAAAAAAAGCCATGTAGTAATTAAGTCAAAAGTAGAACTTCTTACTAGTTGTGTCTTATGCTGTTAAATAATAAAACATCTACTGAATACATTCACTTCATACAGTTTCCCCATAAGGAGTTGTATTTATATGATGATTGTGTGTTCATGTATATACAGACACTCTCTCTTCTGCCTGTAAATGTCATAGCCGCATTCATTGCTGCCAGAACATTCACATTAATCCAGTATATTATTCCATCAATAATAAAGCACATATATAGTTACCGCGCTCCGCTGGGGATTACAAGGAATTCTACAGCCGTATGAACAATTGCTGCTTTACAAAGGCCTGTGCAATTTTCTCGATTTTTCTCCAGCCATCCTGGTAATAGTACAACGCAAATGCCCACAGGATGTGATCTTATCATTTGATTATGAGAGAACTTGTGTTTTCTGCCTGCTTTTAACAACGCTAGAACGGAACTAAATGGATTTCTGCTATTTTCAAGCAATGATGCTAAAGAATCCGTGGGGGTCAATAAAAAAAGTACACAAAACCCCTCCTATCAGATTCATCCTAATGAAAGCCATGTATACACTGTAATATGCTGGGACTGGTGTTTATTACTGCCTAAATGGAATGAGTATAGAGTAGCACTGATAAAGCTGTTATCTGACATTACTCTAGGCTATGCTATGTGATTACCAAATACTTATGCCATATATACTCAAATACAAGCCGACCCCCATTATAAATCAAGGGGGTTTAGATTACAGTCTACTGTATGCTTGTAGTTTAGTGGTTCATTTCCAATTATCAGGTTACAAAACAAGACAAACTGACAACAGGGCAAACTAACAAACTCTAGAAAGATGGGAGGTAGCAGCTGCATAGGAGACCTGATGGCTGGGACAAGATGAGTGACTAAAATGTAAATGCAACTTTTTTGTGAACTGGATTTATGTTGAACTGGTCAACATTTTATGACACTGTATTTCAGTGTATCATTTATTTAGTAAATGCAGTAACAAAAGAATTTGGCAGCTTCTTTTTATGTCAGATTATAGAATCTACAACACCAAAATCAATTAAACTTGACAATTTATAGTGTATCAGAGATTCTAACATCAGTACATTTTTAATGTTTGAATTAATAGGACAGTGCCCAGTCATCTGAAACAAAAAGGCCATATTTTTTATAAAGTATCCATAGTGGGTAAAACTTGAATACTACCAAGACAGACCCTGCCAGAGTGTACAGCATCATCCAAATCCTAATTGGAACCCTTCCCTTATAAAGATCTCTGTAGGAAGTTCAAAGGTGCTGACACACTGACTGACTGTGTCCACATAGTAAGTGACTTTAGTGTTCACCAAGCTACATGTCAGCCTGGAGACAGATGAGGTGCCTAAATGAAGAGAATTGTCGAGTACAAAGACACAGCAGCTGTGCCAGTTACTGCTGACATGGCACAATTAGTCTGCAAATCATGACTAAAGACACCAAGTTGAACTTTTTTTTGGCTACCCATATCATTTTCAATTTATCACTTAGGCTACTTGTATTGCAGACAAGCTATGACCATGTTTTAAAAACAATAAAATATGGGTCAACCATCAGTATTATAATCATAATCAATTTTTAACATTATCTTTTGAATTTTATGTATGTTTAAAAATTAAAGCTGGAATATCATTGCTGTCTACAGACATATCCATCCAGTAATTTTTGTGAACCAATCTATCATTCTGACCCCTCCATTGCAATCAGTATACAGCATAGTACGAGAAGGCAAAGTTATGCATATGCCTAATCATATTAGAGAATTTTTCTTCCATAATAACCATACTAGCAGATAACCATGTGAAAGTATTGGGTATAATAGACTCAGCAACTTAATTCACAAGACAGTAGAAGGTCAAATATTTGAAAGCAGTATAAGCCACCCTCAAGAGATGTCTACTCTCTAATATTAAGCCCCCCTACACCATACAATCTTACCATACAATTTTTGTACAATCAACTTTTCTTCTAAATGTAATAGGAGGACCTTTTGAAAACCATCCAATCACTATATATTCTATCAGGGAGATATATTCTATCTATGGGGAGCTTAAGCTGGCCATACACCTTTAGATCTCTCTGTCAGATATCCTTTAGATCTACCAACAACTATGTAGTGCTGGGTCCTCTGCGATTGAACACAGGTAGATTTTATTATTTAGTAAATCCTTCATATTACATGTTTTTTTGTAAAAACAAAAGGAGATCTAAAGGAAATCTGACAGAGAAATCTGAAAGGTGTATAGGGACCCTTAAGCTAGGCATACACAGTTCGATTTTAACGTTCGATTGGCCTAAAACGGACTTAAATCGTATGCTGCACACATGGTTTGATTGGCGAAAATCGCTCAATACCAATCAAAACATTGATCGAAAATTGATCGGACATGTTGGAAAATGATCAAATGAATAGCTCAAGATTTAAAATTGAAACGAATATCAATCATGCTAAAATCGAACTGCGTATGCCTAAGCTTTACTGTCACTTTAACTAATTGTCCCTTCCAGCTATGTAAACAGGTATGCTGTGCAATCGCCCATAGACCTCCATCAGATCTCTTTCATTGACAGGCATATGATTAATTCCCAAAATGCTGCTGTGAGTAACCCGATTGTTAGTTTACATTATTAAATAAAGCCCTGAAAGTACAAAGTAACACTAATATTTAACTTGCAGTATATTATCCACTATCACAACTGCATTTATAATTTTAACACAAAAAAGGCCTTTCAACTTAAATATGTATTAGTAGCTTTCCTTGATGAATAATTCTCTGTAAGCGGTAATGAGTTCAGAAAACAGAGAGAGATCTGTTTTTTCAGGAAGGATAAAGTCGTTTTTGAAGCTTTTATCAAAAGCCAGTATTAGGATTATCATTTGCAAATCCAACCTATGAAGTGACTAATATAGCCAGAGTGCAGTCATATGTTACAAAGGGAATCATCTATCTGGATCCAGCAGTCACGTCTCTTATTTTCTTCAATAATACGAGATTAACGTTCAAGGAAGGTAAAAAGCAGCTAAAACATTAGGTGGTTGGAGTTCCCCTCCTCCAACGACAAATCTTCTCTTAAATAAAAGATTATATCTTTTTTATGTTTTGTTTGTACAGCATTTACCAAAGTGTATTTATTTTGTTATTTATGTGATCAGACAAGGCCACCTTCTTCCATTCCATATTACATGACCACTGTAGGTAGTTTTGGCAATGAACAGTAGGAAGCGGTCATTTGTGGCTACACAAGTTACTGTTCACTTGTGTGTTTAGACACCTTTCTCTCATCAAAATTCTCATGCAGTTTGTGCTACAGTAGATCTTCTGTGGGATCTGTTTATAAGAGACAACCTTCAACCCTATGTGCCTCAGTGTGTTTTGAGCACCCATGATTCTGTCAGAGGTAAAAGGCCACTTTGGTAAGTATCAATATACACGGGGAACATCCCGAACAGACCTGCAATTTCTTTTAGCTACTACAATTTCATCTTTGTGAAATTTGCATTTGTTGTGTTTCAGCACATTACCTGACCATTGCCTGGTTGCCTAATATATTCCACTGCTTGACAAGTATCATTGGTACAAGATAATCAATAATATTCACTTTATCCATTTTCCGTTTTATTATTTTGGGTAAGCGTGTATACAGGTTGCAAAAGTTGTTGATAGGCAATAACAGTGGTATAATCAATAACATATATGCAATTATACTGTCTAACAACTACACAGAATTTGGTTTTAAATAAGGGCTTTGCAATGCTTGAGAAAGATGACCAAAATACCCAGTCATTTCACATATCAATAGTTATGTTTCCAGCATATACATTTTTTTCTTTGCCGATTCTCACTATAATTCATTGACATATGTGGATTTTAGACACTGCTCTGAATCTAAATAACGGCATGGAGCGAACATGAGCTTTAGTTTTCCAGCTGAATTTATGGAAATCCAATGCACTGTCTTTACAAAGGTCGTACATCTATTACAGTAAGTAATCTGGACTAATGCCAGAGGGCCTGGAAAAAGGAGGATAACAATTTTACATTTCACAAATTGTAAACCTCTCAAGAGACATTATTGTTTCTCAGTCAAATCATTTTGCAAAGGGTTATTTTAAGAGGTTCTATAGCACACGTCCTTGTAAGCAAATATTTGCTTACATTTGCAATAGTTTAAATTCAGTTAAATGTAGGATGATACATATATAAGTAGATATATTTTGGGTAGATATTTCAAAAACTAGGCAAGAGACTTATTACCAAACCTACCATATAGTATTGGTAGTATTAATATATAATAGTATAAATATTATTAAAAAAGTAATGATTAGGACCCTCAACCCTGGACTTTAAAAGAAGCCAAGAAGCAAATCATTAAGCGCTTAAAGTCAGTTTAAGATAATTCTTATCAGATGCAGAGCAGTGTTGTGGAAATTTGATGTTGAACCTTATTTATGCAAGAACTACATGTGCTAGAGCAGGGGTGGGTTGTCACCTTATTGAAAAATGCTCCCCTCTGCTTCTTCTCTGCAATCTCTTGTTCACGCACATAATGCCTAGAAGTGTCCGAACAGTGTATCGGGGACAATGAAGTGACGTGATCAAGACACTGTGGGTGCATCCTCATGGCGACAATAGTCAGTCTCTAGGAATTATCTATGCTTATCTATGAATGAGAATTTTTTTTGTAAATGTAAAAAGATAACGTCCCTGTCATATGTTGACTATTACACATCATCTCTATCATAAGTGATGCTGGCGATGCATGGAATTGGCACACCTATGGCGGGTCAGCCATTACAAGCCCTTGGTCTGACCCCTTTATCAAATCTAAGAAGCCAATGTGGTCCATGAGTAAAAATGTTTGCCCACCCCTGTACTAGAGTATTCCTACAACCCTTCCCTACATATCCAGCAATTTTGGTAATCAAACCATGTCCAGGGTTTTTTTTGCGATTAAAAAGACATCTGGAAAAATAAAATTTTCAGCACATTTTGGGTGCTGAAGAATATGACCTATACTTGAGTCTTAAAAAACGGAATTCTGCTTACTGAATAAGGATTAAAAAGTACTTAAAGTATAACTGCAATATTACCAACCATTTTTACTTGACACGCAACCTATACAAATAAGAGGGGATACGGATGCATTCTATACATAGCAGCATGTACTGGCTCTTTGTTTATATACATATTTGCTATATCAGGTTTTCCTGTTGAACACAAGAGGGCCCTATTTGGTGATGAAACTACTCAGCACTGACATGAACTAAGAATCCTCTAAACTGAAACAATACTGATGTGAAGAATGAATTCCACCAGCAGGCTGCATCACTTATGAAAATAAAAAATATATCACACAGTAAACGCATAACTTTTTACAAACTTTTTTTCAGGGCTACATTATGCTTCATTTGTGGAAAAAGATACTGATAGTAAAACACAGGCCATAAACATTTAAATAAACTGTAAACAAGCTTTAATCTAAGCCACCCTTCCCTCTGTGGAGAAATTTAGTGACCATCTATACTGAGTATGAATTCATCATCTTCAGAATGTCTGCAGCTTCAGAGATCAATGAAGACTGTTTATATACTACTTGTTAAGGACATGTAAACATTTGAATGTCCATAGCCTGGCCAAAGCTGTATCTTAAAGGACCTTTATATCTATGCATATGACTTGCAATGCACATACATAAGTCCTAAAAACACACAAAACTACAACACATGGGTCACAGCCACACAGTAGATAAGATTTCTACAGCAAATTAATTTTCATGTTGTAATTTTAAGTTTTACTGCAGGAACAGGCAAGTGTGAACAGGCCATTAGAAAACTTCAGCCAAAAATATTTCTTTTTCTAAGCTTTGGACGGAAAAGGGAAGGTCTGTTGTCAGAAAGGGAAAAAAAGGTTTTGGAATAGAGTAAGAGGAGGATGGTTAAGTAGTTTGTTGGAGAGACATATAAATGGAACATTGATTGCTTTTCCAGGAAAGCTATGGTAATATAATTACCCTGATAGTTTTGATCACGCTTTAAAGATAGTTTGGCAGAATGAATTCCCAAACTGGAGATATTGTACATAAGATATGTTTTTTGTTTTATAGCCAAACTTTATGTCTAAATGGTAGGTAAGAGCAGGAAAGAAATTCATTTTCATAAAAGCTTGATGGTTTAAGTGCATGTAAACATTTTTTAATAGGGTATTGTATTTGTCTAGTCTGTGTTTATTTTTGTCACCAGGAACATTTAGATTCCTCATCATTTCCTCTCCCTACAACCACCAGGGCCATTGCGGTCACCTGAATGTCCTATCCCAAACTCTGGGGAGCATTCTTCATCAGAAATACACTATGAAAGCATAACAAGAACTTGGTAGTGTGAGTTCAGCTCACAGTTACTAGCAAAGGAAATAGGAAGAAACTCTTATACAAATCTTAAGGGGTACAAATGATGAAAATAAAGCCCAACAGGCATATAGGCAACAATAAACACAAACCAAACAGTCTCCTAAGTATTCAAATCCAACAGTAGTTATACGTATATTATATTTCACAATTACCTGTCCAATAGGTACAAAAAAATTTATTGTATGCAACTCGTTAAACTGGTTTGATTAAATGCATTTCTTAGTGTGAAGTGTGATCATGTACAAAGCAATTGGCAAACCATTGGACAGGGCCTGTGACAAATGGTTTAATATGTTATTAGACACAAGCCACTTAGAAGCAATTTATCTGTATTTTTGTGTAGTTACTCTTTCTGAATGCCATGAGCAGCAGCTATCATTTAGAACATTCACTATAGATATCTTGGCAGCACACAGTGGAATTTCAATTCACCACATAAACAATGGATTTGCAGATATTGCAAAACAGCCCAATCTGTAGTTTGGCATATTCAGTCTGTCATAACTATAAAGCAATTGAGATTTATGTGTTTAAAAAAAGTGTACAGCTATTTGTAGTTCCAGTAAAAGGTCCTTTTGGGTGAAGATTCGCCATTCAGAAACTTTGGGTCATTAAAGGTATACCCACCAGCAAGTGGAGCGGTCACCTGGTAATGCAGTTGCAGCTCTCATTGATGTAACTACTTATAAGAGTTTAAGACAGACAGGAATCCAAGTCACAACAAGTGGCATAACTCATTTTTAGGGGGATAAATCAACAGGCATTTTGTGCACTCAAAAAGTTTAGGGGTAAAAACACTAGAATCTAAAACTGCCTCTATATACCTCTACCAAATACCTCTATAAAATATCAAAGGGAAGGGTCAGCAAAGCAAAAAGAAAACCTATTTAATAGAATATAACCAATAAACGAGTGGTAGACCTTCCACAAAGAAACACATCTTTGCAATCTCACAATAAGAATACATTTATCCTTGTACATGATCACCTTCTGGTGGCATCTACTATTGTGGTGCAATAATGGCAAATATATTTCTATAGAAACCGATTTATATATGTTAAGAGAAGAACCAAGTTTGAGAGTTCAGCTTGGCAAAACTGTTCTTAAAAAGATCTCCATAAAATCATACAGTATTCATGTAAATAAGTTCAATATGTGAATGTCACACCGTCAAAGTTATTTTATCATCATGCATTTCTCCACATTTGTTCCATGTTATGTGCTAAATGAAGAGAGATGCATGAATCAGAAGTGGGAAAAGTATAAAATCTGCTGTAACAGTTCTTATGTTTGTACATAGCCACGTAAATACAAGAAATCAAAGTGTCTTATGGCCTGGCACTGCTCCCACAGAAAATACCATAGATTTAACATCTATTAATGGCAGTAGAGAAAATGCTTTTTTCTCCACTGACTGCTGTATAATAAACATCAATAAAAACCTGCTCTTCAACAGAAATGCAGAATGTCTCTATGACATTTATAGAGTGATAATGTGGCTGCATTTTAATTCAGCATTTTAAAGATAAGACATTTATCTTCTGTTGGACTCTCTTATTATTTAGGGATGTATAATTATTTTTATCCGCGTGAAGAAATGTCTGTGCTAGATACCAGAATCTCAGTCTGGATATTACTTTTGTTTATATCAGTGCTATATATCTTCATCCAGAGACACTGCTTCTGATTGAATCTTGTGGATTAAATGGCCACTACCAGCTTGACACCAGCTAAAAGACTTTGAATGGTGTTTAAGTCACATGTCGTCTCTAAACAACAATAAATGAAATATATCATTTATTAAGGTATGCATAAAATATATTATGGACAAACACAGTATTATGTATCTGCAGTATGTGAATGAGATCCTGAACGGAGGACTGTCAATGATACAGTTTGATAACATCACAAAAAACACCAGTCCAGTTGCTTTGACCTATTGCTATACATATGCCATATACAGTATAGACCTACAGTGGGAAGAACTCCTAATTGGCAAAAGCAGTGGCAGGTGCAGAGATGGCAAGCCCTCCTCACTGTATCCATATTTAATACCTCAATTTGTGTGTTCTTAAATTATAAACAAAATTGGGCAGGGTCCCCAACTCCTCCTGTGTCATAACCCGTATCTATGTGTTATCTTGTGTTGCATCTCAACTCTAACTTTTTTTACATAGCCGCGTAATATGTTGGCACTATATAAATAAAAGTTAACAATAATGTGCAGGGATTTCATATAAAGCTTGTTAGATTACTCTTCTGAACATATGAACAACAAGCAGAACTGCAGGAGACAGTTATGCTGCACAGACTGTTGCAGAACATGAATGTGATCACAGGTCCCAGATATGCCATTACAAAGGCTTAAGAAGGCATGTAGAGCTGAGGTAAGCTGTTTGGAATGTGTGGAAAAAATATCAAACTGCAGCTTCACTTTTCTGTCTGCTTGATGTATTTCTTTCCTATCAGACTTTTTTTTATGGTAATTTTGAAAAAGTTACAAATTATGACCTTGTTTTTCTGTAATTCTAAACTTCTCTGAAGTTCTAGAATGTATAATGAAAACCTGCATTTCTACTCAAACACAGAAGAAATATGGTGTAGGCGGGCACCTGTATAATGAGCCAATTTAAAAACATTTTATGACAAGCTTTTAAGAGCTTAACTTTAGTTTGCAGTATCTCACTGAGGTTATACAGAGAACAGCAATACATTACTTTTGGCTCAATTTGTCCAGAAAGGGACTAAAAAATAGGTGAAATGGTTAAAATGTAACATTCCCAGATTAAATGTGAAAATTACTGCATGAAGTTAAGTCATCCTGAAGCCCAGTTTAAAAAGAAGAAAAAAACAACAGAATGACTAATATCATATGGTATACATTAGGTAATAGTTTAGTATGGGCGACACTGTAGTCTGTATCTAAATAAAAACTAAATATTTCAGTCATCACTTTAGGTTATGAAGTTGACTTTAGAAGTTACAATAACAGATATTTTAAACAAATCTGTAAAAACAATATTTTTAAT
>CM070037.1:43620858-43634297 GCA_036250615.1 Ptychadena robeensis | reverse complement strand
TGCACAAACAGTGACCATGTCTGGAGGGTTCACATACTTTCAAGCAGCACTGTATATCACGAATCCTATGCCTAATCACTCATATTCTAATAAAATAGATACTGGAAATAACAAAGTCTTGGTTCAACAATTGACAAATAAAAATTTCAATGTGTATGACCGTTGGCTCAGAATCAATGTTTCCTCCCAACAGTCTTCAGAAACACTGCACATGTCTAAATATCTTTCAAAGATGGATTTGAATATACCATGGTTTTTTTTTAATTATTTCAGACTTTAGTTGGAAAAAGTGCACAATGACACAGGCTTAATATCCCAAAGAAAAGAAACACAAGATTTCCCAAAAGGGAAAAAAAAGACTTGTTGCATTATTTAAATATTTTTGGTTCTGCTTTCAGCAGTAAGTAATGATTTAAAATGACCTTTAGGAAGGATTTTTCTAATGACTAGATGGTTTGGTTAAGCACCTGTGACCGATTTCCGCTTGAAAGGTCAGACTCATAAGCACTTGGGTTATGTTAAAGTACTTTTTTATTTTACACACTTGGTTGATGCATGCAGTTTAAATGGAAAAGGAATCTCATTATGTAAGCCTCAGTGAAAGACATATTTAGATAATGGAGTGATTAGCCGATGACATAAATGGTGACATCACTTAACAGCTCAGAAGGAAGATGAAAAACCGAGCTACACATTAACCATTTCCAGACGTTTGTGGGGGCTTTTGCAGATGATTGCTAAAAGCAATTGTCTATCAGAGGGGGTGTACAGGGACCACCAATATGACACCCTTGGGACTAAAAGGATAATATATGTTAAGTACCACAACAAACAGTATAAGTACAGAAGCTTTAGTATCCCATTATGTCAGACTCAAGACACTGTCTGCTTTGTGAATTGGAATAATGGTTTAAACTAAGGACACAGAGTTTATAACTGAAACATTTTACGGTTAAGATTTCTAATATTTAGGGAATATTTTGGCTGCATCTATAAAAATGTGCTAACATTTTGTTTTATGAATGTCATGTTTCACATTTGCCTCAAAGCGTGACTAATTAGATCAGTAAACTGTGACGGTAATAACATTTACACTTTGCCCCATTTTTCAGAAATGTTTTTGGTACTGAATTCCCCATTATGTCCCCATTGGTCATGAGTGATCACATGCAGTTCAGTGTAATAGTTTTAACCACAGATTCATATAATTTTCTGGCATCAATACCTAAATCTGCTTATTTTACTAAAAAATATCAGGCACTTCTAAACATTTAACTAGGCTGTCCATATGCCACTCTACAGTATAACACATAGAGCTAGTATTATATGTGCCTGTTCTACTGAGGAGAGTAGACAGGGTTTACATTTGGGCACAAGGCACAATAGACCTTATTGTCATCACATCTGTCAAACAAAGCAGTGCTAAATAGCACTGTGCACAAGTGCTCTAAAATAGAAAAGAAAATGTAACTATAAATCACAATGTTGCATTGGTGATTTAATAACTCATAGACAAGAAATGTTCAGGCTCGCAGCAGGATACAGAAGCCTATACAAATTGCAATACCTACTGGCAGTGAAGCACTAAATTGACATCTCCTCCACAGTGCTCACACAGGGTAGGAATAACTTGTTCATAGAAAATGTCATTCACGTCAGCCTATCCAGTAACATTTGCAAAGCTAATGCATACCTTATGTATGACTGCAAAAGAATACACAGCAGCCATTAGAAAGATTAAGTTGTAATGAGTAATACTGGGACCTGACACTGTACCACTGACATGATTTGGATTATATGTCACTTTTACATTTACAAATATTTTTCTTTTTTCATTCTTTTGAACTAATATAATCAGGTTTCACATAGTGATAACATATTCCTAAATATTCCTGTTTATTATGCACCAATCACAGCATCCTTTTATCCAGCTCTTCTTCCCCCCATTAATAAAACAAAAGTATCCACACCATAAACCTGGTCCTGTTTTTAGAAGTGCCATATAAAAGGTTATTAATATACTGGTGGAAATAGCTGGTTATGGTGACATGTCAGCACATTATATCCTGAAACCACTAAGCTGCATCCATATTTACTAAGGCACCTTGTTTCATGAATTCTCTATAAAAGGTTGGCTGTTCTCGCCTGTGTTAGTACAAGGAATCAATGGCCTTCTGTACAGTCTTTGTGTTGTGGGTACAATTTAAGCCATTCAGTCATCATAATGTATATAGATCACAGAATTACTGTCCTTTCATTTCATTATTCTTAACAACCTCCAGCTTGTTCTAGCTGGTTTAGGACAAAGAGAAGTAAATATCTGCTCACGTTCTAATTTTAAGCATTTATGAGTAATGCTCCACGTTCAAGGATGTGGTCAGGCCTAAATTTATTCTTAATCGCTCGTTCTAAGCAATTATATTTTCATTAAGGAATTGATGACTGATGAACATGTCATACCTAAGCAGCAGATTGTTTATATCAAGACACTACAACAGCAGCAGAACATTGTCAATTCAGAACTATGAGTCGGATCCTGTCAGTGCAATTAACGCCAAACTCCAGACAAAATTGTTATTTCTTCTTTTTGCAAAATAGGAGGACTGGTATTGCTAAGTGAAACCTGAGAATAGACATTAGTAATATTTTCCAATTTCTGTAGATCACATGTTCACTACTGGTGTGTCAAGTTTACACAGGACAAACTATTAAGATAATTTCAGCACACTAAAATCCTGTTCCTGGTTCACAAGAAAGAAACCAACTTGGCAAAGAAACAAGAAAACATAAACAAATGCAAAGGTTTTACATGCACTACTAATAATTCTTTACCTAATGTGTCCCCATTGTAGAGATCCTCCTAACTACTTGTCCTATTAAGATAACAGGAGTAAAAAGGAAATCTCGAAAAGCAGAATCTCGAATTTAAGACAAACCTGAAGGTATAAATGTGAAGCTTACTATGGTGGACCTCACTTGCCATAACTGGCTGTCCATGCCTTAGCACTTCAGAAATATAGACAAGTCTTCCCTACACTTCCTGCCACCCTAATATTTCTAATGCCCAGCGTCCACAATAACCATAAACCAACAGGAAAGTTTTGGAAGGTGGAGAGCAATGACACCCATTGCTTAAGAACCAGTAAGATAGAAGAAATAAATAAGGCATCTGAATAAGGATAATGTTCATAATATGCATGTAGCAATTCTCATATCTGTAAAAAACTAGAGATACTAAGGTTTGTATTTGTGTGCCCTGGCAAACTAACACCACAGCATGCTACATAAACATAGCCAACATGGTGGAAAGTAGTAATTATTTACTATACTTGCTTTGTGGTTTTCAGGACTTTCTGGATAACAGTTTTCATATGACAGACCCCATACCTGTATACATATTCCTTCATGTTCAAAGGGGACTCACATTTGCAATACATTTGAAAATCTGGAAGCTGTGCCTAAACAATGAAACCAGATCTCTTGATTTTTTCTTTCTCTCCTTCATTACATCCTGAAATATTACCCTCTCAGGTCTGCATGTAATTACATGTAATAGTCATTGTGCATGAAAATGCACATTAAAAAACCTCATAAGAACATCTGCCAAATGTCTTGAAGTTAGCAGTATAAAAAAAGAAAGAAAAATCAACACTGAAAAATAATCCTCTTCTCCATTATGACAAAGTATGTTATGAAAGTCTTTTGTCCTGCTAATATTTAACATTTTGTTTTTAAGAAATTGCCTTATGGGCTGCAACAAGAACATGGCATCTAAAATGTATACAGATTCTGCAATAGCTGTCACCGCAAAGATAAAATATATATAACTTAAGAATGGTCAAAGAAAACAAGAGTGCTGCTTCCTAAAATGTGCTGGAAATAATATTTGGGATGGAACCATAAGGAAGATTGTGGTCCTGCACCTAAGACTGTAGGATAAGGTAAGGCAGCAACAAAGCTGAATATTTGTGTGCGCTTTTTCTTTTATTTCATAAAATATATTATTACATTTGGATAAAGCCAACTGTTGCTGGGAAGGGTCACAAGCCACTGTAGCTCAAGTAGTATACAGAAATTTCAACTTCACACTCCAGTGGTAGCTATACTGGTACTGGAACAACATACGGAGTTGAATATTTGAATAATCAATCATAATGGGCAATGATATAAGTTAGTGGGTGGAGAAAGTGGGAGTAAACGAATATGTGTGGGTAACATTTGACCTGAAATATGTTCAGTTTCAGATATGCCCCCACCATGTTGAGAGAAACCAGTCTAGCCCACAAGGATATTCATTTTGGGCACACACAGAGCCCTGCTTTTGTAAATGACAAAAATTCTCACATACCGCTTAAAGTCCCACAGGCTAAGATATTGGGGACCCAGGTCTCCTACTCTAGCAGGGTGCCTCAGATATTGCGAGACAAAAATGTTCACAAAGTTACTTTATTTTATTTCAAGTTATGTACTGGGGTGGTTTCGAATTTACACTGAATTAAAACAGTGCACTTAATATACATTAGAAGTTAGAAATCCTGGGTATCCTAGTCCAACCATATTATACACACAGCTGTACAAGTGTCTCAATAAATGCCTCATATTAGAATGCTTACCGCTCATAATGCCTACGCGTACACGTAGCAGCACTTGTACTTCCTGGATTGCCACCTAATTCATCGTATATAAGTTTCCATTGCCTCCGTGCTGTAATCTGTAAAACACAAAAAAATGAGAATTGATATTAATGTTCATATAATTTACATTGTGATCTTACAAATATAGTCTGTGCAGGTTGTACAATGTATGTTTTATTGTATAACATTATGTAAATGGCCATGGTCAACAGTGCTCTACAGCAACCATATCGACCTTTATTAGTCTAGCCAGCTATGTTTATAACTGAGCTCCAGGGTGATATAAAGAAAAAAATTACCATTCACTTCAGTCATGTTTCAGTAACAAATATGCCAATCTATTTGATAAATATACTCCCTTAATCTTTGTAGATGTTGATTAGATTGGCAAAATTAGGTAAAACATTCTTACAGGACAGAGGAGCAAACTCGATGAGAAAGCTGCACCTTCACTGACCAAACAAAAAGTCCCCTAGCCTACCATTGCACTACTCCCTTTCCTTTTCCTCCAAGATGTACTCGGTCTTCTTAATTTTAAACTATCTAGCATCAGTAAACCTAGAAGATTGGGGGCACCTTGTGAGTGCAGGGTGTCATCAATGCCACACTCTGAACCATCCTTGATGAAAAGGTAGAAAAGCACACATGCTGGGTAATCTGGGTGGGGGGATGATATGCTGATGGGGGGGGGTAAGATCAGAGTTGGGACTTAATTCCATTTGCATATTTGACTATAGCTCACTGTTACAGTTGCTGCTGGTGACCACCTTCCTTGATATAAATGTTTACATATAACATTCATAACACAATAACATGACAAATATCTGTGTACAGTCTTTACACGCTGAGTTCCTCGCACACTTTACTGGCTGCTGTGTTTTCTGAGTGTCCTAGTTTTCTGCGAGCCACAAAGGAGAATCATTAAACTTGAATACATCTTTCATATGCTTTCAGGACAAAGATACTGATTTACATTTACTGCAGCACTGCAACAAGATAAATTCATTCAGCTGCAATAAATTCCATACATTAGAAAACTGTCTGACCCTGAAGATATTCCTCATTCCCAATACAGACACAAACACTTCTAATATATAATAAATAGGAATGGAAAGTCTTTTTCTTAGACATACATATAAAATATTACTTATAAATGTTTCTGTTTAATAATTTGTTTACATTGGGTTAGGACATTGCTTCTATATACATATATGTATATATATGTACAACCAATTATACATGTACATACAGAAAGAGCTTTTTTTATTTGACCAGCCATTTTTGATCAGGGGATTTAGGCTTTGCTTCCTAGTCTGCAGAAATATGTATTCGCTTGTATTTTTACCATTCCTCTACCAATGGTACCCTCCGGCCGCACACAGGTGGATGTTTCTGTTCTAGCAACTTATTAAAAAAATTTGGGTCTTTTTTATTAATTTGATCAGTTGAAAGTGGTGGAGCCCTGATCAGTTATGTTGGAAAATTTCAGTACATCGTACAAGCATCTGATGAGTTTTGTACATTCTTTTAAACGATTTGCATTTGATTCTGGAGCACACACCTTTATCTTCATTACTGAAACAAAGCAAGAAAGGGTTCATTCAAACAGCTGTACTGCATTGTGTCTACAGCAATGCAGTGTGAGTTGAAACAGGGTCCACTTTCACACTGGCCCTTGCATTGCATTAACGTGCCACGTAGCATGAGATGCGTTAAAACAAAGCCTTGTTTACCTGTAAGGAACGTGGTACCGTTAATGCGTCTGTTACTGGTAAAAAAAAAAACGCACCACAGCCTCAGTGCAGCTTGTGTGAATTGGCCCTTAGCAATCATTTTTGCATTGATCACACTGTGTGGAAGTACTATTGATCGATATTAGTTTGACAGCTTATATTTTAATTGCCACATATTGATCAAATTGAAAACTGCATGTATAGCTGGTTTTAGTTAGATGCAATGGACAAATCCAGAGACTGTTGCTTTCACACAAAAGTCTTGCTCCACACTATTGGCCGCTTTATACCAAACTTTTAATGGGGCTTTAACCTCCCTGGCGTTATGCCCAAAGCTAGTACGGGCGCAGCTTGTTCGAAAAACAAACTGCACCTGTATTGGGCACACACACTGGTGTTTTATAATGTTAAGCTCGAATATTCGAATTTCGAATATATTCGGCGAATAACGGCTAATTTGCAAATTTCACGAATATGGCGGCGGATATTCGCAATTTCGAATAGTCACATTGGGATGCTTATGGGCATGGATTGTGAATATATATTCGCAATGCAAAAATAAATAATAAATGTGACCATTCATTTTAAAGGTAATTGCGAGGCGACTATAATTGTGAATCTAGATTCACAACCATGCGCAATTGCTTGCGAATATAGAATCGAATATTAGTAGAATTATTCGCAAAATATCACGAATTCGAATATTGCCTATGCTGCTTATAACTAGTATTTTACAAGCCAGCACTGCTTGTGCATTGGTACAGGTTTGCTGATTTCTTCTGGCCCTGTGTCTTCAGCAAAAGCGGTGACGCCGAAGGGGCGGCGCTATAGACCTCCATGTTAATGGAGGTGGTGGCCCTTTTCCCAGCACACATAGTCGGCATCTCAATGATGCCGGCAATGTGTAGAAAGGCGGGGGAGGGCAGGGAATCACATTGGCTTTTCGTGCGAAAAGTCTGTTACGTCCAGGAGCTTTATATAACACAAATGTTACCTAAACTTTTTCTTCAGGGAAAGGGTTGCTAACTTGGAGAAATCAGCTGACTTTGAGAAAATTAACTCAAATGACAAAAACACATAGCAGAAATTATACTTGTATACAATAACCACAAAAAAAGTCATAACCTGCTTCAAAGAAGCATAACATTTTAACACGTTGTGAACTTTATTCAGAATAATGAAACTGATCCTTGGAGCTAGCAGTTGCCAACATCCAAAAACAATGTTTTTCAAGTTTACATGCATGTCAAATTACAGAGAGGGAAACAAAAGATACCCAAGATTACAGTATCCAGTAATTAAACAGAAATCCATTTCATTTAATCAAAGCAGAATCTGGAAACAATTACTGCTGACATCTCTTGTTTCTCTAGTACAGATGTCATATCTGGAGAATGTGTTTTATTGCAATGCTGGATGTTGCAGGGGGAAAAAAAAATAAAGCGATCTCAATCTTTTCTGCTTTATCTAATGTTTTCTTGCTTCAAAGAACATAGTGTGCAGTCCGTGACCATCACAATGTATTTGAGAGCTAAATATAGAGCACTCATGTCAGATAGCATTAGTTAATAAAAAAGAGAGAGAGTTTTCTGAATAACTGATAACTTCCTGTTTATCTGCTGGTGGCTTTTCACCCATTAAGCTATTTTACACCACAATTACTGCAGAAAGAAGCACAACTCACTTTCTTAATGGCCGAGCCTGATTATGTTTTAAAGCTCTTAAACACATTCTACATTATTAGCCACGAACAGATGTCAGGTATTTTGCCAAGTGAAGTTTTAATATTTTTTTTTTACAATCTTGGCTGCTTATACAATAATAAGCTCTCTTAACATGGGAAAAAATTACAGACCCAACTAATTTCCTTGACGGGGAAGAGTTACATGTGTTTTCCACTTGTACTTTTTACGACAAGTTTACAATTCTTCTAAAGCTGGAATTAATCAGTCTTCAAGACTGTTTCAATAAACCCCCAATGTGCTTTGCTATTCTGAAATACTGTTTATATAAGCTTTTATTCAAAATTGGTTAAACTTGGAAAACGACGTTGCACAATTCATGCTTCTCAAACAATTCCAGAGATATGTATTCTTTATGCTGAGCTTTGCCAAGAGTTAGAATTTCAAAACCATGCTCAGCAAAAATGTTTCGCTCCAACCGCCTGTGTATATTGAAGGGTCAGACCATTAAAGAGAGATATTTTGCTTCTAAATGGAAATCATCCTCTGGCTTCATATTTGCTATAGATAGTACAATGGAGAAATCTCTGAGCTAGAATTCTTGACTCCACTCTGGTCTAATAAGGTTCTTTGGCAATCTATGCATGTTCCAGCGTGTTGCATTCCCTGGCAATCATTTTGCACTCGGTCACAAAGTTGGGGGAATCGATCCCTGGCCGATAATTTGGATGGGGACCCACCCACCAACATGTTCAAACTATTTTTCTAATTTATCCATCGAACAAATTGTCCATTCTAGATTTTTGTTCAATCAACCAAAAAATTTTTGTTCTTCGTTGATTGAAAGTAAAAATCTACACATGTAAACCCACCTTAAAAGAAAACTGTTCATCTCCATAACTTCACAAAAATCTATAGTCCAAAGTACACTAAAATGAAAATGTTTACAAACTAATGAAAGCTGACAAATGGTTTTGGGGGGCAAGCAGAATAGACACTTGGCCATACGTCTTAAATACAGGACTGCCATCATTCTAACAGGAAAAGCTGTTCCGTTTCTAGGGGGAGGATATTTAGTATTCTACAAGGCACTGTGTAACATGACAGGTGACGTGTGTATAAAATTAAATACATCCTATATCATATCAAGAACATCTGAACTATTACATGATACACAGCCAACTATATTAACTAATGTATGCTTGCAACTCTATACAATGGTAAAAAAAAATAAGAAATCTAAACACTTACTGTTTCATATCCTCCCAGTTTTTGAGCAGCTTGAAACATAGTCCAAAGGTTAACTGTTAGAAGGACAATAAGTATTTAGATAAGCATTGACACTTGTGCACTTCAAACAAATGACATTTTTATTTAACTTTTTAAGAAAACAAAGCACATTAAACAATGGTAAGGAACAAAAAACAAAATCTAGGCAAATTACACTTTATCTTTACATCCTAATAATTACATTGTTTTATGTAAAGAACACACAATGCACAAACAGTACAATGTGTGTACATACGATTTAAATGTGTATACTACAGAGGACATTAATTATTATTCCTGCAAAGTCTATAGTATGCATCCTAATAAGCATTATGGGTTTAACTCAGGTCAAAACAATTACCTAATTATACTGAAATACATTTTAAATAATTAAAATGGATTACTATATTAAATAACAAAAGAGATCATAAAAAAACAGCCATGACTGCATTCTGATTGTGGCCAGCTATGGTGCCATTTCTACATTTTAGGAGTATTTTAATGTAAAATTTGTAAAACGAAGCAACCTGAATCAATCCCCATTATACTTACACACTTATGAAAAGTAAAGCACAAGTACATTCATAAAGAGGAAGATATAACATATGCAGAATATGAAGCTGCACAAGAGCCCTCTGGGACTGAGCGGCTGATTTATGTAAGATGGGTATTTGTGCCTCTCCCACTGCCATACAAATATATAGAAGGCTAACTCCTATCTAGTTGTTAATCATTTGACACAAAATAAGTGTTAAGCTGTGCTTGAATGGGTAAGTTAAACGTGTCACTTGGCGACTGTCCACCTTTGAATTCATAGATATAAATTCTCTATAAAGCATTAGGAAGTTAAAGAGTCTTTAATGTACACTGCAAGCAATTAGTTATATGCCTCCTTTAACTGGAAATGACTAATATCATTTTAACATTGTGTGTACTCTGATTTATAGCAAAGAAACATGTCAAGAAACATTTACATGGTAATTTAAGACTAATATAGACTAGAACGCTGCTGGTATTATTACATTAATAAAGAACTCTGGGAACAGTGATTTGACATTCCATAAAAAGAGAATTTTGTAATCTGTTCTAAAATACTCTCAGGCATTTTATCATGCAAATGCGACTTTTAGACAAAACATTACCACTTTAACAGTGTGATAAGTAGAATATTTTTTATATCTGCTCATTCATTAGCTTAAATTTTTTTGTTCTAACAAATTGTTTATGCTGCCCAAGTTCAACATGGAATATATTACCCTTTGATAAGTAAAGATACAATAACAGTTTACTTTATTCTTCCAAATGAAGTACTTACGCAAGCCCTAATCATATTAAAAATGTGCACAACACTACATTTTACCACATTTTATTGCTAGTGTATCTAAAGGTCTATTGTGTGACAGCAGCAACTATATTTGTACAGCAACTCTCAGCTGTCATGTAAACAGACAGGAGTTGCCAAAATGTAGGAGGAAGAGATGCAGCAACAGGGTAGGACAATTACAAACAATAATTCAATAATGCAACATGGCCGCAGGGTAAAGTTTGGCCAACAATTCTTCCTTTCATTTAGTAAAAAAACATAACAATATAATGATGGACAGTTTATAACTAGAGATGGTCGAATTTTTCGACTTGCTAACTTCGTGAGCGGATTGCAAAGCCTCTGAAAATGGTATCATCACCAAAATTGCTGGAGATGTAGGAGAAGGGTTGTGGGGACATTTGGAGCTTTCCAAACCCCAAGGACATTTCGAAGTAGTAATAAGTACTAATACATTTAAGCAGCTCTGAACTGAAAATTAAATTATTACGTGTATTTAATGCAAGTAGCATCACCTGAACCTAAAATAACCTGTGCAAATCATCCCCTCTATACCTCATACCTCAAGTCAGTCAAGTGTTCTGCAGGGAAATGTGCTAATGGAAGTGTGATAACAGGGAGGACAGCTTCAGCCTTCTGCTACCCTTTTACAATGCAATGGCTCATTTGCTTGGCTGTGTGCCAGTGCATATCTTCCTACATGGACATAAATATATCCAGTTGTATTTCATTTTTTAAGTTAACGGTTTGGTAAGGATGTAGTGTTTAGTAAAAATATATAAATCAAGAGGTCAAGTTTTTAAGGTACCCTACCATTATCTGTGTACACAAAAGATCATTTGAAGCCGCCACCAGCAATTGTAAGCAGCCTACCCAAATGATAGCATGTTTATCATTCCATTGTACTGAAATTGCATAGAACTAGTTGGCACAGCTAATACAGCACCCAAGGGGATCATGAAACATGCACCTCCAAGAAGTATACTAATATGAGCATAAACTGGTACCAGCCTTATAATCTAGTTACAACACACCAATATTATTCCACATCCTACATACATATGGTTTAGCTGGCTTTCTCAGCTTGCAATAAAACCGATCAAATTAAAAGCAGTTCCACAGCAGAGGATTTAAGACCTGTTTGTTTAATAGTCTTTTGTTTATGAGAAGTTTTGGAAAATTAAAATTAGAAAATGCACCCTTCAACACAAAACAATTGTAAAAGCCTGGCTGAATCTTCTAGTGTTTCTTTTCAGAGCCATTAACAGATTTGCAGAGGTCTTGATTTAATCTAAATCAATGCATAATGTAACAAAGCTGTTCAGAGCACATTCATTGCTCTTCGATTTCAGGCAGCCCGTTTAGAGACAAACATTGTAATCATCTGCAGTTATTCAAGTTTATCAGAGTTGCCAGAGCTCGGCAGCAGTCAGCACCAATTAGGTATGTAAATTGTTATGTAAAACATGCAAGGGTGACATTCCTCATAAAAATAACACATGGTTTCATCGAAGGAAAATGTCCTTAGTGTATGTGGCACTGGGGGGATAGGAGAAAGCTCAACAAAGTGCTGCTTTGTTATAAACCTTCATGTATGAATCTTTTTTCCATTCGCTGGACAGACATGCTATTCAACATATCACTACAAGAGTTTCCTTCACTACCAATATGAAGATTCTAATTTTTCACACTTTAGCTTTCCATTTGTCACTGCAAACAACACAAATTGAGTAAGCCAGTGTAGCCAGTCAGTGATGATTTGAAATTTCTCTAAAGCAGGGTACAGACGTGCAGATATGGGCCGGATCGATGGCCGCTTTGAGCGCCATGCGCGCTCACGGCCATCTATCTGGTCCATGTAATATGCCGCTATTGCTATTTTCGAGCGGGACCAATCAATCTCGTTTGAAAACAGCCATATTGGAGATGTCCATGGCATTACATGGAAACCGCGGGTCTCCATGTAAAGCATCGGCTGAGCTGGAGAGATCAGAGCTGGCTCCCCAGCTCTGCTGATATCTGACAGCAGTGTAAAGATGTCATCACGCTGCTGCAGGTAACATTGGACGGCTCAAATATTGAGCCGTCTGTTCCCTGCCTAAGTAAAATTAGGATTTTTAAATGATGTCAAATGCAAGCTTTGTTTCTTACCGGCAGCCCGAAGCATTTCAAGAATAAAGCTATGATTGGGCAGAATATGGACATGGGAAGAACATACATCATGTGACCTATTCCAAACCCAGTGTCACCGGATGGTGCACAATCTATTTGACACTCTGGACTTATGCACTTTTAAGACAGAACTATCTCTAATGCACTTGTACACTCTTTCGAATTTTGCTATATGTGTCTTCAGCTCTCCTAGTAAAATACATGGATTAATTAGCATAAGATTCATTAACCTTAATAATTAGAATCCGATAGACACCATCTCCTGCACTATATGCCAAAAGTATTACACTGCAATTAATTAAAAACACTATGCGTTTAAGTGCTACCCAAATTGAAACACCACTTGTAGTGTTGGGATATTATATTGTATATATATATGAATAATCCATTTCAAATTGTGGATCCGTGTAAAATTTTACTCTATTTTACAAATAAACAACATTCCAATATATTTCATTTAAATGGGGAAGAAAGAAAGAATGATCTTACTGTGCAGCTTCATCACATATAGTTTATGACTTTACACAAATCATAAGCTGATACTTAAATAAAAAGGTATATATTGTTAACCTCCCTGGCGGTTCACTGAGGTGCAGATTTCTGTACCAAAAGTGATAGAGTGTTT